>CM075012.1:8173530-8189285 GCA_037576675.1 Pangasius sanitwongsei
TATATATATATATATATATATATATATATATATATATATATATATATAAAGTTTATATTTTAACCTTATAAATTCACCTTTTATATTTGCAAAATAGCCTACAATAGCAAAGTTAGCTGTGTTTCTTTGAACTGACTGTACTGTATTGCATAATTTATACCCCAGGAGTAAAATATGGAAACCAACTGCTCTGTTTCACAGGCTGCGAAAGCCCATGTGCTGACTTAAAGCACACCTAAAAGCAGGTGGGAGCCAGAGTTTATTTGCAATTTAGTTGCGCTGCAGAGTTTAAATGTAGAGGTAACCAGAATCTAAAGAGCTCTATAGTAAGGCTCTTTCAAAACGTAAAACAATCATTTGCACATTTGACCAGCAGGGTACTGGCTCTGAACCCATTTCTGGGTAAACAAAGATATTTCTCAGTGCTAACAGTTTCAGCGTATTGAAGTAAACGCCCATGCCCTGCAATGTCCTGAGCAAAGCAAATAACAAAATAAGTCTCCCACATGCAACGTTTTGAGCTGAGCCTATAAAACGGGGATAGCTGGGATTAACTCAAACTGCCCTACTGGGGATGCTGGAGGGAGCGGCACATCAGCAGAAGCAGCTCTCTACTAACTCTCTAACCCCGATTCCCACACACACAAACTGGACTTACGCAGTATTTTGTGTATGTCTGTCTGTTGTTGAAGGGCATGGGCACAGCGGGGAAGGCTGAACAGTTCTGACCTGCTCGTGTGTGTCTGACAGTTTTGCTTGAAAGCAGCTCAGTGATGCAGTGAGATAAACCCCTTAGGCTACAGATGGGAATACAACCTACATCGCTCTCTCTTTCTCTCTCTCTCTCTCTCTCTCACACACACACACACACAACTCTAACAAAGAAGCATAGTTCTCCATGTATCGTACAGGCACAAAATTTTGTGTTTTGTTCACAGGACTAACAGAACGTCCTTCTCTTGTTTTCAACCTGCGGCCCCCTAGTGGGCGAGGGCTGTACTGCAGGAAGGAGCGGCATGGGGGGGCAATAGTTTTTAACTTAAAAATATTAATTAAAAATATGCTATTATCCAAGCTTAAATAACATGATGTTGATATGCTTACTTTATTTGTAATTATTTCTGAAAAAAAAAAAAAAAAAAGGAAATCATTATCGGAGTCTTGCCGGTTATAGGTTTTATTGTATCCACAGAAAATCTTCAAGTGTAATAAAGACCTATTAACTGTAAGGTCTTTCTGGAGCCGTATTGTGGAGGCCTGCATTCTCTAGATACCAATGGTGATTACGGTGCTGCAACAAGCATGCCAGCTTTAAACCGTATTGGGCCACAGGAGCTTTAGGGCTCAGCCAAGTGGGCCTCGACCTCTGGTCTGGCATATTCCAGACAAAAATGGAAGAATGAAAGATCTTGTCTTGTGTTTACAATCCACAAAACAATAGTGCACAAATTTGAGGTATAGTTTAAGAAAATTTTAACTGATATTCCAGACACTACAATGTATTACCAAAATCCTTATAGTAAAGTCCACTCTACTGCCGTCTTGGCAAGGTTCCCCGGCAGCTATTTCCAGGCATCAGAGCTGGAAAGACTGATAAATAAAAAATGTACCAACAGGATGATGTTTCAGATGGGGGTGAAAGTTTGACGATCCTAGCCGTATTCATGGCTGTTTCTATGGTAATGGTTCCGTGGTATGGTAATGGTGACCATCATCAATCCCAAACGGCTTTCTTTTTCCAGACCCTTGCCTATTGTTGCCAGAAATTGTTAGCTCTTACAAAAAAAACTAATGACTTCTAGCTGGTTTGTCGCGTTGCTACACACCAGTGTGAACACTGTAATCTGGCTGTTACAGTTTATTTCCATTACACTTTACATATATTTGTCCTGGCTGTGCTAAATATTTATTACTCACCATATTATCCAGAGTGCTGCCTTTTGAAAGAAACCTGAATCTGAGGTACATTATACTGTATGGCCAAAAGTTTGTGGACACCTGACCATAACAACCATGTGTTTGCTGAACATCCCCTTCCAGATTTAGTTATAATATCCTATTATAGTATCCTCCACTCTTCCGGGAAGGCTTTCCAACAGATTTTGGGGCGTGGCTGAGGGGGGTTTGTGCTCCTTCAGAACAAGAGCATTAGTGAGGTCAGGCACTGATGTAGGAGTGAGGAGGCCTGGTGCACAGTCAGCGTTCATGTCCATCCCAAAGATGTTCAGTGGGCTTGCGGTCAGGACTCTGTGCAGGACACTTGAGTTCTTCCATTCCAATGTTGGAAAACCATGTCTTCATGGACCTCGCACAGGGGCACTGTCATGCTAGAACAGGTTTTGGCCTCTTAGTTCTGTTGAAAGGAAATTTTAAAGCTACAGTATACAAATACATTCTATACAACTTTGTGCTTCTGACTTTGGGGCAACAGTTTGGGGAAGAACCACATATGGGTGTGATGGTCAGGTGTCCACATACTTTTGGCCACACAGTGTAGGTCAAGTGTGTAGTAACTCTAGCTAGCAATCGTCAAATATTCTAGCGGTAACCTCTAGATCGGACGGTTGCTTAAATACTTTCCAAAATGTTTTTCTTAGGTCAGTAAAGTAATTAAATTTGCAGAGGTAAATTAGATCCTCTATTATCACAGGGTTTGTCACATTCCATTTGTGCCACTGCCTTTCTTTTATCTCCTCGTCAGTAAACTCCAGGGAAAATTATAGTGTTTGTCATCACTTGCAAGAAGCGTTTCTTCTTCCATCTCTATCAACTGTGAAGGTGCCATTTTCAAAAATATAGAGTGCTCCACAATCTACAGGCTAGTTATTGACCTGCCTGTAATTTTAAAAAGGATGAGCCAAATTTCACGTTCACCTTTAACATGATCATGCTGAATATTTACTGCAAGATGTGTCGCTTGCTTAGACTTTCCAAAACTGCAACTGGAAGTACAGAGATGGACAGGAAGGATGACTCACGATTAGCTGCTTGAGACCCAAGAAGTTCTGCTCCACTGAGTTAGCGGTGAGAACTTGCCTCTTCGTTGCTGCCTGGTCTCCAAGGAAACGCAGCATCAGGTCCTTCACTGCATCACCCTGCAACATACGGAATGTGAGTTTTACACCCCCTGCTTTCTCTCACACTTCCTAGGTCCTATGCTGATGCAATCGAAGCAAAGGATCCACATTAATCAACTGTCATGAATCCAAAAGCGTCTATGCACCCTTTCATGACTTACGGAACGTGGGTTACATGGGTTAAACTAAGATTAAATTCATAACAATCCATTACACAAGATTATTAATGCACTTTATAACACAGCAATGGTGACTTCTCTAAACTAATTGGTCAGAAGGCACTGAAGGCATTGACTGTACTCCCTGCTGCAAATCACACGTTTATATGAATGCGCTCATTCTAACACGCTACCGTTTCTATAGTAAAAGCTCATTCACAAGGACTTTTGGAATGGCGGACACTCCACATAATTTGAGACTAATAACAAACAGACTAAAACACGTGTGTAGTTGTTGACACGTTGAAGCTTTCCGAAAGGAGACGTTTATTTGACATTTTTGGAAGGAGTCTCCGGTGTCAGAGCTTTGGATGAGGCTGTTTTATGAAGTCTTCGGGATAAAGGACATTGCATATTATGGTTTCTCAGTAAAAAGCTGCATTTTCTTTTGTCTTACTACCTTACTTACAAGAGAAAGTGAGAGAACGACTGTTTATAGTTGCTATATCATAAAACGGAATGTTTCACTGACATTAGATGTAACTGTGAACGGATAAAAACTACGACGTTTCGTAATTGTTTGCAAATTGCTGTGGTATAAAAGGAACAAGACACTTTGTGATGCAGAGTGCACTGGTTTGCATTATACCAACGTCTGATTATTTTCCTATAACAGCACATCCCAATGTTTTTTATTCCTCACTTCTAAAATAAAATCTGACACAGAAATCCATTCTTCCCCTCCTAATCATCATTATACCGGCCAGCTTGGTGCCAATAAGATCTAATTTACTGGCATTACATAATATTATTGTCCCCCAGACCACCCCCACCGGCGCACACACACACGCACGCACGCACACACACACACACACACACACACGCACGGCACTGACCTGCAAGTTGTCAAACTTGAGTCCGGGCATGGAGAGCCTCTCCCTATCTACATGCACAGGGTTGACTTGCTGAGTGGCCACAGAGATCAGAACTCTCCTGGTCTCCTCAGAGGGAAGCCAGGCGTCATATCGTCTGTCCACCTCGCTCATACTCAGAGCACTCGCAAACGGATCATCGCTGCCTGAGAATACCGCTTGGAGCTTAGTAATGGTCACTACAGGTTCTGCAGGGCCTGTCACGGGCCTCGGTGCGCTCTCGTGAGGAGCCGGACTGAAGTAAGTACTGGCTGTGCCTCCATCTTGAAGAAGGCTGCTTGAGCCTGAAGAAAGCTGGCGCTCAGGAGGGGCTGGGGACTTCGGTGTCTCTGCGTTTGGGTTGCTAACAGAAATGAAAGATGAGGACGTTGTGAAGGAGTCGAAGAAGTCTGAGGCGGGGTTAACGGTGCCGTTATCAGTGAAGAATTTACTGAGACTGGGACTGGGCTGAGACACCAGAGGTGCTAGTTTATTGGGAGTTTCATTATGGCCAGTTGTAAAGCTCGGAGATTTGACCAAAGTCGGCTGAAATCCATCAGGCACCAGGGACTGTGCTTTATTCTGCATGCCTTGGCTGAAAATAGTGCACACTGGAATGGGCTCATCTTTAATCACATGCTTGGCTATTTCGAGCTCTGTTTCTTCAGCTTTGGGGCTGCTTGGAGCAGGCACCGTGCTTGTAACAGCCTCCTCTGCGCTGTCCAATTCACTTTCCTCTGTTTTCTCT
This sequence comes from Pangasius sanitwongsei, assembly GCA_037576675.1. Classification (NCBI taxonomy): domain Eukaryota; kingdom Metazoa; phylum Chordata; class Actinopteri; order Siluriformes; family Pangasiidae; genus Pangasius; species Pangasius sanitwongsei. The sequence continues at coordinate 8,178,425 of CM075012.1, forward strand.
TTTTCAGCTAAAGCTGGAGACATTTCACATTCAACAGTATCATCAGGTGTGGCCTGTTCAGTTCCAGCCTCCTCCTCCTTCTCTTCTTTTGTGTCATTCTCTTCATCTTCTTCAGGTTCTTTGGAGTCAAGGGACTCCTTGTCATCTGTTTGCTCTAAAAGAGAGTCAATAGGAACATCTTCCTCTTCACTGTTGGGGGAATCGGATATCATGACGCTCTCCATCATCTGATCGTTCAGCTTATCCGTGGCGCTCACAGAAGCAGCGCTGTCATCCTGAGGGGAGATGAACGCTTCTACGTCCAGGTCAATGCTCTCCTCTTGGAAGAGAGCGTCTGTAGTGTCGGGGTGACTGCTCATAGCGGCGGCGTCTGAAGGTGCATGGACTGCTGGAACGTCTTTCTCTAGTCCGGCTAGATCTAGAGTCAAAGGCCTTTGAGCTGCATCCTCACCACTATCCATGGCTCTCGCCTGTCATTCAAACACAGTGTGAAATATGATCAGTGTTTCAGATATTTGAAATGATGAGCAATATAATATTCCTAGAGTTTACTCTTTCACAACACAAGTCCTACACAAGCATTAGTGATATTTTCAGTCTGTCTTGCACAATTTTCTTAAACACTGTCATTATTTCATTTGTTATTATTTATCCTTTAACTAATCTGTAACAATTTCATTGTACAAAGAAAGCTTGTGGATTATGACATTTAAAGCTTTAACCAAGCTGCATTGGAATTATTATAAAACACCATTACCCTGTTTATTTGTTTAATATCTTGCTGGAATTAGGCAAGCTAGCCAAGCTCTTGTTGAACTAAAGGAATAACTAACCTTAATTTTAACTTAAAGTTGAATGTCAGTTTACATAACTAACTAACAAACTAGCTACGTATGATACTGGGCTGCATGCTGGCTAGCTAGCTGGGCTGCATCCCAAATATCTCTTAAATAAACACATAGTTCACTAAGTAGTCTGTAAAAAACATTATGTCATACCCTACACTGTGTATTTCCATAAGGAGATTAGAATGAACCCTTATAATGCATGTTTAATACAGATATATTTGGGATGGAGCCGAGCTAGGAAACTGCCAATATCTAGCTCGGCTGCATAACAAATATCTCTTTATTAAATACATAGTTCACTAGGTAGGCTGTAAAAAGCATTATGGCATACCCTATACTGTGCACTTTCTTGAGTAATTCAGAATGGATCCATTTGTATTTCAGTCCTAGCAGCAAGCTAGATAGCCGGCTAGCTATGTAATGGCGAACCTTATCTTATTAAAGCGAAATTTCTTCCCCCAAAAAAATAAACCAACACTGCTGCAGTCGCTTAAGTTATTACAAAGGTACACTTTTAAACGTTTTAAATATAACGTTACTAAAAACAAAACTCTTACCTTAGAGTCTAGCTGTCACTAACCGAACCTACTCGCACTGCGCATGCGCAACACTATCACGCGCATGTCTACAAGGCACACAAACCACGGGAGTAAACATACGCATGCGCCAAGTCACCAGGATGACAGGCTTTACGGCATCCGAGAAGGATCATATCTCATACCGAAACGTTCGTTAGTATTCTAGAAAGAATTACGGAGCGCAAAGTGAAAACATTAGTTCTAGAGAGCGGGGCGATACGCAAGATGTTCCTGCGCTATTTACGTACTCGATTTTCATAACGCGGAAATCGGGAGCCAGGTAGGCTTGACAGGAAAAACAGCTTTAGACTGAGTTCTGTAAAATATTATATGATTTGTAAACAGTTAGACAAGCAAGCTGTAAACAAACAGTAGTGTAATATTGTTGTAGAATAAGAGTTTTGGGAACATGGAGGATGACGCGCCGGTTATTTATGGCCTTGAGTTCCAGGTACAGCATTTAACCGTATATTTTGCCTTATATCTGGTTTATTTCGATTGCATTTAGTCTGCTTTGTATTTAAAGATCATGCTGCATACGTTCATGCACACTACTACATAAGGGTTTATACACGATCTCTCTGTTATAATTACCTGTTTACTAATCCAGTGATATGAATAACAATAACAACAGCAAGAAGCATAACAATGCCATGAGGATGATTTGCTCTTAATGTCCCTGTCAGTGTCACTCATGTAGAAAAGCAACACCTAATGGGATTGTTCAACTGATGAAGTGTCATTTGGCTTTTAATCATGTTGTGAAGGAGTACTAGTGTTTAGTGGAAGATGTTAGCATTAGATTTCATTCAAGAAAACATCTCTGACAACACTTATTACCCCAGAGGACACTTCTTTTGGAATGTGTTCACTGTGAATGTTAAGTAAAAAGAAAGCCTACGCATTTTGCACCTCAAATAAAGCCAGAGATCATTTGAAGATTTTTCACAATACAAATCCAACAAAATTTCCAGAAAAGCAATTTTAACTGCAGGTTTCCTGAAGTGACGTGAGTCAATATGTCATCATTTATAGATCAAATCAAATTTTATGAACTTCAATACAAAGTTATAAGATGTTATATGCTATTTCATATTTGGGGGAATATTATGCTTATAATGACTAAATATTATATACAATACATATGTGCATTTTCTTTTACGTCAATCCCCAATTTTTTATTTTTTTTCTTTAACAGACCTTGCATCACTAATAAACATTTTTAGATTGGGAACTATAACAAGAAAAGCCTAACATTGTTAAATTGTTAAATCATTTATGACATTATTAAAAATATAACTTTTTTTAACCATAGGTTATATCTCTGACATTATTTATTGCTACATGGAACCTCTCATCTGTTTGTAAATTGAATTATAAAGCACCTCGCTGCTTTTCTTGCTCTCCATATTTGATCTTTTCCAACGTCTCTGTGCTCTTTATTAATCTCTCCATAAATATCCACTAATTGATGCACTGATCTTCCATCACTGTGGTTTAGTGCCGCGCTTTGACCGCTCAGACAGCTGAAACCGATGCCATAAGATTTCTAGTGGGCACGCAGTCATTCAAATTTGATAACCAGGTGAGTAATTGAATTGCATTTTTTAAAAATTAAAAAAAAAAAAAACATGCCCTTGAAATTAATTTCACAGTTGATCTGTTTGAAATGAATTTATTCCTCAATGGCTATTTTTTCCAACCACAAGTTAAGCCCTAAGATTTTCTCCAGGGAAATACTGTTCAAAAAAATGTTTTGTTCATTTTCTTGCATTAACAAAGCGCTCTAATTTACACTTATCACATTCATTGGAAATTTGACTGAATATTGTAAAAGGTCACAGATACATATGAAACTCACAAAGTTGTTTCATATGTTCAATGAACAAATGGAAACCTACAAAACCGAGTGCAAGCATTAGATTTTAATAATAATAAAGGATGTGGATATCATACTGTATCTATCTAATGGCTGAGACGTGAAACAAAAGAGTGTATATGTGATTCTCTAGAGCAAACTTAAACTTGCATCATTGGAGAACTCAATACTCAGTATGCTTACTAAATTATTATACAGGTTTCTATTTTTGATTATAACATTTCTGAAAGAGTGGTTTTCCACGCAGGAATTTAAATAAATTAATGAATCCCCAAGACCCCAGTGTTTGTTGCATTGATGAATCAGAAGAATTTTAAAGGTTTTATAAATCGTGCCTTCACTGTTCTCCCTCTGATCTGATCCCTAAATCCCTCAGCTTGCGTCCAGTCATTCCATCATATCTAGCCTCGGGTTCAGAGAGCAGCACTCTCAATCTCATTTACCTGCTAGTGCCAATTACAGCTCTCCTGTGGACACATTCATCTCTAAAGCTTTTGGAAAAGCTGAAAAATGCCGACCTGAGGGTTTGTGTGGTGTGCGTCTGTGAACACGCTTTCATGTGTATTGTGCAGACTGACCCCTGCTGTTGTATGTTTTTTGCATTTAAACGAACTATTCTATGCTTCAAGGTTCTTTTTTTTTTTTTTTTTTTCCTCTCAATAATACTGTGTCTATGACGTGGTCCATTTAGAAACTTTAATTTATAGGTGGAAAAGGAAAAAATCAAATTAAATTAGTTTATTAAAAAAAATAAATTAGTTTAACACACAACTTATGTTGAAATACAAACACATAGTCAAAATACTTATTTATACCATTTATAATGTAAGTAATAATTACAGAGACGAGCTTTCGTGATATTTCTGTCTATTTCTGTCCAATATTTGTCACAATACTTCTCCTCTGAAAGTATCTTGGGCATCATCAGTACATCATTTAACATTAAAATCTGTTTCTGATTAGTTTGTCTATCCTGTTCCTTCTTAAGTGCCTTATTTCTTTTAAAAGACGGAAAACAAATCGTAAACACTAATAGTGCTTATAATGTGGCTCTACTGATTTTCTGGCTCTGAATATTGGGATACGTACCATGTGGCACATTGTGATAAAGGCCCTTGTTCATTAAATATCAAGCACAGATCTGAGTGCAGGAAAAGACATATGAACACATATGTGTCTGATTCATGAAACAGTCATAGAACATCAACCAAATGATGAATCAGCTTCAGCTGCATGGACATAAGCTCCCATCCACTAATCCTTTATCTACATGTCATATGACTGCAACACACCCCAATTTACCCTCATACACATCTAATTTACATGAAATGTTTTCTAGTTTATGCAAGCATGAGCCAATAAAGGGAAAGCATTAAGCAGACTATCTCGTGAGCTGTCCACAATGGAGAGGGGGAAGAAATACACTTCCATAAAGCCGAGTTAGGGACATTTTTGTCTGAGGCTGCTGCTAATATAGATAGTAATATAAGCGTGCTTTTTAAAAGCCGTTTAAAGCCATAATCATGTAGAAAACGAACCATTTTCAAACTTCGCTTGTACTATTTATTACTAGGTTTTTATTCATTATTGTATTTGAAGAAGTCAGATTTAATATCATTTCTAAATATAGTTGAGCCAAGTTTTCATCCTGAACAAATAAACAAATCCTTCTTTCGTGTAAACAAAATGCTTAAAGAATCACATATAAAACCACTCATTCTGTGAGCAGATAACCTGCAGAATGAACTAGTTAAACTTTAGCTGTCTAGCTATTATTATTTCTCTAGCCGAACAACTTCACAACTGGGTAACGATACAAATTCGACAGTGACGATAAAGTAGCTGACTAGCTTCCCACCAAATTTGAGAACTTATAATGGCGAAAAAAGATTAACTCCACTCCTAGTATAAGGCTGAATTCTCTCTTTCTCACTTCTCTGATTGGTTGCTGGCTCCTGCGTGTCACTGTGTACTCAGACTTCTTTTGTGCCTGAAACTGGGGCATAACTTTTGAGTATTTCTTTCACCTAACTGAGTAATACGGCGATGCTACTCCACACTCCACTGTGATGTTGCTTATTGTCTTGGCTAAGACTTTGTACACTTTGTACAGGAAGTTCCTCAGGCAGATCCTCTGTAATCCAGGTTAATTATAAACCTTCAGTTTTATCACACAGACTTCAGTGCTATTAGTGGCCCTAATGCTGCTTCAGCACACTCTTTCCACTCTCCGCCTCCTGTGATGTCCACTCACGTCTTTGTGAGCTTTATATATTGAAGGCTGTCATTAGTCTATTATAGTTAATCTCCTCTTCCTGCCTGTTTCTTCAGCCTGCTGCTCTGCACGAAGCCGTGTTTCTGCCGTGTGCTTCTCTAAAGAGCCCTTACTGAGAGGAGCCAAAGTGGAGGCCTGTTTTACACCTGAGCCCATTTTGCCTCCTCCTCAGATAATTAATATGGTAGAGAAGGAGGCCCAAGTGGCCAAGAGCAATGACTCACTCTGCATCTCTGGGATAAAACTCTATAAATCATGCGCAGACCTTCTACCTGAGCACTGTTCATCGCCAACCCCTATTATAAGACCTTCTTTTGCCTCCAATTATCCTGTCCAGTCATTGGAATTTATTTGTATTGCTCGCTTCCATAAAATTATAACTTTGCCTAATAATTTTCCCTGATGCCATCCAACCCAAGGTTAATGGTTTCTTTTCCGACTTTCAGCCGACTGATCAGCAGAAATGCTCTCAAACGCGCTGTCTCTTTTACGCACAGTCCACACATGGTACGCGCACAGTACACACAGTACACACAGTACACACACAGTACAGGCACAGCCAATTAATATTCTCTCAAAGGAATAAGTTTCACTACTAGAAAGTGTTTTCATGATTATTTGATTGTCTCATGTTTGGTGCTCGGCCATTTCAGCAGACTCTACCCTATGTACAGAGTAACTACCGAAAAACAGATAAGCAATGGTCATGGTGTTATTAGTTTGATTTCAATTTCAGTGTCAGAATATTATGATATATTTATTGGCTATGAATCGTTTTTACATGCCAGCTAGGGTGAAATGTTAAATCTCTGATTGCACTTACAGTTAAATCTGTGATTACACTACTTCATGCTCTGAATTCTGAATAATAACCTATGCTATAATGTGTACATACTGCAAAATTATGCACATATCACTAGATCTGGGCAATATTATGATATAATATTGTGATTAACTAAGTCACAGTACCCTTTTCTGAGATACTGCAGGTATTGTTATATTTCTTTCTTTCTTTATTTTATTTATTTTTTGCAATTACAAACTCTATTAGAAGCAGTTGCTTTAATGCTAAAATGTTGTACCAAGAAATAAAAAAAAGGTATTATTAGAATTTATGATATATATATATATACACACACACACACACACACACACACCAAAATACTACTGTTTTGCTGGTGGTTTGGTAGCAAATCTGCAAAGGTATTATTAGAATTTATTAGAAACAGTAGAATGTATTATTTCTCTTTGTCTCTCCACACACACTATATATATATATATGTGATACTTGCATGATATTTTTGTCATATCATGGTACTTGAAGGCATTTTGACGATACACAATTGTCTGTGCAAATCACACATCGTAAGAGGTTCAGTTTTAAAACAGTGTGACTTTTTTTCTCTGTGTTTTCACTCATTATTAAAACATAATTAAGCAACCTTAAGCATAATCATTACAGCATCCTTAATAAGACACCCTTAATAAAACTGTTCCATGGTTTCATATGTGCTAATGATCTAAGAAAAGTCGTTCGAATGAGTATGTTTCAGATGATCCTATAGAGCAGTGATTGCATATATGACGTTGAAGAATGGTTTTGCTAAGCAGGACTTTCAGTGAAACGCTTATTATATAAAAAAAAAAAAAAAAAGTCATGAAAAAAGAAAAAAAAAGCTCCGTGCAAATGTCTGATGGTTTTCGTAACATTTCTAAAATCTAACAAGTTCAAAAGAAGCATTTAACAGCAGCAAAGTTGAAATGAAAAGGCTAAAGAGATAAGTATCAGGGTGTGTGTGAGGAAGAAAATCCAAAATATCTCCTGTGCTTAAGCTTTGTATTACTTTCATATTAAAGCAAATGTCTCAGATTGAAGTCTCTCTCTCTCTCTCTCTCTCTCTCCACATATTTACATTAGCTTTGTTCTCATTTCTATTTGCCTTTCTTCTGCCTGGCAGATCCACATCATTGACTTTGATGATGAGAACAATATCATTAATAAGAATGTGCTTCTGCATCATGCTGGTGAGATATGGCACATCGGCGCCAGCCCTGCTGACAAAGGAGTACTGACCACGTGTTATAACAAGAGTGAGTCAATCTCTCTGTCCTTCTCTACTCTTCTTTCCGTCTTTCTGTCACTCTGTCTGTCTTGACTATGGGTTCTCTTTAACTAATATATCTCCAGGCTTCCATATAGTCACTGTTAATAGAAGTGTCTCAAAGGGTGAGCTTGGCCAAAAATGATGTGCATGATTTCCCCTTTTATTCCACTCATCCAAGAAAAATATCCACACCGAGGGCGAGCAGAGGGCTCAAAACACTCATTTGCACCCCATATGACCAAGTTTAAAGTACAAAAACACAAAGAAACACACCAACCATGCACAGTTAGTCCCTAGTTCTTAATAGATAGATAAACAATTTCACAACTGGGTAATGATACAAATTCCACAACAAGGATAAATCGGCTGAGATTCACAGGTTCCGCAAGAACAAAGGGTTTGTCTCTTACTGTCTTGGGTATGGGTTCTGTTAAAGCAAGTATATCTTCAGCCTTCAATAGTAGTCACTATTATTAGGAGTGTCTTAAATGGTGAACTTGGCCAAAAATGAGATTTGCACATTTTCCCCTCCTACCCCAACAAAATCACTCTGATAAGACATGTTTGATTTCTGCTTCTTTAATTTTGCACTGCAGCTACAAGGCTAATAAAGAATGGAAATATATATCACCCAAAAACATGTCATGGAAGACTGATTGTAAGTAATTTCAAATGATTTGTAAGCACTACAGAGTATATCAGTACTGTACATATGGATATTATTTATAAAATACTGTTCAGCCTAGTATACTGTAACCAAAACAGGTTCGGTTATTTTTTTTAGTTCTTATATATATATATGGAAACTTATTTAATGACAAAAGATTTCCATACAGCAGTTATATGGAGTTAGGATTTTTAAAGGAGAAGAGTCTAACTAGGATTGTCTATGACTGGTACAGATGTGGACTCTGACACGCCCTTTAAGCGTTTCTGAGTGTGCAGGCTTTTAAGAACACACTCAAGCACTGTCTGTCCTGTTCACTATATAGTGCACTATTTTTGGGGTTCTGTCATTTTGAAGACAGAATGCAGTGCTTTGTTACTATTGACTATTACGGAGCAATGAGTAAACCCATAGAACATGGGTTGAACTTGAAATCATTTACTTCACATTCTGCTGCTTATGACTGTGTTCTATGTAGTACTGACTCCTTTTTTCCAATATAGGAAATAGTGATGTACTAGCTTACGTAATTAACTAATTAATTAGCCAATTAGCTATTTAATGTATAGTGCATGGGGAGAGTGCATAATCCTACTTGTATGTTGCTATGATTAGCATAAAATATATGAATCAGTTAGCTTTTTATTAATCTGGAACACTATTTGGATAGTCCAATGTAGACACTCTACAAAAAGCCTATCAAAAATACATTAACTGATGTTTAACTACCGTTTCAATAACATGTTATAAATTGTATCAATAAAGTTCAACCACATGGACTTGTCTTGCTGGATGATCTACTGAGCCTCAAAAGCTAGAAACCTTCTAGAAGATGCTAATTATCATCAACAACTATAAACTACAGTGACTAGCGTTGATGCCACAGAGCTCCAGGGTCACTGGTTTAATCCCAAGCTGGGTTTACTGTCCGAGTGGAGTTTCCTCTGGGATCTCCAGTTTCCTCCCACCTCCCAAAAACATGCTTGTAGGTGTATTGGCTATGCTAAGTAGTCTCTAGGTGTGAATGATTGTGTGAATGTGCGTGTATGCATAGTGCCCTGCAATGGACTGGCGCCCCGTCTGGGGTGTATTCCCACTTTACGCCTAGTGTTCCCAGGATAAGATCTGGATTCACTGTGACACTGACCAGAATAAAGCCTTTCTGAGGATGAATGAATGAATGAATGAATGAATTTTATTTAGAATTAGTTGATAGTGTGATTGATGATGGTCAGGTGAGTGTCTAGAGTGGACTGTCCAAATAAAATGTTACCTAAATGTTCTTTACTGCAGGCAATGACTAGTGTTTCCAGTGTTTTAATAATATTGATTTTCGGTAGTTTGCAGACTGGGACATCATTATATTGTCATAGGGACATATTTCAGTTTGTCTCTAAAATGTCATACATCATAACACACACAGAGCGAGTGTATCAGCACTGTCACTAAAGCTGGACTCCCAGACTCCCGGGCTCGTGTTATAACAGACGCAGTGGTAATGGAACATGTCATATTTTGGCACTCCCAACTCTCCTCTCTCGCCACAAGGCAATTAAAAGAATTAAATGAACACACAACCGATTGGAAAGGGAAAATGTAATTAAATCCAGAGTTTATATGACTGGCGCCTATGGCCTTGGCTGGTTTATGACAGTCTGAAGAAAAAAGAGCGACTTCTTTCTGGGAAAAAAATGAGAAAAAGAAGGGATTTGATTTGTTTTTTATTCCTTCCTCCTTCTTGATCGTGATGAGGCAGAGGCATGAGAAGTCATAACCGAGTTCAAAAGAAGAAAGTAATTAGCGTGACGCACGGTCTAAACGGAGGATCCGGAGTCAAAGGCTGCTGAAATCATGCTCTCACTGCACCATGCACTGTGTTACACTAATAACATGTAGCACTATTAACATAATTGCAGCATCAGGAATAATGCAATAAATTGCATTAACATATGTTATATAATGTAAATGTAAATTAGTTTAATATTATCTTAGGGTTCGCTCTAGGAAGTGCTTTTTGTGCTGATATGGGAAAAAAGCACACTGTAACCATAGCAACGCTGTTACTGTTGAGTTCTTCTGTGTTGTACTGGTTACAGTGTATAAGGTGCATGAGTTTTGCTATGGTTACAGTGTATAAGGTGTATGAGCATTGCTATGGTTACAGTGTATAAGGTGTATGAACATTGCCATGGTTACAGTGTATAAGGTGTATGAACATTGCCATGGTTACAGTGTATAAGGTGTATGAGCATTGCTATGGTTACAGTGTATAAGGTGTATGAGCATTGCTATGGTTACAGTGTATAAGGTGTATGAGCATTGCTACGGTTACAGTGTATAAGGTGTATGAGCATTGCCATGGTCACAGTGTATAAGGTGTATGAGCATTGCTACGGTTACAGTGTATAAGGTGTATGAGCATTGCCATGGTCACAGTGTATAAGGTGTATGAGCATTGCTATGGTTACAGTGTATAAGGTGCATGAGTTTTGCTATGGTTACAGTGTAT
>CM075012.1:8189385-8214935 GCA_037576675.1 Pangasius sanitwongsei
ACAGTGTATAAGGTGTATGAGCATTGCTATGGTTACAGTGTATAAGGTGCATGAGTTTTGCTATGGTTACAGTGTATAAGGTGAAGCAGCATTGCTATGGTTACAGTGTGTAAGGTGCATGAGTTTTGCTATGGTTACAGTGCATAAGGTGTATGAGCATTGCTATGGTTACAGTGTATAAGGTGAGGCAGCATTGCTATGGGTACAGTGTATAAGGTGTATGAGCATTGCTATGGTTACGGTGTATAAGGTGAGGCAGCATTGCTATGGTTACAGTGTGTAAGGTGTATGAAAATTGCTATGGTTACAGCTTGTAAGGTGCGTCAGCATTCTATGGTTACGGTGTGTAAATGTGCATCAGCATTGCTATGGTTACAGTGTATAAGGTGTATGAGCATTGCTATGGTTACAGTGTGTAAGGTGTATGAGCATTGCTATGGTTACAGTGTGTAAGGTGTATGAGCATTGCTATGGTTACAGTGTGTAAGGTGTATGAACATTGCTATGGTTACAGTGTATAAGGTGCGTGAACGTTTTTTTTGTGCTGCAGTTTGCACACTGTAACCATGGCAACACAGTGGTTACAGGCTAGCTTAGTAAGTCATCTAAATTGGATGCATTATTAATAATAATGATTTATTTCTCAACATTAAGCATAAGTAAAGGTGAGCAGGAGGCTGTTTACCTTAGCTTTGTTTTTTTTTTTTGTTTTTGTTTTTTTTTGTCAAATAGCCATGAGAGAAATGTAAAATTAAACAATTAAATTTAAATTAAACAATATGTCACAATTATTGGCACCCCTGTGTACTTTGTGCAACCTTTTGCCAACATAACAGCACTGAGTCTTCTCCTGTAATGCTTGATAAGGCTGGAGAATAACAAGCAAGGAATCTCTCCAGATCCTCCAGGACCAAAGACACAAGTCCTCTCTTGTGGATTCTTCTTCGGCTCACCCACAAGTTTTCAGTTAGGTTTAGATCAGGTGACTGGGATGACAATATCGAAAGCTTGATTCTGTTGTCATTGAACCGTTTTGTGTGGATTTACATGTATGTTTTGGATCATCATTTTGCTGGACGAAACAACCAGAACCCAAATGTAACATCTTGGCAGAGGCAGCCAGATTTTCATTTAATAGCTCCTGGTACTTCCGGGATTTCATGATGGGCTTTAGGACAAACAGCCCACATCATCACAGATCCTGTACCATACTTTACAGTGGCAGTTAGGATAAGTACCTTTAATGTTTGTTTCATCTGACAGTTAACCTTGGTTCAAGTCAAGCTTCCAAATTTCAAGTTAACATAAAGCAAATTATAGAAGCTTGTGGTTAGTTGGAAAAAAAAAGAAAAAAAAAAAAGGTTTTCTTCTGGTCTATGTGTCAGATAATTTTTTGGCATGAATGTGCTTCTGTCAACCCTCTGTGCTCTTTTGAGAAATGTATTCCTCTATAACCATTCTCCTTATTATGTGAAGGGGCAAAATACCTGTGTGTCCTCTTACAAGCAGGTTCATTACAACTCTGGTTGTTTTAACTTCCTAATTATTGCCATACCAGTGAATATGGACATTTTCAGGCATGTAGCTATTTTTTAATAACCTTTGACTGGTTTTTGTAGATCAATACTTTTTGTTCCATTTCATTTGTATATTCTGTAATCTTCCTAGTGTTGATAAATGACAGGTAATATAGGTAGTGATATTACCTAGTCAATGATATTTTTTAATAACCTTTACCAAGGGTGCTAATAATTCTGGAGTTGTCTGTGTAAGGCTGTGTTCATACAAGATATAGAAATTTTTTTGGGGGGAAAAAAGTGCTGCTTGAATCAGCTAAAAAAAAAAAAAATGTCATGATGGTAGTTTTTATTTCCCCAGAGCGACAACCTGATTAGTTAATCAAGTAAAAAAGACATTTTAAGAAAGTGCTCGATGTCATAGGGTGGTTTTCGGAAAAGCTGAACTCTGAAATCACTTTGTCGTTCTGACTGTTGTTGCAACTCCTTCCTGTGTGCGTGTCGATTGTCTCGTGTGAACTCAGAATAACTGCTCCAGTGGTCAGCGTCCACAGTATTTTGTGTAACAGGAACTGGTTAATGTAATGTAATGCCTCTGTAGTATCACATGACTGTATAGTTCATCATACTGTGTTAATTAGCAGACTTGGTTTTACGGGTTTTTTTTGTGAGCGCCTTGGAGTTAATTGCACAGATAATTGCAGAGCCAGGCTGTAGGCTTTGATTGATTGTTTTTCATTTAGCTATTCCTTTTTTCACTCTGAATTGAGAACAGCAGACTTTTTTTCTGCATAGCATGTATGGCTAACATTAGGGGGGAAAAATGTGCTTATTTGTCAAATTCAAGTTAAAATCTGTTCCCTTTTTGACATGTAGTGCGTGAGGCAGAAGAGATAGTGTGTGCATGAGGCGGGGCATGCCTCTAGAGGCAGCATGAGACAGGACAGACCCTCATCCATCATTATCCTGCACTGAAACGAGACCACACACACTTGTCGGTGTGAGCAAACATGCATGCATATTTTTTTTTTGTTGTTGTTGTTTTTGGCTTACACAATAAGAAGTGTGTATGTGAATAAATGTTTGGGTGAGGGGGGGAGTTCTATATGTGGCTGCATTCCTGAGTGAAATTCTGACATGTTGTTGTGTGTTGTGTGTTGTGTGTGTGCAGTCTCAGACAGCCGTGTGTTAACGTGCGCAGCGGTGTGGAGGATGCCCCCGGAATGGGAATCAGGCAGCCACGATTCCCCAGACGATTCAGCTCACAGCCCACAGGCCCTGCAGCTCCTCTGTCACCTTGACAACACGGCCCACGGCAATGTGGCCTGGTAAAACACACGCTATCGATTTCAACCCTACAGCAGCCTTCCCATTTCTCTCCTCACACTCGTTCACACTGCTCACGCTGCTATTGGGAGTAATCTGCTCAGAATCTCTCTCTCTCCTTCACTCTGTCTCTCTCTCTTTATTCTCATTCTCAGCTTCCACTGAAACGCGTTTGTTCTTTACTACTCCCACCTTTCCATTCTTCCTTATCTGTCACCCTTTTTCCGTTTCTTATACAAAAAAAGGGGAAAAAAAATGTTGAATGGGCTTTTGCTGTTATTTCAGCAGCCGGATGCCTGACCTACATATTCTGTGGCTTAAGTGTGCCTGCCTTTGTTTTAGCACCCCACACTATATCATATGCCATAATTCACAAAAGAAGAATAAAAGCGTAAGTCGTGGAGCTTGTTTTTTTTTTTTTTCTTTTTTTTTTTTTAAGCATTGCTGAATGGCAGTCTCCTGCCATCTCCCACTGGAGAGTTCAATTTGATGGAGCTTGCACAGTAATAGAATTTTCATTATCCCTCATAATAAAAGAGGCCCTGTATTTCAAAGCCTCTGGTTTCAGCTGAAAAACAATGGACTCAAATCTCCTCGGCTCTGTCGTCCTGCCAGTGGAAGAGCTTGTGTCAGGTATTTAGTATAGTTTAGAAGTAGGTCTGACTGAATGGTCTCTGGTTGAAAGTATGTAAATGATGCCTTCACTTAGTAGCACTTTGTTCTACAATACAAGGTGTCTCAAAAGTCTCCACACATAGGGGAAATGAACACTTTTTAGCAAAATGTCTTTTGAAATTTTTCAAACTTTGTTCATATTATATATATATATTTTTTCATGTAGCCTTTAAAAACGCCTTTGACAAAAGAAGAACATATTGAAATCATTCTCATGGCTGGATCGGGAAGCTGTCACAAGGTTGCGATGGACTTTAACAGGAAACATGGCAAGCACATCACACACGAGACTGTTGCCAAACTGGGAGCCAAAGTTGGGAGAGACGACTCCATGTGTGTTTACGGAGAAATGGCAGTCATGTAGAGGATGTTTCGTATATAAAGTTACATTTTGCTGGAAGTGTTAATTTCCCCTATGTATAGAGACTTTTGGGACACACTATAGATTGCAAGCACACAAACTCTTGACCCTGCACTTGTCCTAATTTTCCCTGTGCATAAAAAAGGGGTAATGTTTTGTTATTGGTGCTTCACTTCACATTGCCACTTTTGACTAGCGCTACGCACTCTGAACTGATGAGACATCTATTTTGAGTTTGACACAGAGAGAAGGTGAGGTATAGGTCTCTGTCCGATCGTCTTTAAACATTCTGTTTTCATCGTCAAGGCGAAGGCCAGCACATGCTTTGCAACTTTTCCAACTGCTGCTCGTGCTATGTCACTAGGCAGTGTAACACACAAGGAAATCGCTATCAGCCCTCTTTCTCATACATGAGATGCCCATGATTGGCTAGTGTCGCTGTGATTGACAGGGGATAGAGAGTAGGCGATCCCTCCTACACGGACAGCACGGCCACTTTGCTGGGCCCGCATCCAGACTGTGATCTGCCAGATGATGACACAGGGGATGAGCCAAAAACCTGTGTATGCTCTATACATTTTTAAAGGAGAGCCATTTTTAAAGAACAAAGAACGCAAAATGGAAGAAAACATAATTTGATAATTTTTGGATAAAATACTAAAGGCTAAGAGAAAAACTGAAATTATTCTAGCCTTTTAAGCGCATGCATTAAATTGCACAGTTATCGTACTATGGATAATAACATAACACTGTTCATCATAATACAAATACTAAGTTCTCGCGAATAATAAAGGCTACCAGCAGGGTAAAGGCTGATTTATACTTGCTGGTAACTACGCGGAAGTGTACATGTACGATGGCCACTGCATGTGAATACCAATGTAAATAGTGGAGGTAGTGTAGCACCATGTGACACTGTGTCCGCAACTAAACAAACAAACTAACATCGTGTCTGAAATCGCATATTTCTGTACTATTCTAGAGCGTTACTGAGTACTCAAACTAAGTGTTTTCCTATTACAGTTAGTGTTTGAATTTTCAAAACCTCTTAAACCTAACAAAAGGTCTGTTTTGAGTACCAGTCCTCTGGATTTCCTAAATTTGTAAATATTTTGAACGTACAGTGTAGGGGTTTGATTTGAGATGCAGATCATGACAACAATCATGACGACAGCAGAAAGTTTTTTTTTTTTTTTTAAAAAAGAATCATCAGTCTGTTTAATGTTGTTGTGCATGAAATTGCTAAACATTACAGTTCAACTTGTACAGCAGGTGGACAGAGATGTTTTGGCTCTGATGTGTCATCTAGTGCACGTCACTTTTAATCCTCCATATATGCATAAGATATGCAAACGAGTAGGTGAACACTGAGGCTCGTGTAGCGGCTGTGTATGTGCGGGTACGCGTGGGGAAGGTGTATATTTACACCTTTTGTCCTAGCACCAAGCCTAAACTTATATATGCAGTGTTGATACCGTATTTATCTTTCTATATACTACAGCACTGAATTCAGGATTCTGGCTGCAAGGTTTACAGATTATTTTATTTTAATGTGCTCGTTATAATACATTATCATTTCTATAATAACAGTTTACAGAGCCTTGTACAGTGGAAGCTCCACATAGACAGATTTTAATAATGTGTGTAATTGTTGGTATGGTGAAGTTTTCTGTGAAGAGATGTTTATTTAACATTTCTGAAAGGCGTCTCCACTGTCGCTGCTTTGTAACGGTCAGTTACAAAGTTTTTTGAGATAGAGAGAAAAAAAAAGAGGATGGTGAAGAAACAGCTGTTTATAGCTATTATAACATAAGCGATAGCAGAAACTAGCTTGTTTCATGGACGTTATGCAACTATTAATAAAAAAAAAATTGACATGGTGTTCTTTGGTATATAAAAAATAGTTTATATAAAAAACAACAATACTTCTACTACTACTACTACTACTAATAATAATAATATCTCTGGTTGGTTGTACCTGGCCAAGTAACACATGGCAGCTGTTTGTTTATTCAGTTCCTCTGAACAGGATAAGAGGGTATCTACAGCATAATTGTCTTCTTTCCTGGTTTGAGAGTAAAATCATATTGAAAAGCTCCTCTTACATGACAGACGTGCTTTTCCCTGATGATCTCTTAAAAAATCAAAGTGCAATATAGAGAGAATAACTGACTGTTAGTGAGTGCTGCTATTATCAGTTATTGAAAGCGTGTTCTCCATTCTCCAATAGGTGTAGGTGTGTGTGTGTGTGTGTGTGTGTGAGAGAGAGAGAGAGAGAGAGAGAGAGAGGGAGGGAAGAGGTTGAATGGCCTCCTCTTGGCAGAGTGCAGGGCCACAGTGTTGGAGCCCTGGGGTGGAGATTGATGGTACTGGTGTCTGTCCTTGTAAAAATCTCAAGGGCAGGAGGAGTATGTGTGTGTGTGTGTGTGTTGAGGGGCGGTGTTCATGTGCATGTGCTTGTTCATATGTATGCAGTTATAAAGGCTGTGTGTGTCTGTATTTGATGAGGGGTTCACACTGTGACTATTTTGATATTGGATTTTTTTTTTTTCACACTCTGGCAGCAGTAACCCTGGCGCACAGGAACGTCCTCATTCACGTTTGTAAGGCCAGCTGCATTTTGGCCTGTCTCACGCACTCTTGCACAGACACACAGTGACTTAAATTCTGGCAAATGTTATCAAGCGTCAAAGGAAAACCGACCAGAACAAGCTGTTTGTTTTAGCCAGAACCAGACAGCATTTTCACTAGAGCCTTGTCACGTTTTGAATCTAGTGCGCACCTCTCAATCAATGGCCATTGAGTGCCTCGTGGCCAAACGGGTGCTTGCAGGGGGCCGGGAGGAATTTTCAGGACCGCATTGTGACTGTGGTGTGAGACGGCACAATCAGCAGTGCGATTTGCACTCCGAGCGGGCTGCTTCCAGATCAATGGGAGCCCAAGAAGGAGCGAATAGTAA
Source organism: Pangasius sanitwongsei (assembly GCA_037576675.1). Classification (NCBI taxonomy): domain Eukaryota; kingdom Metazoa; phylum Chordata; class Actinopteri; order Siluriformes; family Pangasiidae; genus Pangasius; species Pangasius sanitwongsei. Next base: position 8,196,224 of record CM075012.1, read on the forward strand.
CTGCGTTATGTAGGTCAGTCAATACTGGCAATAATGATAGAATAATCTCTGTGGGGCATGGCGACCAGTCGATCCTTGAACACGGTTTATATTGTGCATGTTTTCTCTGCATTCTCTCTGAAGAGCACAGGGACCTTGAATAACCTTAAATTATTTTTTTCATGTAGGCATTTATTGCCATTGTCATTGTTGTGCACATAATGAGGAGATAATCCTGAAATTGGACACATCGGTATTCAGGCTTAAGCTGTAACTACAGGCTTATGTGCTACTCTGTGGATCCTTATCACATCCTGTTCATGCCAATCATGCCAAATTGTAGTATATTAGACAACTCTAAATCAAAAGATTTGAATCTTTTCCTGGTTCTGGTTTGTATACTGGTTATGTATGTATGTATTTTTTGTTCCTATGATTGTCAAAGAAATTAATTTCTATTTTTTTTTTTTTTTTACATTTTTATGTGTATTTTCTCCTATATTTTTTCTGTAAACACATTTATGAGACAGCAGAGACAAAAGACTGGAATGACATAATTTAATGTATATTAATAATTTCCTGTAAAACACCCTTTAGATGCAAAAAAACCATCCTTGACCACAGTACCAATCTGCAGCCAAAGTAAAGCTCAATTTACGATTTTTTCAGGGTGCCAAATTATAAGGACCATACTTTAATGCTGACTGGAAGATAAATCTGGTCATAACTTGCTACGCTTTATAGCTCATCTGCATACAAAGTGGATTAGACAGGAGTAGCAAAGTGGGTTAAAACCAAAATTTGAATATAGTGAGGGCTTTTAAGGAAGCCATGAGGACTTTATTTACATATTCAAGGAGGCAAAGTCTCTGTTATTCAAGGTCAAATGTATGATGTTTTTTAATCCTACCTCTTTTAAGTTAATTTGCAAGGGTCTCTGGTATAATAAGACTGAAAACAGCCATAGTAAAGGACTCTCCCTTCTTTTAGAATTAAATGGAATTAATAGAAATCTCAAAGTGAAATAAAAAGAACATGACAAAAGTGGGTGAATGTTCCACATCTGTTTTTGAGCGAGGGATTACAGCGGTGCTCCGCATAACAGACCAGTGACTCTCTGTACCTTGTGAGGGTTGTGAAAACAGTCCTCGCATCACTGTATCATTTATATCCTCAATAAAAGGGCTTTTTTCAGCCCAACTCACAAGAGTTATCCCAACTCACAAGACATGCATGCAAATTAAAGTTGGATAGAATCCCAGGAAGGATTTTTTTTCATTTCTTATGGCATCATTCCTGTCTTATTGTCTGGTGCTGTGGTCCTGATGTGAGTCGGATGATTGTTATTCAGCTATAAACCCTGCTTGATTATGACATTATACTGTCAAACCAGTTGCAGAGACTTTTATGTTTGTGAAAAAAGAAATCTTGCAAGTTTGATGTGTTGCAGGAGAGTGTGGAAATGGACGGCTGTGAAGGTGCAGGTGTGTTGATCAGAGTTCTGCTGTCTTCTTTTTGGCAGTGTGTTGTGGGAGCCAATGGGCGATGGCAAGCGCGTGATCTCTCTGGCTGAAAGCCACATCGCGCTCTGGGACCTTCAGGAGAGCTCCACCAAGGCCACGGTGAGATAGTCGCCCTCTCATTATTTGATAACTGCTATATCAAACACTGCACTCTCAGCCTGCAATCTGAGCCTGTTAGACAAAACGCACTTAAGTCACCATCATTGTACTGAAAAATGAAAGGAATACTCCGCTGTTTTTCAGTTCTGTACACCAAATCTGTAGGGTAGCTGTGATTACCATGGATGACAAATTTGCTACAATTCAATCTACCGAGAAAAGAAAAGTAAAACTATTTACTGTAAACTCATTTTTAAGAGAAGTCTCAGGGCAGTTGTTGAGTTTTGTCAATAGTCATGAAATTAAAACTAAAACTGTATACCATTGCCATTCAAAGGTCTTAGAATGGGATGGATATGAGAGAATGTCTCAGCAAAGCTGTCCTTATGTAGCTTTATTCAGTGCAGTAAAAAAGCTATTCCATCCATCCATCCGTCCATCCATCCATTTTCCATACTGCTTATCCTACACAGGGTTGCGGGGTAGCCTGAAGCCTGTCCCAGGGGACTCGGGGCACACCCTGGATGGGGTTCCGACCTTTCTCAAGGCACAATCACACACACTCACACACCCTTTTGCACGCTACGGACAATTTGGAAATGCGAGTCAGCCTACAATGCATGTCTTTGGACTGGGGGAGGAAACCCCCGAAGCAGGGGCGAACATGCAAACTCCGCACACACAGAGTGGAGGCGGGATTCAAGCCCAGCCTCGGAGGTGCGAGACAACAGTGCTAACCGCTAAGCCACCATGCCCCATTTAAAAGCTATTAAGATTAGTTAAGTTTTCCAGAAAGTTCCATGTGCAATCAGACCCACACAACTACTCTAATAATGCATAATCAGCTATTTTTCCCTCTGAAACGTATCCCCATCTCTAGAAGAGCTTAGTTATAACTTTGACCAAAGAATTCATAATCACTTTGCATTGATGTTTACTGATAGAGTCGAACAACTTCCCATACTCTACGTTCACACTAGCAAGCAACAAAACGGCAGCGTGACAAGCGACATTTGAATTAAGATTTTCTCAGTTGAGTGTAAATTAAGTGTGACATGTTAAAGAGACAGACTGGCTTGAATGATTCCTTGGACCAATCCTATGATGTGTGGTCCAACATTAATTCCATCTCCTGCTCACAGCTGTAGTTCCTCCCTGCAGTTAGTTCCCATTTACTGTATGACTTGAGAAAAAAGCAAGAAAAATGCATAACTGTGGATTCATCTTATCTTGTCATTTTCGACCACTCATTAAATCTGTATATAGACATTATGCAGAAAAAAATAAAGCTCGGCAAGAAGTAGCCGAGATGTTTGTCGCTAGTACAGTTAGCTTGCTTTGCTAATCTGCTGAAGCTAGTACTAAATACTGAGTCTAGCATGTAACATATATATCACACAACCAGTTTTTCTCTGAGATTAGTGTGAGTTTTGAGTAAACAGTTCTTTCCATGTGTCTGTGATGATTACACATGCAGTGCATAGACACTGAGTAGAAAATTGCCGGAGTATTCTTTTCACTTTGTTGTCATGTTGATGATCTTGGTCAGTGATTTGACTAACACTGCGAAGAACGATTCCTCATAGCAAAACTTTCTGTTTAATAAACAATCTTTTAATCCTGACGTGAACTTGATGAACTAAAGATGATTCACGGGGCCTGTTTGCCTGAGCTTGAGGAGACAGTAAAAGCCCCAGTTATGGTATAGTCCCTTTAGGTTTATCTTTTCTCCTCCCACAACCCACTGCCTGTGCAATTAAGGTGTCCGCAGTACTGCAAGTCCAGATGAAATGTGAGTTTAGGTTGGTTAACTTAATGTCCCATTAGCGAGGAGCCGCCGTGTTGAAGGTATTCATTAATAATGCGCTGCACTCATTACTAATTAATGCCCCGCCAACTGAAATTCACAGGCTGGACGTGTCGTGGGCCTTTTAGGACGTAACCCTGACTCGACATTTGAGAGCCTGTGTACGCAAGTAGAGAACTGCGAAGACGTCAGCTCCTTTCAGACCACGAGCACCCCCCCCATACCCCCCCATCCCCACACACACACACACACACACACACACACACACACACAAAACAGAAACACACTCGACCTCAGCAGAGGTTACTCAAGTGGTCCATGGTCACTGCCACAGAGAGCCTTTCTAAGCAGTCACGCTAATGTCAGCTTTGTATGCAGAGCGAAAGGGGGGTTATCGAGTGACAAGGCCTGCTGAGGGAGCAGCGTCCATTAAAAGAGATGTGAAAAAAGGGTGAGAGAGGAAAGAGAGTGTGTGAGAGAGGGAAAGAGAGAGAGACAGAGGCAGGGCACTCAGTCAGGTTCTGGCAGTGCTGATGAGAATGCTAATCTCCCCCATGCAAACCTCCCTTATACACACGAAAACATGCCAGCTCCCTTCATCTCGTCTATCCCCACATCCCTTTTTTCCTTCTGAGCCAGAGCGCCTCACGTTGATGTGTTCATCACGGCTGCGTCCTTGCCTCTGCTCAGACTCAGCTTTTTTTTTTTTTTTTTTTTTTTTTTTTACCCAAATCTCTGTGAATTCTGCTCGAGAATTCGACAGGCTCACGACTTCACGGCTTACCAAACACCCAAGCTAAAGCCAAGCCAGCTTAGCAAAACAGCACAGTGTGAGAAATAGCAGCGAGCTTTCAGCGAATCTCATGAGAGGGAACGGAGTGCATGCCATCATGCCGCCGAGTTCACGCTAATGTTTAATGGCATTGAGGCTAATGGAGGTTGGCGAGGGTGGTGCTTGTGATGGGCACTGCAGCACAGGATGTCTTCCTTTCTTTCACTTAGTAATAATGAAATAATAATCCATATTTATTTAGCACCATTCATTTCCAGAAAAAAAATCTGAAGGTGCTTTATATGAATGAAGAATTTTTTTTTTTCCTAAAAGAATGCTGGGTGATGGAGTAACGAGTCCCTACCCGGTGTGAGCGTGAGGCCAGGATCGATCCACTCCAGCACGCCTTTGTGCTCTGGCTTCCCTCCAAGAAGCCTTCAAAAACAAAACTACTATAAGAGGAAAGGCAGGGTAAGATCGTCTATCTGCTCATACAGCACCGAGCGATGAACAAAGCAGCACAGGACAACTCCCACCGACGCTCAACTCACTGGCCGTTGTTTATCATTATTCGATATGGCTACATTGTTTTTTCGCTGTGCTTCATTCTATCACAAGACTGTCATTTCCAAGAGTGATGATGTGCCCTTCTTCTGTTCTTCTTTTCCAAACCATCCTGCCACGTTGTCGTTAAATTGTTTTATTGTTTCATGGTTGTCTTTTAGCCTACATTTTCTCAAATCGCTTATGCAGCAGTTTTACCTTTTCTCATTAGATGTCTACTGTAGTTCAAAATGACACAATATACTAATGTAGGCAGGGAAAAAAAACATAATAAGCTTGCAGTTACCACAGCAATATGTCATCACACCTTAAACTGAATGCAGACAGCTACATTTGGAGAAGATAAAGCTGATTTTAAGCTGAGCTGCTTCACTGAGTCTGCTTTTCCTTATGTTCACTGCAGGCAGGTGGAATATTTCTTCTCATCGCTTCTTCTTACTAGCGTTAAAAACAACACAATGATCTACCATACGGGTGGAGAACACGGCAAACATACACAATATGGGCAAATGTTTTTGGACACCTGACAGTAACACTCACATGTGCTTTTTGAACCACCCCCACACACACACCCCTTTGCTGTTATATTAAACTCCACTCTTCTGGGGAGGCTTTCCGCTAGATTTTGGAGCGTGGCTCTGGGGATTTGTGCTCCTTCAGCCACAAGAGCATTAGTGAGGTCAGGAACTGATGTTGGGTGAGGAGGTCTGCGGTACGTTGGCATTCCAGTTCATCCCAAAGGTGTTCAGTGGGGTTGAGGTCAGGGCTCTTTGCAGGACACTCGAGTTCTTCGACTCCAGCTTTGGCAAATCATGTCTTCATGGAGCATGGACATTATTGTGCTGGAACAGGGTCTCTTTGGTCCTTGTAGTTCCACTGAAGGAAAGGAGATGTCCACACACTTCTGGCCATATGGTGTGTATCAGGGTGTCGGTGATATTTTGGTAACACTTTACGTTAAGGTTCCCTTAATATACATAATTTACTGCATCAGTTAGCATTAACAAACCATGAACTTTGTATTAATATACCATAAGCAATGTTAATAAAGTAACAAAATAAATTAACCTGCATACTAATTGATGTTTGTCTAAATGTCAACTACGTGCATTTGGATTAGTCAATATTTATTTCATTCACACAAAAATAATTCTTCAACAATAACGTAAATTAAATATCAGTTACAAAATGTTGATAGACAGTTGAACTCGGGTCTCTAAGTCTAAATATTGGCACCCACAATTTAGCTTTATTTATAACCTTTTAATTAACCACTCCAAAAATATTAATTAATTAAAATACTAATTCATGTTAATCATTGCAGACTTGCCATTTCTAAAGGATGGTATAAATATTGATTAATCTCCAGCCTGCATTTCTTACAATAACATGGTAGTTAATGACTCAGATGGTATTTCAAGCTATACTTTCTGTATTTTTTCCATTGTGACTCACCTATAGAACATTCTAGAAAAGCCATCAAGGGCACTGAAGACTCACAGCAGCTCCTGTCATTGAGTTTCCAATGAAAAGGTGAAAAGTATGGTTTCTATCTCGCAGCGGGAGCCCTGTCTCTTTGACTCGCATCAATATGAGCGGTTTCAGCCTTCGGGGTGTGTTCACTGGTGCGCGATATCCGCTCTCAGGCCGTCCTGGACAGGACACAAGCCTGCTAAGGCTCCTTGGTGAATATGCAGCCATTGATTGAGATGTGTGTGTGTGTGTGGATCGATTTGCCTCTCCAGATCTCCAGCAGTGCCACCTTGGAAGGCAAAGGGCAGCTGAAATTCACCTCGGGTAAATGGAGCCCCCACCACAACAGCACCCAGCTGGCCACCGCCAACGACACAGCCATTCGAGGATGGGACCTTCGCAGCATGAGGTGAGCTCAGGGGTCAGAGGTCACAGGCTTGAGCAGAAAGCTGATGAGACATTTCCATATAACTCTGAAAAGTTTCCGCGCTCCACCACCACATGCTGTTTGATATTCCATCCTCATATTGGTAGATTTAAATAGGATTTTATGTGAGAAGGTACAAAATAGTACCTTTATAGAAAGAAATACATGTCAATGAGCATAGAGTACATACCTTCCTGAAAATGTCTAGGATAATCACTAGATATTCAACTTTATATTTGATTTTCATGTTTTTATAATTATTATGAACAATGCTCTATTTAGAGTGACCTCACTGGGCAGTATTTTAACCAAATATTATTAATCTTGGCAGGCGTTTCATTCAGTGTCATCACATGTCATAACATTTGTTTACTCACAACCATTTGCCAACTTCTCAGTTTAGATAAAAGCTGTGCTTTGTTATGGAAGAGCACTCACTTTTATAATTAGCCAGTTAATAGTGTCAACCTCAGACGTTCTGCCCACAGGCCATAGAGCGTCTGATATCTTTTTGTACAGTTTTCTGGCTACAAGATTCAGAATCTTAAACTAATCTGATTGGCTTGCCATACCTCCATGCGACGGTTTGAATACTGCAACACAATGAACTTTTTTAAGCTTGAAATAATAACATTCACAGAAAAGTATCTTTATTAAAGAGTTATTACGGAGTTTTATTTGAAGTAGTTGTGGTGAGTAATTAATCTGCTGGACTACGGGAAAAGGTCTGTGGCTGGGCATCTGCCATGTCAATCAAATTGCTTCTTCCTGTGAAATTACACAAATACCTCCACTGTGTTTATTGACAAAACATTCTGGAATCTTGAGAAAATGGTGGGATAATTTGTACACTTTTCTGGCCATAAGCTTTAGAATCTTAAAGGTTGCAATCTGATTGACTCACCACACTTCCACGTGACGGTTTGAGTACTGAGCACAGTTAGCGTTTTGGAGCATGAAGTAATCACTGGAGTGAAAAATGTTCCCAGAACCATTTCTCAGCAACAAAATGTTCTCAGAAGCATTTTGTTTTAAGTAGTTGTGATGAGTAAATGAGATAATCTGATGGGCTACAGGAAAAGGTCCGTGGTTGGGCATCTGCCATGTCAATCAGATTGCCTCTTTCTGTAAAATTAGATCCAAATGTACAAGACTTTTGAGCAAATGCTAGATGTCTGGCTTTTTACATAATCTGTCTCTTAGATAGTGTTATGTTCAGTAGCAAAATTTAAGAATCAGAATGACTTCGGGTTATTTCTAAACACAAATATGACTGTCAGTCAGCTTACTTGGGAGCACAATCCTCAGTTTGAGTGATCAGAGACAATCTGTCTGTCCGCTTTGTTTCAATGCAAAGGCTTACATTGAATGTGTATCTTATTACCAAAATCATACAGCATTTGCGGCGAACACTACAAGCAATACGGCAGCTAATTTGTGACAGCCGTTATCTTCAAAGTTAGAAATGCACTGTCAGTGTTGAATACTGTGACGCATCGTATAACTGATTATCAGCGCATCTCTAATTTCCATATACAGCCACGGTTTCACCCCGCCTGTGATGCCGTGGTGTGTGCCACTTAGTGAAGCAGGGCTGGTGCAGTGAATCATATGAAGCAGATGGGCGATGGAATGAAATGAGGCTCTGTGTGGGCTGTACAGCCAGAATAATAATCACAGCACTATTGATCCCTGGGATAACACAGAGCCAGACCTTGAGAGGATGAGTGAGGGAGAGATGGAGAAAGAGTGCAGAGCAGGGAAGGAGAAAGAGCACAAGAGAGAAGGAGATAACAGCAGGAATGGAGCTGAGATTAGAAGAGATAGGGAGGGATGGACAGTAGAGATACGAGAAGAAGCAGAAATGGAGCGAGTTGGAGGAAAATTGCACAGAGATGCATGGCAGAGGAAATAAAGATTAAAGGGATAAACAGTGAAGGTATAAGACAACTGAGTACTGTATAATGGGATTCACCAAATGATACTGTAAATGATTTTACCAGCCTATTTTTGTTTTCCTCTTACGTATTGGCTAAAATGGCTAAGTAAACAAAAAAAAACCCTACAGGTTTATGGACATTAAGTTGCATAGGCATCGTAATTTAAATATTAATATACATGGTTCAAAATAAGAGAAACAGTACATGAAAAAGGATTACAATTACAAAGCACATGTGAGTTCTATTACGTTGACAGAGGACTAGCAGCATTTTTACCACAGCACTGTTTAATTCTCAAATCTGATTGGCCAGAAGGTGTTGATTAATTTTCTCTAAAAGCATGACTCGGACAGTAGTGCCAGTTGCAATTCACTTATCCAGAGCGACTTACATTTATCATATTTATACATCTGAGCAGTTGGGCCCAACAGTGGCAGCTTGGGAGTGCAGGGTTAGAACTCATGACCTTCTGACCAGTAGTTCAACGCCTTTACCACTGAGCTACCACTGCCCTAATAATAGACAGATTTATGTTGATATGGTGATATGACTCTTTCCATAAGGAGACGTTTATTTAACATTTATTGAAGGAGTCTTCGGTGTCAGCGCTTTGTAACAGTCAGTAGGTTTTCCCCCTTTGGGAGAGTCTTCAAGACAGAAGACCAATCGTTTTCTGGTTTCTTGGTAACATGGCAAGCTTTTGTTTTCTTATTAACTTCAAGAAAGAAAAAAAAGAGGCTGATGAGGGAATGACTACTATAACAGCTGCTCTAAGTGATGACAAGGACTAACTTGTCTTTCAGACATTCCATATAGGATAGGGAAATTCCTATAAGAGCACTGGGCCATATCACACCACCCCATCGTGGATTATTTGTCTATAACAGCATGCGCCGTCATGGTTTACTCCTTATGTATCAGCCATGGGCATAACGTTTTGAAAACTGTTGGAGAATGATGACAGACAATCAAGCAATCAGAATTATATAGATTGTTTAAAATGATATAGATTTGTAAAAAAAAAAAGAAAATTTGCTCTCGGTCTCCAGAAATTATGTTGCCTTTGTCCAAATATGAGGTTGCACACATCCCTACAGTATGTCATCAATCAGCATGGGGAAATATCAGATAGGGTCATAAGTGAAAGGTTTAAAGTCTGGAACAGTTGTTAGACATTATAGGAAGATGCTCAGTGCTGTTATTCTCTTCCGGAAGAGAGATTGTGGGGTGCCGAATATTTGGCAGAAAATTCATCCACTCTAAAACTACACAGAATACACTTCTGTTCAAGACATCGTTCTGTGTTATTCATTTTACTTATATTCATGAGGGGTGCCAATAATTCTGGAGCTGAGTATATGTGCAAGAGAAGGATTTACAGATTTACAGGAGGGCTATAGGGCTAGAAAGAGAGTCAAAACACACACACACATACACATACACAGTTCTCTCCATGCGTCCAGTTGGTTCAGCAGCTATGTGCTAGCAGTAAGAGTGCGGTTCTCTTCTGCTCCACTGCCCATCAGACATCCTCCAGAGTGTGTGTGCTGGCTTGTCAAGAGGAGTGTGAATCAGTACAGCACTGCCCTGGTCAAAAACATCAGCTCTCTATTTACGTCACACCACCGCACAGGATAGCAGAGCGCAAAATAAGCAGAAAAGAGCGATCTTGTCTTATTAAAGGTTGTTTTCGCAGATCAATTACAGCTGCTGTTTGTTGGTAGAGAAAGTAGAGCCAGCATTGTGCTGTTAAGGTCTGACGTAATCTGTAATTGCATAAATGCGTCACTAACTCCGCTGTTGGTCTCCTGTGGAAATGGCAGTGGATACTTCTGATCTCCTTTTGAGTTCAGTGAGCCACCCTGGATTTTATAGCGCAATCATGCTAGGAAATGATTTCGCTCCATGTGAAAGAAATGACAATTATCACACTTAAAATCCAACAAGACTGATCACTGAGCATGTGTTTTCTGAAGAATATGTAAACATCAACCTCACTTGTACCACGTACACATGCGTTATATTGGTTTTTTTCTGATTTTATATGAAAACAGGAAATGAGGTGTACAGAAGGCCAGTGCTTCATGTTGCTGTTATGTATGTTCATCAGTGTGCAGCCCTGTTTGCACCTCTGAGGCACAGTGTGAGAGTGCTAGAGCGTGTGTACACACACACACACTCACACACATTCACCACCTCCCTGCAACTGTGTGAACACTGTGCATTAGCTGTCAGCTCTGATGCACACGATACACACGGCATCTCATGCGAACAGAAACAGAGGTGTGTGTTGCAGCGAAGCTTTCTAAGAGACAGAAAAGGACAGACTGTGTGAGAAGAGATACAGAGAGAGCATTTAACAGCTAGTGAAATTGCAGTTGCAGAGATGGATGATAAATAAGAAGTGATTAAAGCGTGATCGCTACATGATTATTCGTATTTGTGTGCAGGACAAATAATAGAAGTCAGCTAATTAAAGAGCCGTGTACCAGACGTGTGCAAGACCCCTGCTGATTTTCTGTAGTCGTTCTGTGGCTATAGTGGTTCTCCTTCTCAAGGTTCATACAAATGCTTCATACAAATACACACAATGATTTATAAAAAAAAAAATACATAAAAATCATTCATACAAGGTTCATACAGATGCTTGAAAGATGTATAAATGCTTGTTTTCTAATGTTTTCAAGGTTTGGCATATGCTTGATTTCAGAAAACAGCTGAAAAATACTTTTTAATAGGTTTTATCACGAGTAGAATACATAAACATTTCATAGGTCTATAAATTCACATTTAGTTTTGCCAGCTGAGTCAGTAGTTCCAAGTAAGCTCTCTCAATAGCAGATACAATGAGCAATTTGCAAGTATTCAGTAATTACCTGTTCTCTGCCAATTCCTAAATTACCTAAAACACATTGAGTGTTAGTTAGACAATGTCTTAGTAGAAAAAGCGCATTAATATAAACCTGTGACTTGCCTTACAGCCAAAACTACTGTCAGAGCTGCTGTTATAGAAAAATAATCAACACCTTCTGACCAATCAGATTTGAGATTTCAAAAGCACTCTGGTATAATTACATTTATTTGCCAAAATTTAATTGCGTTGTAGTGTTTTTCCAGTTCTTATCTACTTTCCATATGAATTATCCAGTCATTTCCCCACAAACATTTATTGAAAAATATTAAGAATTTACGAGCCTTACTTTGCTTTAAGATTCCAATGTTTTTGTACTATTTTTCAGTCAGGTATTTTTTGGTAGATTGAGGTCACCTCTGGACCTCTGATTTTGCTGCTGTCACTCTGATCTTCCCTGATCTTTGTAAACTTCTCTGCACTAGAGAGCATTTTAGCGTGCTCTGAAAATGGCTCATAATACATACATGCTACCGACACCAAGCTTTTACCCCTTCTGCTAAAGTAGGCAGAGACCCTTTACCCCCTCGCTGTGGCTGCAGCCTTATTTCCAATGGATGTATGAAATGTATTTTTGTGTGTATGTGTGTGTATATGTGTGTGCGTGCTGGGCTGTTGTCATGGCAACAGAGGTCTTGGAATGCCGCAGACATGACCAGATCTCCTCAGTTGTGCCCTTTCATCACCACCACCAGCTGATTGGTGCTGGGGGAGCTCCGCTTAACTTATGTGTACAAAAAGCAGAGGGGCAGCTCTGCTGACTGGACCATGTCGTGTCCCGAGGCTTTATGAGCAAAAGCGACCTGATCCCTGTCACATTTTTGCAGAGTGTGTCTCCGAATCACAGCTCAACACAGGATTTGCCTGGTTGGGTCCCAATTTCAGATTTGCAAGTGTGGAAGACTTTGGAGCGGTGAGGCTAACCCAATTTCCTGCTCCATTTCTCTGGCTAGCTTTAGCGGCCGCTGCTCCTCGACCTTTGGGGGTGGGGGAGTTTGTAACCAAAGGCTAAAGGTCACCACTGTTACCGCTGCATGGCGGAAAGTATGTAGTGATCTAGAATACGTCCGCTTTGGTTCGTGATACTTTCTCACAAATCAAAAGCTCTCCCTTTTAGGAAGATGAGATGATGAGTGATGACTTTTTTTTTTCCCCCTCAGTCTACTCTGTTGATGTCTTAATATTCATACATCATCTCATAATAGGACCGGACGTTTTAACCTTTGCCCGTGCTTGGCAACCACGGGCTCCTGCAGAATGATTTGAATTGAGACTTTAATCTTGACCTAATTGAAGCCCCCTACGCTCCCCTCTGGTCAAATTTCCTCACCCCTAGTTTTAATAAGCTTTTTAATTAGCATGTTAATTGCATAATGAGATCAGTGGACGGTGAGATAGCCTGCTAACAGAGACGGAAAGTGCAAGGGGTGCAATGGGCTAGAGATGTTGAAGGACCCCAGGCACCCCTGTCAGTTGCCCATACTAATGAAGCCAAGGTCCTTCAGACTGAGTTCATACACATGCAGTGGCTTACACACTCTGCTCTGGGAAGTCATCACTTTGCATGAGGACTAGTGCAGTCTGTGACAAGCTTTATGGCTTGTCACATTTTTATATGATATGAGATGGAGGTTTGGCCTTCAGAGCTACAGCGACAGACTGCTTTTGATTCATGAGAAATCTATGACAGTCCTCGCTCTCTCTCTATCTTTCTCTCTCTCTCTCTCTCTCTCTTTCTTTCTGCTTTTATTTGTTTTCTCCTCATATTTTCCCTCTCTCGTTCATTATCACTACATAGAAACTTCTAAGTGCTCTTTTTTTCTCTCTCCCACACAGTCAGATCTACTGCATTGAGAATGCCCATGGGCAGTTGGTGCGAGACTTGGACTTCAACCCCAACAAGCAGTACTACCTGGCCAGCTGCGGGGACGACTGTAAGGTCAAATTCTGGGATGTAAGGCACATCAACGAGCCTGTCAAAACCCTAGAGGAGCACTCCCACTGGTTAGTGGCACACAAACACACTCTGAGTATAGAGATAAACACATAAGCATCACTTTTGTGTACAAAAGCAGATGAATTTCAGCTCATGCATGACTATCCATACAAACAAAGGATTGCCTCATGGATTTGTAAGCTCAAATCACAATGAAAGCTTGATTTTTTTTTTACCTTGGAAGTACATTTTGTGTCTTGTGTGTGCTGACATTTTAATTAGCTTCATATCTGCAACAGTATTCTGAGTCTCATTTAGAGGTCACTTATATGAGGCAGTTTGTAATTCACTATCCCAATTCACATTCCCAGCCAGCCACAAACACACACACACACACACACACACAGACACCAATCACTGCATAAAGTGTCAGGCGTTGGATGCTATCTCTCGAAAACACAGCACCACTGTATCAATAACAACCCAGTTTTGATCCTATTTAGATAAGAAATTATAGACCTGCAGCGCGCCTGCGCTCCACTCATTTTTTGTCATTTGTTCAGTTGGCAGCGAGGCCTTGGCTGAGCCTTGGGAGGGAGGAATTAGGGAATATTTTGGGACGGAAGCAGATTAGTTAGGCTGTAGAAGCAGGGTTGACTGAGCCAGATTTAGCTGTCGACAGCCAAGTTATCCTCCAACAATCCCCTTCTATGAGGGGCTGGGATCGTCTCCTGAGCCATGCCTGAGGCTTAGACAGAGAGAGCGAGAGAGAAAAAATGTTAGCGAGGTGGAAAAACAAGGAGAAAATTGGAGTAGGAGAGGGAAATTAGGAGGTAGGCAGTTTTTCGACAGAGCAGAATTAAGCGAGAAGCCAAGTTTCCAAAATAACAATGAAAATGGGGTTCTATAGGCAAACCATTAGCTGCACAGAACATTCAGGTCTTAATTTACTAAAAGTTTGAGCGTGCAAAATGTGTGACAAAGCCCAGAAAAGAATATACAAGCTGATTTATTAACAGGGTCTAGAGTGGATTGTGTCTTTCACAAGAGCAAAATATCACTTTTTTTCCAGGTTCACCTTAATGAATATACAATTTGGCATGTTTCTACCTAAAAGTGCAAAATTGCGGGAGGTGTCGACACAGAAAGATTAATTTAGCACCAGCGATGTGATTTACTAAACCCGTGTATAAACCCTTTTCCACCATTTGGAAACAATATAGCTTTCTTGAAATAGTCTCAGTAACTCACGGTCTATAATTGTTGCTGTGCTTGTCTTTACACATATTCGTATGTGGCAAATCTCTTTGAAATGTGAGCCCAAAATGCCTATTGAATATAATTAGCACATACAAAATCGTCATTTACATTGTTTCCTTGGCACATGATGTCATTTTAAGCCTCATTTAATGATGTCATTGGTTCCTCTCAAGGGTTCATGTTGTCTCAGGGAGTTTTTCCTTGCCACCGTCGCCTCCGGCATGCTCATTAGGGATAACTTCATAAATTTAAAATTTATATCCGGAATTTATTTATTTCTGTAAAGCTGCTTTGTGACAATGTCCATTGTTAAAAGGGCTATACAAATAAAATTGAACTGAATTGAACTTAGATGCAGTTATTCTCTGTAAATCACCTACAACACAATTTATCCCATTGTACCCAAAAATTAGTACTCGTTATTTAGGATTTTAGTAAATCAGGACCCCTGTATGCAGTATTTGATGTTTTTATTATTATTATTATTATTATTATTGTTGTTGTTGTTTTTGTTTTTAGGGTGTGGAGCGTGAGGTATAACCACTCCCATGACCAGCTGCTGCTTACAGCCAGCAGTGACAGCAGAGTGATCCTGTCCAACATGGTTTCCATTTCCTCTGAGCCCTTTGGCCACCTTGTAGATGACGACGACCTTAGTGACAGTGAAGAGAATCATCATGAGGAAAAGTGTGTTTCACTCCTATTCCCTCCTTTTCCTTCTCTATATGGTAGATTTCTGTTCTGCCATCTTCTTGTGAGTGTCATCTTCTCCTTGTTTTTTCGTTTCCCAGAAAGTCATGACCCCAGCCCCAAGCTCCATTTTTTTGTAATGGCCCTCGCTTCCAAGAGATAGTTGTGGAAAACTCACAACCTGATATTATCAAAGTTATTCTACTTATTAAAAAGTTCTTATCATTGTTATATTAGCCTACTGGATTGGTGGGTCACTTGAATGAGTTTACTCCAAACCTCACTATCTGAAAAGCAAGAAGTCCTGTAATTAATGTTAACATGAATCTAATGGCTGTTTGAAAAGAAATGTGTGGAAAGTTCAGGAATAAAAAGATCTATGACTCCAATAAATAGAAAAATATTTAGTTAATTAGCTTTTAGCCCTGCTTTACACTTTCTTCATTATTTAATGAAGTCCTGCTTTAATTGCTATTGGTTTGTCTTGTATGTTGCCCTGTTTTCCAAAAGACATAATTTATGCTGCTTATGCGTAAAAGGGGTTACAATAATAATCGACTACATATGCACCCAGGTGCAACTGAACTTCTGTTTCCTGTCTGCAGGAGCAAAGAGCCACTCCAGGACAGCATCATTGCTACGTATGAGGAGCACGAGGACAGCGTTTATGCAGCAGAGTGGTCTTCAGCCGATCCCTGGCTCTTCGCTTCACTCAGTTATGATGGGAGGCTGGTGATTAACAGAGTGCCCAGGGCTCTGAAATACCGCATATTACTGTAGCATGACTAAAGCGGTGAGTGAGAATGAAAGATGTTTTCCGGACCACTGAATGCAAGAGACGTGAGTGAAACGAATGCTAAACACTGAGCAAGGGACTGAAAGAAAGGAGAGGGAAAGTTGGTCTGCATCTGCATTAAAAACACATGGCCGCTATTAACACTACCAATTAGAGGCAGCCCTGGAGAGTAGAGTGATGGCTTAGAGGCTGTTTGAAGGAGAGAAGGCTGGAGGGCATGGAGTGGCGTATGGCTTTGAAAAAGCCCCTCGAGTTGATAGCCAGCGTCTATTCTGTTAGTTCTGTTAGAAGCTTGCTTCATCTCACCCAGCCTCGGGCACCATCGCTGAGTAGAAAGTGCAGCCAGGGAGAACAGCGTGCCAGGGGCAGCATGGCACAGCGGGGCCACTCTCCTCTAGCCTTCACTTCTCTTCTCCTGTACTTACCACAAGCATACAACTCCAGCTGTAAGGAGATGAGAAATGAATCTGCATCCAAACTTTAAAAGTGTTAACGTGACGTTCATGGTGCATATTACCAGCTCTGTAATAAGTAACATTTCGTTATTTAACAGATCAATAAATCGTGACCTTAGTATTATAAGGTTCTATCTGGGTTAAGAATGAATGGGAGATGGGACTTTATAATATTAAGGTCACAGAATGCTTTCATAGTCTGAAACGTGCACTGCAAAAATATCTTAGCAAGTAAAGATACATTGTTGGCGGGGGGGGGGGGGGTATGGGCATCTTATATTTCTAATATCAAATATAAGATTATTCAGTTTGTTTTTAGATGCTTTTACTCATTTCAAGTTATAAATTATCTTGTTCTGTTGGAAGATAATTTTACTTCTTTCTAGAAATAAATGCTTAAAATGAGAAAAGAATATCTGCCAATAAAACAAGACTATTTCAAACTTCAGATTAATAAAAGTGTTTAGAAATAGGTTTAATAATCATATATTTGGTTTATTGTATTCTTATAATAGGAAATACTAGGTAAATCTGTCTGTCTTCATGATGTTTTCACTTGCTGAAATGTCTTTTTTTTGCAGTGTGGCTTTCTTTTGAGCATATTTATTTTGCAAATATATCAAATATTCTACATGGTTTGACTGATTATTCTGATTGTCCCTGTACATTCCAAATAAAATGGATTTGAAAGGCCAAGAATTTTTACTTGTGGCTGTTTTAATGCACTTCATCGCTTTTTCAATACATTTCTTCATAGACAGAAGTTAAAATCCCCATGAAGTGGCTCGATAGTCATTTGAGCTGCGTTCATTTAAAGCGTGTAGCTTGTCATTTCCAACCGCCTATAGTCTATAGTAGTATTTACTTTAGTTCAATTGACTTAGACATGTTACACATACAGTTTTACAATAGTAAATGCATCATAAACTGATGGTCACTAATAATAGGTAGCTAGCTTGTTGCTAAAAAACACATGCTTTCATGGAGGAAGCCAATGTTTTTACCCACTTTGTAGCTCGAACATTGCTGAGGTCAGACTTCCCATTTCTCTGTTAAGTCGAATTGATTCTGTATGTTGATGCATTTCCTTTTGAAACAGGAAGTCAGAGTGATGGTGTGTTGAAGTGCTTGACTGGTTACACAACGGTAGCATCTGAGATTCATCACGCGAGTTTATAATGAGCACTTGTTCATTTGCGGAGGACTTCACACTGCCGCCTTCACCCACGCATGTCGACATTAACAAAGATGATATTGACGAGATGCTGTGTGTTTTTGGAGTTATGCCATACATGCTTGTGCCGAGGTCGACCGTCAGTGGTGCCAGTGGTGATGAAGAGCCGTAGAGGTCATCATCGGGAGGCATCCGACATATCTGAATGGTAGGCTTTAATTAATTTATAATATTATGCTACTGGATAAAATGATGGAGAAACCCTGATGGTGTACAAGGATGGAACTGTGTTCTCAATCGGGTAGCAAGATATTCCAGTATTGCAGTATTCCAGTAACCAAGTTGGTTAAACACTCTTCTGAAAAGTGCCTGTCACATAACTGGTGAGCTTGCACAAATTCCACCTTATTCCATCCACCCAGGCATCCATTTTCCATACGGCTTACCACACAGGGTCGCGGGGGAGCCTGGAGCGCATCCCAGGATACAACTCGGGACACAAGGCGGGACACCCTGGACAGGGTGCCAACCCATTGCAGGGCACAATCACACCCTACGGACAATTTAGAAATGCCAATGAGACTACAACGCATGTCTTTGGACTGGGGGAGGAAACTGGAGTACCTGGAGGAAACCCCCGAAGCACAGGGAGAACATGCAAACTCCGTGCACACAGGGCAGAGGCGGAAACACCCAACCCCAGAGGGGCGAGGCAAACGTGCTAACCACTAGGCCACTGTGCCCGTGTTCCAAAGAAAAAAAGAAAAACCTCCAAACATTAATTCTCAACCAAGGGATGGTTGGAAAAAGGAATAGTGTGCAGTCTATCCTCACTCCTGGCAGGTCTACCTCTGAGCGCCATTCGTCCTCTGCAACTGATTCAAAATGCAGCTGCACGATTGGTTT
>CM075012.1:8221750-8236314 GCA_037576675.1 Pangasius sanitwongsei
ATATATATATATATATATATATATATATATATATATAAAACCATAGACCCCCAGAACTACAATCTCCTAGCTTATCCATGCTCCAGTGTCCAGAGGATGTAACCTATACCCCCGGTGAGGTCCTTGTCTCACAGTGCATCAGGAGGAGGAGAGATGAGTAATCTAGTGTCTCTTTTGCACAACTACACTTCCTTCAATAAAATGATTGGAGTTAATAAGACTTAATGACAGTAAAGTACTCAGCGAATCAAAGGCTGTGATATGGAAATGACCCTTTGGGGTTCTGGTAAGGTTTCTAGAGGTATTTACTGAGACTTTGAACAGCAGATTAAAGGCAGATTTAACATCAAAGCTTATTTTTTGTGGCAAAAATTATGCGTTATATGAAGCAAGGTTTTTGCTTTGCATTTGAGACTGGGTTCAGTCACGTGATAGCTACAGCATTTCCTGAGAAAAATGGTGAAAACCTTCCAGCCAAACTTTGCATATTTTAGCATGCAGTAGAAAGCTGTGTGTTAGGGAAAGATTATTCTTTTATTTAAAAAAAATATATAGTATGTGTCATATTCAGGAAGCCTAAACTGGCTGAGCACAGTGAACGCTAAACAGTTAACAGATGTAGTGTTGGAATGTTGGCACATATGGCGGCGGAGAGGCATCTGGTCCATCATAGGTGAGCCTTCTCTGTAAGCTCTCATGGGTTTACTCACACACTAGTCAGATGTAGACCAGCCACACTAAAAGAAAGAGTTGATCCAAAGTAAGTGGCAGAGCATTCGAATCAAATTGTGAAATGATAAACTAAGCAGGTAAATGAAATTAAGCTTCTGTTTCTCCGTTTGCGATGTAGGCTTATATATGAGACACCAGGGCACCATGCAAACACACGTAAACACCCTGCCTAGGGTGAATTTAGAGTAGCCAATCCACCTACTGACATGCTTTTGGGAGGTGGGAGGAAACCGGATACTGACATGGACGCTGGGAGAATATGAGAAACTCCACACAGACTGTAACTTGAAATCAGGATCAAACTGAAGCCCCCGGAGCTGTGAAGTGGAACAGTGGCACAGCGGGTAGCACATTCCTGATGAAGGTTCGCTCACTCTTGACATCTTTTCAACCAGCTTCAATGAGCTTCATGAGGGAGCCGCCTAGGAGTCTTCTCATATAGGCAGCACAACTAACTGTTAACTGTTTCTCCTAAGTTCTAAATGAAAACTAATTGTTTGGGGAAACAATTTGATATATTAGATTTATGTATAACAACTTTATACTAATTTGCAGTGACCCTTCTCACTAAGGGGGCAAACCACGTCAGCAAAATCCCTTTCACATCATAACAGAGCCTCCTTAGTTTTTCCTGTAATTTCATCCGTATATACTATACTGTGTATGGGTCCCTGGAGGACTAGTGGTTAGGCCACAGCACTCTCACCGCTGCGGCCCGGGTTTGATTCCCGGCCAGGGAACCAACCCCAGCCACTGGGGCTGCATGCAGCAGTGCGCTCTCAGTGCCGGTCCCAAGCCTGGATAAAATTGGGGAGGGTTGTATCAGGAAGGGCATCCGGCGTAAAAACTGTGCCAAATCAAAATATGCGGACCAACGATCCGCTGTGGCGACCCCTAACAGGAACAGCCGAAAGAGGAACAACAAAAAAACAACATACTATACTGTATATACAATATGTGCTCATAACATCACCCAATGTATTAAATGTAATATCCTTCAGAAAGAGAGTTCTCTTTCTAGTCGGATTCTTTTAAAATAAATATCAAATTTGGTAAATTTGATATTAAACAAAACTGTGATCATACTGTAGAGCAGAGGTGTCAAATATACTGCTGTGGGCCAGGATAAATATTCTCACGAAATGAATTTAGATTAAATTAAAGTCGTCTTATGGACTGTATAGAAAGATTTGAATAAAAAGAGCTAGTCTCTGTTATTCCACTAGAGGGCAAACTAGAGCAATTAACTCAGGGCCATAAACTCAGCTACTGACAAAATATGCTAATAACGTAATTCTGTAGGGGTTTCACAGCAATGGGGGTCAATACTTATTACAAGTTTTACATTTTTTTATTTGTAGATAATCTAGGTTGTAGCACTACAAAATGTGAAACCAATTTTTTAGTTGAATTGCAGTCTGTTTATCTGTTTTGAAGTTTTCAATCCTTTTGTTCATACAAGATAAATGCAAGTTCATAACTTTCAGATAAATGCTGATAAATGAACATATTTAAGAAGAGCTCTTGTTGGTCAACTCGACACTGGACTAAATGTAAAGTGGCTGGTTACATAAAATGATTTTGACCCCCATGAGTTGGACAAATTCCTAAATCAGTCTAAAAAGCAACCACAAGGGCAATGCACCACTTTCTGTACTCCAGTTGGCACTAAACAATATCTCCTGTTCTGAAGTTACCCCTTATCTCTTTTCCTGGCTCTAGACATGGTCCAATTTACCATACACACATGTTCAGTATTTAGCAGGATTTACTGAAGTAGATTTTATAAAGCTTTCTGCTAACAAAATGAGCTTACACTTAAGCTAATTCAATAGGGTTGATGTGGATTTTAATGGCCAATGCAAAATTAATACATACTAATATTAAATTACATATATATGTGACCTGTCATATAGTATAGACCAAAATTATGCTTTTCTTGAGGCGGATAATTGTGCTATACTTCAGTTAGTAAATGTTTTTTTTTTTTTTTAATCTAACCAGTGGCTGTTTTGAGACAGCTTAATGGAATGACTATTCATGTATTTGACATTTAGGCCACTGCTTTGTGTTAAATCATTGTTTCTCATACAATATGGGTTTATGTTAATTGAGTTGGTTGAAATATGTTAATATATGATTTTGAGAATAAAACGCTGTGTCTGCTTTAATGGAGCTGAAATTTGTTTCAAAAGCTTGCCTCTAGGTCTTCATAAGACTAAACAGATGTTTGTTTGTTTTTTTTTTGTTTTTTTTTACTAAACATGATTATTGTATGAACATCCAAGCACCCCACCTTCAGAACATGTAGAAAAATGCCAGTGCACAAAACATATAAAGGTGCTTATTGATACTTATTGGCCAGATCGAAAACATATTAAAAACAGTATTTTTCTTTCTATGTGTAGTATACCTGTAAATTAGTTTAAAAGAGATATACTGCAGCATTCACACAAGAGAAGTGAATGTGCGTGTATAAGAATTTTTTTTTTTAACCTTTTCTGATAGCTTGCCACCTCTCCAACAGACATTTTTTTTAAATATAAATATTCTCTTTCTTTTAAAAAAGGAGCCTGGAGAGAATTGTCATCATCATGATCATTATTCCTAAGAGCTTTTCACATATTCTACTTTATCTGCTCAGTGTATAGACTCTGTATCCATTCTGAATACACTCCAACCTCATAGATTTCCCAGGCTACATTTGCACCCGTGCTCTGTGCATGCATGGCTGTCTTAATAGCTAATGGGCCATGGCTCTAATGGGCAGATCAGTGCATCCTCTCTGCAGGAGAGAGAGACATAATGGACTGTTGATGCTGGCAATTGTGTGGCTCTAATTGGGCTAGGGTGGGATGTTCCTGGCCCTAATGGGGCACCTCAGTATCGACCTCCTTCCATCATGCATTGTGAGATCCCACACTAATGCAGCGTCTCTACCTCTGTATCAAAGCCAGCTTCTGGATACTGGAAACATACACAATGTGAGGTTAGGTAAGAGCAACCTGACTGTCCTAGGTTGAACCTTTCTCATAATATTAATATGTAGTTCACTATAGCTACATACATACAAAAATGTGAAGTATTAAACAACAACTTTGTGGTGTTTATTTGTTACTTGATGTTGTATTTTTGTTATTCCTTTGAGAAATTATTGGTTGACATGTGGACATCGCTAGCAAAGTTACAATGGCGTTTAACAGGAGAAAAAAATTTCAGTGATCTCAAATATAAGGATAAGGTTTGGCTGTTAACACCTAAAACAAAAAAAAAAAAAAAAGACAGAAAGAGCTTCTTTTATCACTCACCATTTTCCATCTATGTTCCTTGCATTAGTGAGAAATCCGACATAGAAATACAAAGCAGTGGAGACAGCAAATGCTGGACTCAAATTTCTAGAATGCAACACAGTTATACAATGCATTTGTGCTGAGTTATGATAGAGAATTGGCTCAGCTAGTTAGCTAGTAACTATGAGAATACAAGATAACAGTGGCATTGACGGTGGTATTAGCATGAAAATTGAAGCTTTGGAAGCTGTTTTGTTTAAGCAGAGTGTACAGATGAGGAGGTGAGAGAGCTGGACAAACTAAAGCACTAAAGCCCTGCTGCATTGCTCTGTTTAGGTAGAGATGAATGCAAGGCTTCCACTAGTGCATCTATCAGCAGTCAGTTCAATGGCAATGTAGGAAAACGGAGAGAAAATAGATCTGTCAAATGAAAGATGTTTAAACTAAAAAAAAACACGTCAACCTAGAATTTCATTATGACACAGACAATGTTTCTTGCTTCCCTCTTATGATTTCAGAGGCTGTTCACATTCTCTGTTCATCCTGAGGCCACTGGAACCTTTGATGCAATTGATACCCGTGGCAGAGCTGGTATTGCAGTTAATCTCCAATATAGGTGTAATAGAGGTCAATGGTTCAATCCTTCTCAGCATCCTCAAGGTTCTGGATGATAGCGTTTGACTCATGTTGTGGGTTATAGAGATTATAAGGGGGGGTGGGCTCAAAATGTGCTCACCACCATTCTGTCCATTTCCTGCTCACTTTCTCTGTTTACTGCTTTGAGGTGGTGAGCAGCAGCATGTGCAGTTTAGGTTTCATAAATCTGTTTTAATTGTTTAATCTGAATTACAGTAGTGAGAAATGGACTCAACTTTGCGCCTGGAGTGCAGGCGACATGGTAGAAAGTAAATTAGAGCAGGAGGAATGTCCCTGAGGTACACATATGGGCGAGAGATAACAGTGTGAGGAGAGCTGCTGAGCATTCAGCATTAGCTCTCGACTCTCCATGCTAGTTAGGTCAGATTTTTTTACTTCTACTATAGCAGTAATAAAGAGATTAAAAGCCTGCATGAAGGCATAGCAGCTACACTTTGAAAGATGTAAGACAGAACATGTAGTATGTTAATACACTATGTGGATCATTTCATCATGCTAAACTCTGTGTGCTCAGGAATATGCAGATCAGCTCTGAGAAACGGTTCCCATGTGCTGACTGATGCCGTATGCTAGTAACTATCTAATGATGGCATTAGCATGATCCTAATCAGTGTTACACAACACTTCCCCATTGGCAATGCAGGCTCATCCCCCTTGGCAGTGGATATATCAATTACGGCCCCATTAAAGAGGTCGGGAGCAAGTGGTGGTGCTGGGGTGAAGGGAATGATGGTCATTGCACTGGCCTTCTTGTACACATGTAGCAAATAAACTTAGGGAACAATTTAAGGATCAATGAAATCACTTAACCAATTAAGATATTGGGAGACAGATTGCTATTACCACAAGGGCAGATCAATAGCAAGGAGCCAGTGTAAACACCATGCTCATGCTGGTGAACAGTGACTCAGCATGACATTAGTGTTCCAAAGAGGAAGTCCTAAATAAACCCCAGAGTGTGATGTTGCATAAAGACAACAAAGCTAAGGGATTTGTCTTGTCATTTATTGAAAGAAATTAGCACCAACATGCTTTGCTTACTAATAAGCATGGAAAGAATGGCGGAACAAGGGGATTTGTCCCAGCATCATGATTAAAATTGTTGACATTTCAGATCACCAGCGCACAACTGATGCAGCGATATAAAAAGAAAACCAATTTTAGATTGTCCTTTAAAGGAAAAAAACAACAACTCCTTCATGACTCAATTCATATTAATCATTATAATTAAACTGTGATCTTCAAAATTTACTTGGTAAAGAAATTCTGAGTGGACATTTTAAAAACTTCTTTTGTTGATATGTCGGTCTATTTTCACTTTGGTTAATGGTTTCCTACATTACCCACAAGGCCATTCGGTGGTGCCAGTGAGATGTATCTCTTGTTTCATCTCTTAACACAACACCATCAATACCATCATGCTCATCATCTTGTAGACTAGCTGAGCTGAGTCTCTGGTGCAATTCATAACAACCACGTTGTATAGCCACATTGCATTCTGGAACTTTGAGCCCAACGTCTGCTGTCTTCACTACGTCTGTGATGGATTTCTCATTAATATGACATTGAAAATGACTGGAAAATGGTTAGAGAGAAAAGGAATTCTTGCTCTTTTGTTTTTAGGAGCTCACAGCAAACCATTATCCTTTATGTGTGAGATTGCTGAAAATTTTCTTCTATTAAACTCCACCATAGCTGGACTAGTGCAATGTGATACCAGCACAGCACATAACTGCTAACATCTCACATTTAACATCCCAATAAAGGTACAAAAGATGTTCTCTTGAGGGTACCACCCCATTGACAAGGAAACATAGTTTACTACTATACTTCTAAGAGATTAAATGTTCTTCTCAATCCTTTGCATTTAGATTTAAATGACCATATTAACATGAATAAAGTAATGAACACCACCGTATGGTGCAAATATCTTAAAATGTTAAAGTTCCTATTTTTTGGTTCCATGTACAGCTGTTTGATAGGATTTTACGTTACATCAAAAAGTCTCCATCGGTGCAAAGCTGAAGACCCCTGACAATGCTGCTTTTTTAAAATTCAAGAGTATATATTTTTCTTTTAAACAGGAACATGGGTGCTTCAACTCTGCACAGCTCTGCTTCAGCACTGACTAATTAGCAAATAAAAACCAGTCCATGTGGGTGACCCCAATGAACATGCTAGTAAATAAGGATTTCCAAATCCATTTGAGAGAAGAGCTAAAATGGGTTCTCGATCAAGTTGCTGTTATATTCAGTTGTACATTTCTGTATAGCAATAATAATCTCAGAAGCGTCAGTCATTGTTATGACTTTTTTCTTCAAATATTCTCACTAACTGGAGCTCAGAAAATGTGAAAAAAAAGCCATAGACTCTGTCATAGCTGAAACTGCAAAAAGGGTAGCTCAGATGATTCAGGATGGCTTTTTATTCAGATAGTGCTGAGCACATACTAGAGGTGTAGACAAAGACAAGATCCAGTGTAGTGTCACAGTGAAAAGCAGTGAGGACCAGGATGAACCCTCACAAGTTATTATGTGTGTCTAAAGGCCCATTTTGTCTTCATCAGTTCTTAAACTCATAAGACTCCCTACCTTTCTCCCTCTCAAAATTGTACCATCTATCAGGCTGCTTGCACTCATTTTTTCCCCCTCTTTCTCTCAGATTTCCTCCTCGTCCTCCACTCTTTCAGCAGAGGGTGACGGAATGGCGTTGTATTGCCAAATTATCAAGGGACTCAGGAAGCGACGTTCCTTTTTTTCAGGTGGTAATAACCCAACCTCTCTCTCTGTGTGTCTCATTCTCTCTATCCTCCTCCATCTTCCTCTCTCTCATTTCTCCTCCTGTCTCCCCTTTCATCATGCTGGTGGCTCCTCATTTAAGTGGACTGGTGCCGTGCTCTCATCACGGCTGGTGCTAATTACGTGAGAGACAAAAGAACCTGATTCACACTCCCACTCAGGGCTGTCAGGCCGGTGCAGGAGAGAGTTAATTTCACACTTACTGCATGCTTTAATTAAAGCAAAAAAAGGAAAGTGTACACCCCTCTCATTGCAGCATGTGTTTGTGTCCCTGGGTAGATGTGGCTGTGGATGTGTGTGTGTGTGTGTGTTTGTATGAGGGTCTCAGTCTCCCTGGAGAGACAGTACAGACACAGCCTGATATGTTTCCTGCCTGCATCCAACATAAGCACAGCTTATGCTTTGTGCAAAAAAAAAAAAAAAATGTGTGATCTACTCTCAAGACTGTGCTTTATTATAAAGCATGCCAGATCGATTGCAAAGTAATGGCTCATTTGTTGGGTAGCATGGTGATCTGTCTTTTACACTGACAACCATGGTGGAGAAAACAGCACTGCATGTCGATGTGTGTACAACATAGATGGATTGCCAGTTTCCATGTTAAAATAGCCCAAAACCTGTTATGAATCTGCCTCCTTTCATAAGGCTCAAATGGAATAGCTCCTTCTATTTTATAAATCTAACATAGGCCATTATTAACAATAAACCACCCACTAAAGTGGTTTATAAAACACTGCACTATTTCATGTTTTATCAAGATGACTAACTCATTTAACTAGCTGTACATTTGCATTATATTCCACAAATCTTTCACACTTGTACTGTATTAAGACAAGAAGCTGGAGCTATAAACTGATTGTGTAACATATGAGAGCCTGTGAATGAAAGTGTGAACTCTTTTAGCACTTTGCCAATAAACAGCACAGCTCATTAACAAACCCAAACCCAGGATTATCAATATCCTGTTCGACTTTGCGTGTCGGTTACACATCATATAACACTACCTTTAGAAGTACTAGTGTGACTAGTGATGTGCATGAGTAATACAAAACAACTCATGAAACTTGAAACACAGCATATTTGTCTTAATGGCAGCACACAACCCAGACACATGTGTTTTAATCTTTAGTGAAAATATAGCTAATTAAACTTTCCGATAGTAGTAGCATGTGCACCAAAACACAATCAAGAGTGCCAATACTTAGTACCAACCTAGTACCAATACCGTAATGTAGTGAAAACTTCATTAAACAATATTAAAATACAATATTTGGCAATTAAATATGGCATTCACCATACTGTTACTGAAGATTGCTGTTATGGTAGAAAAGTAACTCTAGCCAGAGGCAGTAATCAGGATGATTCTGTGAGGATCAGCAGTCTAACTCCACCCATTTGCACCAACTTGGTTTACATGGTACCTGGGCAAAAGGGGAACTATACTCAGCATGGGATAACCAACCAGGGTTCGATTCTGAGCTCAGTTTACGGTTTGTGTGGAGTTTTGCAAGCTCTTCTCAGTCTGCATGTCTGCTCTTGATTCTCTGTTTGCCTCTCACCTCCCAAAAACATGCCAGTAGGTGGACTGGCTACACAGAATTGCCCTTAGGTGTGAACGATGGTGTATGATGCCCTGCAGTGGACTGGCATTCCATCCAGGGTGTATTCCTGCCTCAGTGCCAGTGTTCCCAGAATAGAAGATGAATGAATGAATATTTAGGTACAGCATGACCCACTTACAAACAGCAACAAAATACGAGATCCTGGTAAATTTTAACGAGTTGAGCCATGCCACTCCGTCAGTTGGAAAAGTGCTATTTTTGTGTAGGTAAGCTTGGCTTTAAACACAGACAGATCCATGATAATAATGTAAATAAGGTAAGTGAAGTCAGAGAACAAGAACCTTGGCTTCATGCTTGTTGTGTCGAAGCATGCAGTACTGCTAGCAAGATGTAACAGAACCAAGGGACAGAAAAATGAGAAAGATACCACAAACCAAACCAGATCAGATTTAAGGTACTGTATTATCTACTTAATTTATCACAAATATCCATAACCTAAAACTTCTTGTGCCATGTTTTTGAAACAGCCCTCCCTCATCGCCCCAAACCAGCTGTGCTGATCAGAACCTATGCCTTCAGCGCTCTCATCACCTCTTTTTTCTTTTGCAATCAAAATCGTCAAGATGCCATTGTTCCCTGTTGCAATTCATGATTCATGATTATATTCCATGATTAGAGGAGAAAGTAAATAGCGAGAAATCAATTACAGAGTAGTGAGGCACACAATCTGTGGCTGAAATTTTTTTTTCTTTCAGACAAAACACAGTTGTCTAGTTTGAAATAATTAAGTGCTCTCTTAATCACACTCTAATTACATTGTCCATTTGTTCTTATTTCTTCAGTTATGGCAACTCCTAAGCACCGCTACACATACATCAGACAAGTTAAAATCTACAAAAGAGGTTGATTAGGTTTCCAAATGAAACCCAACTGCAGTGGCCCCAATCCTGAGATATCTCTCTCAGAGCATAGGTGATGTTTTAAGAGCAAGGAAGGGATAGTCTGCTGTGTTAACAGACAGAGACGAGTCATGTGAAGAAAGTTTGCCCAGGAACCACCGAAAGCCCATTGAATGAGGAAGAAGAAACTCATCTGCCCCTTTCTCGGCATTCAGTACCACATTGACCAATGGGTTTTCCAATAGAGGTGCTCCTGTGTTACCTAGCTAGAGGTCTTTGGCCATAGCAAAAAAATGCTTGGAGGGCTTCTTCTTCTTTTTTAAAACCCCTATACATATGCTAAAAGTAATCAAACTGAAACTCATTAGCTAGTTGGCTGATTGTGGGCCCCTGTCAGTCAAAATATTGAGACAATAAACCAACTACTGTGTATAGACATGACAAACTTCGAGTTCTTCAACATCTACTATAGCATGGCACCTGAAATGCGCAACATGATCGGGATGGACAAATCAGTAGGGCTAGAAAAAAACCCTCTATTCACTTCTGACTTTCACAAAACAAAAATGTTTTTTTTTTTTCGGTACGTACATTGAAACAAAATGTGCTTCACAGTAATGAGACACACATTAATGACTATACTTCAATGCAATTCAATTTATTTACTATAGTGTGCGCTTTTCTTTCTCCTGTTGCACCACATGTAGTATATTAGCTTTTGCTAGTCAGATTAATTAGCATGCATGGATGACAATCAGCCTTTTCAGAATCAGGAACACGCAGGCATGTGGAAACACTGACAAAACCAAGCAAAATAAAGTTCAGCATAAAGCTGTCAGCATGTAGCTTGGCTGCTTACTACACACAGTCGCCTCACAGTTAAATGAAAATACTAGCCAGAAGCGAATATTATCTTTTACATGCTATGTGAGTAGAGAATACCACAGCTCATAGATAAGCATTGGCCACCAACTTGCTAACTTTTTTGTCAACATTATATTATACGTCAGACACTTTCAGAGAAAAGGATGACTTTATCCAATTCATCCCCTATATAGGAATTAATATGCTTGTTTGTGTCTGTATTAATGCACTTAACTATCTCCCTAGCTCGCCATACTTTATTACATTATGCTAGCTACCTTTGTTTTGTTTTTTTTAGCCTAGTCAGTTAAGTTTCCAAAACATGAGACTGGGCAGCACACTAGAGATTTCACTTTGGCCACCCTGATAATATACAGTATATAATAATAGCTCCTAAGGCTTATAGTTCCAGAATAATTTAATACGATTGAGAATTAAGTCCAAATTTATTTCTTGACACCAACTTAGCAGTAAATTTGATGGCAACAATGTCAAAGTATTTTGGAATTTTATGGCCCCAATCCTCAGTTTATATTTGATTTGCTGTTTTAAATGTATCTATTTGCATTAGATCACCCTTTTGGTGTGTGTCCAATATTTTCTAATACATTTGCCACTTGAGTAGATGGGACTCACGGCAGTGAGTAATCAACTAAAAGTGAGCCCATCCAAACACATTGGGTTTGGGTGGATGCATACTAGCTATAAATATGCATACAGTTGCATTATCTGCCTTGGCCTGGCCCACTCCTCTCTGATAGCATCATTAATTTGTTGAACCAGTGAGGTTCCCCAGTGCTGGTTTTATATATTACTGCCAGCACTTTCCAAGCGGCACTGAACATTTCCCAAAGGACAAACTATATCACTTCTTTTAAAGGAACACGTCGTTTCGAGGAGAACGATGATAATTTGTTTACTCACCTTCATGCCTGTTGAGCATCAGGTGAGATTTTTTTTAGCCCTTATCTCCTTCACACAGGATGCTCTGTAGGTAGAAGTTCAGTTTTCCTAATAAACAATGCAGGTAATCAGGAAGGTCAGGGATGCAGAAAGGCATCAAAACATCAAACGAAATTTTACCAAATGTCTCATGATGTGTGGTCAAAGTCGTAAAATGAACAATAACTCAAAATAAAACAACATCCAAAGTGCTTTAGGTTAGATTTTACAAAAAAATGTAACAGTTGTATACATAAATGTTACCCAGCATGCTAATTATGACCTTGCAAAAAATGCCATTTTGCTGTGGAAGCAACTTGCTAAATGAGCATTTTCACAGACAAAGTACTCTTCGGGATTACAGTAAAGGTCTTGTCCCTAGCGTGGGCAACCGAAGTTCACTCTCTTGCTGACAGGTGCTGCCAGTGAGTGAGCATATAATTATACTAATCATCTTATCATCTATTCTGCATCTTTCCATGAATTAACTGGACTATTGTGTGTTTTCACCTGCGTCTCCATCACCATCGACGTTGTATATCGCCAAATTATTGCACAGCTGCAACAGACCTGACAAATTTTACACAGTTTGCGTAGGAGCTCCACATTTTAACTCTGGAGTAAGCTAGTTAGTGCTCAAAAATATGTTGTCACTCAAAAATATGACAAAAGACCAGTCTTGACCTGCCAAAACGGCAGATGAGTCAATCTAAATATGAATCTGGGATGATTTGAGTACGTGTTTTGAACTCTCGAATATTAACCAATATTAACTCTTATTATTAAGCATTAAGGCTTCCTTCCTTCCCTATCTCACATTAGTAATCTTTTGGCCATTGCTCTTGTCTCAACTCGATTTTTCCTCTTGAAAGTGCAGCATGTTCTCTTTCTGTCAAAGTAAATGGAGAATGTTTTGAGGTTGTTAGTGTGAATACAATCCATCAACGTGCTTGACTTCAGCTCTGTGGTTTTAGCCTGGCTCTAAACGTGACTCTTACAGAGAAAACATAAAATGGTTAAATAGCACATGCTGCAAATATAACTTTGGCAGAAGGACACAGGTGTTAACAGCTGGAGAGAAGGATTGTCACATGTGGAGGATAAAAATGCAAGCCGGCGTGAGCTGATGGCTAAAGCAGAGGATGCTGGGGGCTTCAGCTGAGTGTGTTGAAGCAAGCGTGGGAGGAGGAAGAGGAGCTGCAGCCCTGCCAGAGATGGAAAAGGCTAAGGGGTCACTGTTGAGTGAATTAATTTTTAAAAGTAAGAGATGGTGGAGAGGGGGGTAGAGCTGTGCTGTCGCAGGGGCTGCGAGGGGGGAAAGGGAGGGTTGGGGACTTTAAAACAGGGTACTAAGTACATTGTAACTTGTTATTCTAAAAGAGTTGTTTCTGACTGAGGATGAATCCATGCATGTACTGTTGGGTTTAGAGATACACTGTGTCCATGTGCGTCCACGAATAGAGCACTGTTATTCTTTTCAATTTAGAAAAAGGTTGTTAGAGATGACCACAGGAGTTAACCCCAAGCCCTGAAAATATCCACCCATCACATCTGATATGAGTTTGTATTCATAAATTAATATATATTTGCAAACTTCAAAATCAATAGGAATATGTGTTTTCCCTTATTTTTTTTCCCTGCTCCTCCATTGCCTCTTTTCTTCATCTACATATGCGTGCAACACATAACATGCTCAAGGCCACTGGAGGGCACAGTCATTTACCAGAATGGAATCATGATTAACTTCATCAACCTACAACCCCGAGTGCTGGAGTCATGTGGAGCCAACACCATTTTGTGTGGAATTAAATTTCTCTCGCCTTTCCATGAATGTCGAGAGGTGCGTATCGATTTCAGAATCTCACCTCTCTGAATCAATAATAAGCATGGATAGAGAGACAGAGAGAAGGAGAACAAGAGAAATGAGAATCTAGTGCTGTCTTTGTGCCTGAAACTGACTTTCTGGGCTTAGATGAAGATTACTAGACCCTGAAGGATGGATGGAGGAAAGGGCAACAGAGAGATATCCATGAGTGGCTTTTCGTTGTAGGTGACTGGCAGAGAAATGAACGAGTGGAGGACGGTGGTGAGCTGCATAACAATTTTATCTGGATGGCCCTCCTCATGACCCCTGGAGTTGAAATGCAGAGTATGCCAATGTTAATGACAATATCCACACAGGAAAGAGGTGAAAGAGAAATTAAAAAGATAGAAAGAAAGAAGGAAAGATTAGAGAGGCTATATTTTAGACCCTTTCACACCCTCACAAGCCTCTAAATGCAGCAAGTCTAATTAGTGCAAGAGACCTTCTCTCCTGGAGGCAGCTTATGTGCCACCACTAAGCATCTTGCCTGCACGCGCTAGCTGATGGTGTGTGTGAGGGGATTAAAAGACTGCCAGACCTTCTGCTGCTGCTGCAAGGGAGAATATATGTGCTAAAGCTCCTAGTGAGAAAAAAAATCTCACGCCATGGTTCTGAATTAGCAATTAGCACTCCCCCTCCCTCCCTGCCTCCCTCTGACTCTCCCTGCTAAGGCACCCACAATCAAAAAATCTCTTCAGCAGTGGCTTTTCGCAAATTATATTCTCTTTCTTTCTCATCATCTGCTTTACCTATGGATAATAATCACATATCAAATGCACATAAAAAATTACCATGCTTTTATTGTCATTTTTAAAATAATTTTTGCAAAATAGTAACTGTGATACCATAATATGGTCAAGACACCTAAAGTGCTATGATATTATGATATGGCCATGACATTAGCAGTATATTACAGTATTACTATATATATATATATATATATATATATATATATA
>CM075012.1:8254126-8300195 GCA_037576675.1 Pangasius sanitwongsei
TATATATATATATATATATATATATATATATATATATATATATATATATATATGTACACACACACATACACACATATCCTTATCCACTGCATTAAAATTGCCATAAGCTATACAGTAAACTGAATATATCCTATTGAATGTGGTGAAAAGAAATCTAAAAGACTGTCTGGTTCTTGATTTTTCTTGTGTCACAGATGCCATCTAGTTTGGGACATCTGGGATATGCAGCAGAATTGGAATGATTACAGATTATCTCATTTCTGCTTATATGAAAATTTTGGCTGTGCAGTCCAGGCACACACAAATGTTACATCATGCACATAATGTTCCTCCAGACACATACACAAGATCATACACACTTCAGCGTACAGTGTCTTAGAGGTGCTGTTACTCAGTAGAAAGTAGCATGCAGCCATGTTTTTCTGTATATGTGTGTGTGTGTGCTATGTGTATGTGTGTCTCCTTCTCACTCCTACTGGTGTCTTCAGCGACACACATTCTCTCAGCCCTCACACTGATCTCATTCTCTGGCCAATGGGCTGGGAGGCAGTGCAGACGTCATTAGCTGCTCCGCTTTGGCTCAGCACACACCGCTGGAGCTGCCTGGCTAACATAAAGCCACCATTAACACACGCGCACACACACACACACACACACACACACACACATACAGAGAGAGAGAGAGAGATGGGAGTCCAGTATAGAGAAGCAGTGATTAAGGAGATAAGCATATAATGAGGATGTAGAAAGATATGAAAACAGCACCAAAGAAAGAAAGAAAGAAAGAAAGAACACGTAGAGTGCAGGACATATTGTAAGTATAGAATGGGATATAGAGAAATAACGACAATAAAAAGGAAAAAAAATTGGGACATACAGCATAATGGAGAAAAGCACAGAATAGAAAGAAAGAAAGATTGGAAGGAAGGAAGGAATGATATGAAAAAACGAATACGAGATGAAAGAAAGAAAGGAAGATCTCAAAAATAGTGGGGAGAAAATGAATGAATGAATGAATGAAGGGAGGAAGGAGGAAAGGATCTGAAAAAACAATGGGGAGGAGAACGAAAGAAAGCCTCTTCTCAACGCACTCTTCATTTGCAGAGGAGACTAAGGTTAATTACTGGGCAGTGAAATAAGCTGAATAAGCACACATTTCTGTTTTGAACACAATAAACACGCTGCTACCTCGCCGGCTACTGTAACACATAACACCCTGCATCATCATCATCATATTCAGATCTGAAATGTGTCAGTGATAACATATGCTCCTTCTCCACCTATAGACTTAACGTGCGATGCAGAATTTCAGTTCATCCTCCCCACCGAGTAGGCTCATAGGGAAACATGAGGCTGCGATGCACTGTGGGTATCTCTCCATCTCTTTATTCCTCCTCCAGTCGGAGAGGGAATGTATTATTTACAGCGGTTAAAGTAGGACACAGCAGCCTTCGTAGCCAGCCCATCTGGGAGCTTGTGAGTTCTCACACGTGGAGTTCTGCGTATCGCTTCGGCTTCATACATCAGCAGCATTTCTCATTCACTCATTAGCCACGTATGTAAATATAATTGCCAGATTTAGAATGAGGAGATGGAAAGAACGAGGATAGAGAGACCACCCTCGCTCTTCTTTTCTTTTTCTTCTCTTCGCTTCTGTCAGGATTCCTTCTCTTCCTGTGTCTCTTTCTTCTGTCTGTCTTTCCAGCGTTCCCTGAAAACTCACTTATTTTATTTCCATGTCCAAATCTCTTTACTACAGCTCACTGTTTGTGTATTTCCTCATTTTAATCGCTCTCTCTCTATAACCTCTGGCCTCCTCTGCATCTGATGCTCTTCCAGTTTCCTGTCTATTCACAATTCTATTCTTTCAGCAGCTCCTTTCCATGTACAGCCTCTCCAGGTCTCCATACAGTCCATTAAACCATCGCAGCCTCCCTTCCTCCATCAATTCTTGCTTTTTTGCCTCCACCTCCCTCCCTATGTTTTTCTCAGCTCCCAGAGCCAGGCTTTATTAGTGGAGCGATACTGAGCCAAGCCTGATGGCAGACGGATGGAAGGAACACTGCTGGTCTGCTCTCCAGACTCCTAGATGGGCACATGTGTAGCATGCTCAGCTCAATCAGCCTGATCAGCAGAGGGGTGATTCATCTTGCAGGAAGTTGGCCTAGGGGTGGCACGTGCAAAGGATGTGGGCAGGCGGACTTATTTTTTTAATCAGTCCTGTGTTCCACACATGAGTTGATAAAGTCTAGTGACAAGGCTTTGGTTGCATTCAGGCTGAAATTTGGTATCTGTTAGATAGAAAGTGGTTTGGTGTTGTTATCCTGTTGTAGTATTACATCAAATTAAACTTTGTTTATCTGCATAAATGGTCCAGTAACCGAATACGAATATATTATTCAGAATGAACAGATGATGTGTTCTAAACTAACACGAATACAAATATGATTAGAAGGCACACTATTCTTTTCTTATTTGTTATTCACCTACCATCAGTGGTTTGCTCCAGTAGCCCAACCTAAACATTGCCTTACTGATATAAGATAAAGCCATATATCTATAAAACCATATTTCTGTTTAAACTGGCCCAAAATTCACAAAAGAAATATTTTTATTTATAGAGCCACTGCTACATATAGGCTACGCAGAACACATGTTTTTATATGCAGATATATGCAGAAAGCATATCTCTGCTTTTCGTCATTTTCTATCATTATTAAATGAAAACTGAAAACTATTTTTAAAAAATTCAATTTAACTTTCCTTAAAATCGTACAGACATTACAATTAAGTGCTGCTTAAAAGATGCCATTTTGACTAGAGGCAGCACTGCATCGCAGCTTCATAGTAGATTCTGAAAGCGTGTCCAGCCAACTTTTCTGATCTTTCTGGAACTCAATAACCCCAAAAACGAAAGTAAATCTGATCAAATATCATAATAGTTCCCTTTTTTTTAGAAAGACAGCATTGTTTGAAAGATAATTAGCTAGTTTATACAATTACATTAGATAGAAAGCTTGCCAGAAAAGGTCCACAGGCCAATTATCAACTTGAGTGATGTAGCTGCGGTTGACAAACTGTAAAAGTTGATGGGCTGAATAGTCAAATCTAAGCACAGATATTTATACCACAGCATGGTTGAATTCTTGAATCTGATTGGTGTGAAGATGTGGATTAATTTTATGTAGCAGCTTGGCTCAGACAGTAGTTCTGACTGTAACACAAGTTTTTTTTTTTATATTATATTATATTTATAATATGTGCTCATTTTAATTATTGTTTCTATAGTAATAGCTCATACATGGGGGTTGTATGACAGACGCTCCACATGAACTAAGCCTAACAATAGACAGATCAAAAATATGATCTGTTTGTTGTTTAACAAAGAAAAACATATAGACCGAATTGTTGATTTGGTGACATTTATGAGGAGTTTTGGGTGTCTGTTTCACATCAGGCTGTATCACACTATCCTGGAGTGTATTATTTTTGTATAACAGCACGGTCCATCATGTGTTAATTCTTATTCGAAGCACTAACTGATATAGATACAGATATAGATACAAATAGTGGCATTGTATTACACCCCTATTTGATTGTATATAGATTTTCAGCTGTAAAGTGACAATCATAAACTGCTGACATCAGTAAATTCTTCAGAAAACTACTGAGAGAAAAACCGATTGCACCAAAACCTTATTAACTCATTTAACTTGTTTGCTGTTTGCACTACTTGTTGGATGCCAACTGCATTTCGTTGTCTCTGTACTCATATTCTGACGATAACAATAAAGTTGAACCTAACCTAACCTTAAAAGCAGTTGGAGGTTCTCCTCCCTGCTTGAGAATACAATATGTAGAAAGTAGTGATAAAATGACCATGCACTGTTATACAAGTTATGAAATGACCGTGAGATGGGATCTGAACAAGCATTGCACATTTATATGAATATAATAACATTACACTGCATAATAGTAGACTCCACACTTATCAAATATAGTATATACATTATTTTAACTAGTATAAACTACAGTGATTATGCTCTCACCCATTATTGTCTTACCAAATGATCAATTAAAAGAAATCATTTCCATAATAATTAACTGTAGTATAATTAGTCGGGCTAGTGGCACAGTGGGGTAAGTGAAAAAAGAAAAGAAGAAGTGTATCATTGCAAGTGTAAGATGGGTAAACTTCTGAGGCCTCCCCGAATCTGTTTTAGCTCGAGACATTGATTCACAGGACTGACAACCTTATTATGCACCGCGCCTATTATTGATATTACTCTGAGCTCGGTTGCCATGACCACCATGCAAGAGACATTTAATTTTCTCTCCTCCATCATCATTATCTATGAGACCATCTGTTGTGCAAAATGAATTCAGCCTCATTTGCATGACTGATAAGCGCATTCTTTATCTATTTAACAGAAGGTCATATGCCAGGGAGAGGTACACGAGCAGCATTAACATGAATGTTTATTTTTGTTGGGTTCCTGTCTCACAGTCTGTGAATATATGCATGCCTGTGGTTCTATGTGTACATGTTTATGCATATATACAGTATGTATTAGGGATGTAATTGAATATGAATACATTTTTCAGAATGAACAGATAATGTGTTGTAAATGGATACAAATGCAAAGAAGAAGCGCGCTATTGTTTTGTTGTTGTTGTTTTTTTTTAAAGCTTGGCATCTAGTTGAGGCTAGAGACTAGAGGTGTGCACTGGGACTGGGATCCTGTGGGATGCAACCGAAAAGTTACCCATGGGGGAGGTTTTTACTTTCATGCAGGCGTGAGCGAGGGGTCAGATATGAAACTCAAATTAAAAACACTTCCATTAACATGTATTTGCAATGATCATTCATTCATCCTTAGTAACTGCCTGGTCAGGGTCATGGTGGTTTAGTTTGTTTTATTTTGTGAAACAGAACCAGCTAAATATGTTTAAAAATACCACAGGCAGGTAGAAACAAAATTAATTAAAAAACAGCAAGATTAAAGAACAGTTCCGCACACATCTCTAGTTGAGACTAATTATATAAACTCATGTATAAACTGGCTATATAACTCATGTGATGTAGCTGACAGACTATTCACAGACCATTGCTGGAATTTCTATGTCTGTATTTTCTCATGTTTTCCAGTGATTATGTGGGCATAGTGGTAGAGTTTGTATTTAAAGATTGGAAAAAACTTTGCGTGGTCATTTTCCAGTCTTGTTATTGTGAGTCTGTGTTCTTGGCTGACAGGAATGGAACCTGATGTGGTCTTCTGCTTTTGCAGCCTATATGCCTCAAGGTTCAGCATGTTGTGTGTTCTGAGATGCTTTTCTCCTCACCATGGTTGTAAAGAATGGTTATTCGAGTCACCACAGTCTTCCTTTCAGCTCATACCAGTCTAGCCATTCTCCTCTGAGATCTCTCATCAACAATGTCTTTACATCCACAGAACTGTCACTCACTGGATGTTTTTTGTTTTTTGCACCATTTTGTTATGAGTGAAAATCCCAGGAGATCAGCAGTTTCTGAAAGACGCCAACTATCATGTCACGGTCAAAGTCACTGAGATCACATTTTTTCCCCATTCTGACATTTGATATGAACTTAACTGAAGCTCTTAACCTGTATCTGCATGATTTTATGCATTGTGCCGCTGCCACATGATTGGCTAATTGCATGAATGAGCAGGTGTACAGGTGTTCCTATTAAAGTGACTGTTGGGTGTGTATAAGATGCTTAAAACTAAAATCAGGCTCTAGGCTGTAACTCATAACTCCATAAGAATCCCATCCATGTGTTTGCTAGTCTGCTCCATCCTTTGTTGTCTAAGATCTTGAAGTTTTTCCACTAGTCACATTTATTTTCTTAGCTGGTCTTGCCTAGGATAAATGCTATTATCTTCTTCCCATTACTGCCCTCTATCATTTTTGTGTAGCTGTCTTCAAGCTTTAAGCTCTCTAAGTTCACACCAAGCACATGTTATAGCAGTGAACCTTGGGTTCATCATATGACACTGCTAGTTTTGTTTTAGTGCATTTTTTTTTTTTTTTAATTTAGACATTCTGTAAAACACTGGTTTCAAAAGTATTACCCCTGCTGGTCACTGTTTGATGAAACCTGCCATGTAGAGAATATTTACTTCTGTAATGTTTGATCCACTTTTAAGGGATCTTGGACTCCTTCAAGCAGAACATTTGCACATGCGGATGCCCTCTTTTAATTTAGACCTTAGGTTTTTAAATAGGGGTCAAGCCTGGAGACCGAGCCAAATCCATTTTGAGGAAAGACTCATCTACTGCTAAGTCTTAACCTCCTGGTAGAGTCAACAAGAGGTCCTGGACCACTATCTGCAAAAGAGCATCAATGATTGACCACTATTTTTTCCCAAAACACTCCAAATGGAGTGCATGCCAAGAATAAACAAACAAACAAATAAAAAACATTTTTTTTCAGGATATCAATTTGTTTGGAATGATATTACATATTAATTGGTGCAGTAAATAATCCTGCCACATATGCTTTACATAGTTCTTTTTGTTTGAGGAAATATACTTTTCCAACTGTTTGGTGAAAAATGTTATTCAATTCACTGTGAGCAATGTTTATGCAGTATTCGCTGCCTACTCTCTTGAAGGGCTGACCAAAAAAATGACTTTATACATCATACAATGAAGATGGTGGATTAAAACTGCTCTCTATATAAAACAATCGAGTGAGCAGTGCAGCAAGCAGCAATACAAAACATTACTGATAAAATAAGGCTAACTATTTTGCCTGACAGGTTCAGTTTCACATTAAGCAAGCTTCATCTATTATAATGTAATGTAGCAAAAGACCAGAGCATTTCAACCAATGCCAAATATTTGAGCCTGTAATGATTTCTAGTACCTTTAAGGTTTAAGTTTTATTGCTTGATACATAAAACCCCAGCCTCTCTTAAAAAGACTTTAAAGTCTAATTGTGAAGCTTGAACCCATTTGCTTCTATAAAGCAACTCATCAGAATGGATCATATTTTAATCCTAGTTAGCATTCTGTATGGAAAATGTCAAGATGTTCTGTATTGGCTGACCTATAATTAATTTATTGAAAATCACTGATGGGATGTTGCATTATCCTGAATCATATCATGCCTGGACATTGTTGTGTAATTGGTCTCACAAGGTAAACCATTTAAACAAGCCATTAGAGAGAAATCAGGGCTTCACACCCAGTAAAGTTGAAGGGACTAGCACTGGCAGATCATTGTTTTCATGCCTCCATATGCGCACTGGAAAAGCATAAGGCATAAACCCAAACTGAGGGACATGGACCGTAATGAGCCGTGTTGTGTGCAGAGGGAAGATTTGCTCTCGTCTTTGTTTAGGGACTCATCAGTTTTCTGTAGCAGAGGGAAACGGCCTGGCAGTGTGGACCGGCTGCTTCTTAAGCCCGTTATCTCTCTACTTCACAGCAGCGCTACTTTGGCGGAGTTCAAAGCCCCGAGAGAGGGAGGACATTAATTAGCTGTGGCAGGCTGAGCGCAGTGCCGCTGTTCTGCGTGTTCAGCCGAGGGTTACACACAGGTTTGAGTTGAGAAGCTACAGCACCCGAGTCTCGCTCTTTCGTGTAGGGTGCATTCGAGATTCCCTGATTGTAGGTTAAATACAGTGGTGCAGAAATGTGCATACACACATTCACAGTCAAGAAAGCACGCACATCTCCGTTCCAGAGACCACAGGGCCTGTGGGAGGCACTGATGCCGAGAGCAGACAGTCTGCAGTTCTGTCACACACACAAACACATTTGTACAGAGAGAGAGAGAGAGAGAGAGAGAGAGAGGGAGGGAGAGAGAAGAAGCAGAAGCAGGGGAGAACAATTTCAGTCTAGAACAGAGAGAAGGGAAATCACTTATATACTACCTCCCCATCTCTTGCTTTCCTCCTATCTTTCACACACACACACACACACACACACACATGAGATAGCAGTAGACTCTGGACTCGATGCTCTTCCCCAGTCTCTATTTCACCACTCTTCCTTTGTCTCCATGTGTGTGTATGGGTGGAGAGCTGCAGGCTGTGGATGTGAGAGGCATGATGCTGAGGGTAAGCTCCACTCCTCCATCACATGCACACGTTCGACTCTTCAGCAAAGCAACTGCTATGACTCACATATCTCTCTTCTCTCTCTCTTCCTCTCACTCTCTCTCTACATCCCTCTCTCTGTCTGCTGCTCTCTTCCGTGGCATCGTTTCTGCCGTGGCGGCCCCTATCCTTGCTTTCCCTCGCTCCGCCTCATTGGTGCTGCCCCCATTCCATTTCTTCTCTTTTTTCCCTCTTCCCTCCCTCCCTGTGTTTCTCTCGCTCTCCTTCACTCTCTCTCCTCCGCTCAGCTCCAGGCCCATTGGTTGCCTGTCTTCAACCATTATCTCTCGCTTCCCTCTCCTGACTGTCTCCATCTCTCTGTCTCTCCCTCCTCGCTCCCTGCACGCCCATCAGCTTTCAACTCCTAAAAAATGATTTGCATTCAGGA
Source organism: Pangasius sanitwongsei (assembly GCA_037576675.1). Classification (NCBI taxonomy): domain Eukaryota; kingdom Metazoa; phylum Chordata; class Actinopteri; order Siluriformes; family Pangasiidae; genus Pangasius; species Pangasius sanitwongsei. The sequence goes on from CM075012.1 coordinate 8,262,644, forward strand.
GGAGAAAGGAACTTTCCAGCATGCTCTCTAAATGAAATAGTGCGGGAGAGAACGCGTGCGAGAGAAGACGACTCTGGAAGAAAGAGAGGAAGACAATCAGGGGCGATAACAACAAAAAGTTTGAGTGAAGACGCCGTTTCATGACTGGTGGGTCCTTTCAGTTTCTTTTTGAGTTCTTAGTTCATTGTTTTTTTCTTGAATGCACTGCCTTGCAGAAAAGATCTAAGATCTCTTGTATATAATCTAATGTATAAAATCCAATTGTTATACAAATGCATAGTTTTAGAGTCCACCGTTTCTTAGCATCTTTGACAGCTATTCACTGTTGTGTTATGCTAGTCTTCCTACACTGCTCACACTTTCCAGCTCATTTTCCGTTTGACGTCTGAGTCTCGTTGTACTCCGTCAACTTTCGTCCCTGTAGGGAGCTGTAGAGAGGAGTGAACTTGGCAGGAGATGCTCTCAGGTCACAGCTCTTTGTGCATTCTCTCCAGAAGCTTCTGTGGGCTTGGTGATGTTCGTGCAGTAGGTCACCACAGCACTGTCATCCGTATGCTTCACTGTGCCACTTATTGGTCCCTGCAGTGCAAACGGGGGCAGATTTTGATTATTCCTTTATTGCTTTGGGAGTTGGCAACATGTCCGTGCACAATGTGGGAGCTTTTGGGAGGGCTGAGGGTAAATAAAACACTTTTGAAAGTAAGCACTGCCTTTAGAAAGAGGAGCGGTTGTCTACATTGACGCTGACTGATCCAGTTATTGAGGTATATCATAGAGAATGCCCCCCATTTTTTGAATGTCAAGCTCAAATTATAATTAATATAATATCATTAACATATTTAATGTGCTTTTAATAGTACTTGCAAGTTGTTTTGGCTTCTTTTCTCTGTTTTCAGTAAAATTGCACGTTTGCAAATTTTAGAACGTGTCAAGTAAGTAGAACGCAGCACAGTGCAAACAGCAAGTGATGAATAACTCTCTATAAGTTGCTTATAAGTTTACCAACTTAATCTTCAAGCTCAGATTCAGCACAAATCACAAACCTCTGTAAACTCTAAGTTGTGTTTGAGCTTTATCTCTGAACAGAGCTCTCTCATATCTGTAACTTAATCTGCAGGATGTAAAGTGAAGTGTTGTAATCTGGCCATGAGACAAAGTGCACTTTAGTGAGTGCTAATGGTCCGTGTAGGGGTAGCGGTAAGCACTTGGTTGCAGTGTGAAAAGGTCCTATGCATGGTTCTGTTATGAGGATGAATGCACAAACTTTCAGCAGGACCACTTTGAGGCAGCAAGAAAGCAGACTGGATGTAGATGTATGAAGAGGTCATCAGTAAAAGGCATACTTTTAAAGATTTGAATACTATACAGTGTGTTCTGACATAGTCACCAGCCACTCTAACAGGACCTGTAGTAGGAACTGGGAAGTTGAAGATCGGAAAAATACCAGACAATGTCCAGTTCCTCTGAGATTGTACCCACTGTAGCCTCAGACTCTTGGAGTGGAATCCGTTGTGGTTTTCTGCTATTGTCGTCCATCCTCCTCAAGGTTCAGCAAGTTGTGCGTTCTGAGATGCTTTTCTGCTCACCACGGTTGTAAAGAGTGGTTATTTGGGTTACCATAACCTTCCTGTCAGCTCAAACCAGTCTGGCCATTCTCCTCTGACCTCTCTCATCAACAAGGCGTTTCCTCACTCAGAACTGCCTCTAACTGGGTGTTTTTTTGTTTTTTTTCCGCACAGTTGTGTGTAAATATCCCAGGAGGTCAGCAGTATCTGAAATCTTCAAACCAGCCTTTCTGGCACCAACCATGCCATGCTCAAAGTCACTAAGATCACATTTTTTCCCCCATTCTGATGTTTGATTAAACATCTCCTGAAGCGCTTGACCTGTACCTGCATGATTCTATGCTTTGGATTGCATAATCATTTTAACGTGCATGTGTACAGGTATTCCTAATAAAAGTGGATGATGAGTGTATGTAAAGATGGACTTCTATAATTATGATGGAATATTTATGATTCCATGATTATATTTAAGGCAAGACACATCAAGTGAATTCTTTTAAAACAACAGATATCATAATCAATCTTTGCCAGTGGAATGTTGACATTTGTAGTATTTTTGATTGAAACTTTTTCAGAAATTTATGTTTATTTAAGCAAATGAAGATTCGTCTAATTAAATAATTTGTGTACATTTGCATAAATATCTTTTTTTTTCTTAAAAGCTACTTTTTGGATAATGTTAAAATTAAAATGTTTATTTTGCTCTGAAAACACTCAAGAGAAAGACTTTAACAGAACAGTTTATTGCGGACTCATTTCTTTATTGTTTAACCAAGATGTACCATGCATTGCTATATGTTTTTCAGTATAAAATCTAACTATCAAGATTTTGGGAAACTCTCTATAATATTATTTTAACTGGGAATTTAGATGGACTTGTAAAATTTCTTGAAGGCAGGACTTCTAGAAACTGAGATATTTGGTTATGAATAATGAAAAAAATGATTTTGAGGAAAATGTTTTTAAAACAACAATGTGCTTTCACTCTGGTTAGTGTGGTTTATAAGGATTTTATAAGGTTTATAAGGTTTTATATGTATCAAGAAAAAGTTTTTTAGGAATATATGGCATGGCGCGATTGTGGCGACTAGGTGGAGCTTATAGCCTTCTTCAAAAACAGTGAAATTAACACGTTTCTGCTGAATTATTATTCCTTCCTGTACTGTCTTGTCAATTTACAGAGATACATGCAAAAACAAACGCAGGGACATGACAGTCTGATCTCCATTCTCACCATTTGACAATCTTGAATCGTGGGTGAAAAAATTACATCTACCTGTGTGTAGTGTAGAAAATAACCTGCATCCAGAAATGTGATATAAATAGACTCCATAGCAGCAGTTCTCTGTTCCTCTGTTTGTTAGGAACTTATATTGCACCACAATATAAGAAAATATTATCAGATATTTAAGACGGATGTTTCAGATAACAGACATTCTGAGTGCATTAAAGCCATGCTGCCTTTGATTTGAATTAAACTGAGTAGTGAGATGTACAGTATGCTTTTCTACAAGTTTTATTTATTAGTGTCATTGTTGCTGATGCACTTTATATGCTTGAATCCTTTTCCAGCTTTTTTTTTTTTTTTTTTTTAATGCTACAGCTCCAACCTAAAGTGTTATCAATTGTGTTTGTGTAAAACTCATACCAGCAGAAAATTGTGCAATTAGCAATCGCAGAGGATTGTTTACGGCGAATGATTGCAAATCTATTTTATTATAATAGTTCATTATTTAGACGTGACTGGCGGCATGGCTCATTTTTCTGATAGAAAACTGGATTCAACATCCACAATCTGTTAATATAAACTATTTATTTTTTTTATTTAGTTGAATATTTTTTTTATTAATTTATCTAATAGGGGCGATTTTAGACCTCATTGAGGAAACTTAATCATCATCTCAATATGGTTGCAAATTCATAAGAATTGGCACAAATTTATTCATGTAAAAATGTGCCTTTTTTTTTATAAAATCTTTTTTCCCATTTTGAATCATTTGCATGAAATCAAACAAAATCCAAACACGCTCTTACAAATTCATGCAAATTATACATTGATCATTGACATATCTTTGTATGATTAACGTCCTACAACTGGCAACTAATTCTAGTTTTTCTATAAGAGTCAGAAGATTCAACTGGAAACTCGACCTTATCTACAGTATATGTGTAGCTAAACAGATCAGGCTATGGCGTAAGGACCGGCTGCTTCTGGCTGAAATGACAGGTTTATCTCACGCTCTTGTTGAGCATGGGAGAGCGCCTCACACCTGCTGAGTGTGTGTCATGCTGGAGAGACAGAGCAATGTGATTAAATTATGTAGGGATAGCCCTCCGTCGCTGTGACCTGAGTGCCGGAAAAACCCTCCCATCTCAGGTAACACTCAGAGACTGCAGTCATAACACTCTCTGTCAGACTGAGGGAGGAAACACAGGCTTGGCTCAATAACGCATTCCTAACTATAGAGGATCTGGTTGTGTTTAATCACAGTCTCATTATATATTGGCATGTATAATGGGTGACTTTTCAAGGTGCACAGAAATGATTTGGGTTCTTCAGCCTCTTTTTGCTTTCTTCTTTGCAAAAATCTTTGCCTTGCCAATATGCAAGTATCACTGGCACTAGGGCTGTAGCACTCGAGACCGCTCTTGGACTCGAGTCTGGTTTTGAGAGGTTTTGTGTATTGATTTAGACTTATTGGCATTTGTACTTGGACTTGTCTCCATCTTGGGCATTGGTCGCATTAAACATGGTCTTGATCTTGACCGAATATCAGTGGCTTTCAAGTGCACAATAAAACTACTAGATGTAACTCAATTATAAGCCTATATCTATTGTCCAGAAGGATTATTGGTAATTCTCAGGAGAATTGCAAATTTGGTCTGGCATATATAAAATTGAAGTAAAGTCTTGTCTTTGAACAGGATTTGATGGTTTTCAGTCTTGATCTTGACTCATCTTGCTTTCTTCTGGCTTTGGCTAGTCCTGGTCTTGGACTTGACAGGGGTGGTCTTGATTACAGCCATACCTGGCACTCTGTGTTCATGACTGTTGCCTAATTGCCTAGCCACTTGAAACCAGGGTGTACAAGAGGTTTGAATGGCCAGTCAATTTTGGATATGATTACTGTTCATGTGTCCTGCACTTAAATCCCATCTACAGACAGATGACACATTCAACATTTAATTCAATTTAATTTTATTTGTATAGTGCTTTTAACAATAGATATTGTCACAAAACAGCTTTACAGAAATCTGGATGTAGGTTTAGATCCATAATGGGTAAGCCAGAGAGGATGATAACAAGAAAAACTCTCTAAGACAACATGAAGAAGAAGCCTGGCGAGGAACTAGACTCAATAGGGAGTTCATGCTCTTCGGACAGTGTGATTATAAATCATTACTTTTTCTATTACTGTATACTATAAAGTCAGGCAGTACTAAGTGTGTTGAAAAGATGTTCAGTATCGGTATTGAGTAGATATATCACAAAGGCATTTATAGGAAGCATTACACAAATTATGGACTGAAAATGAAATCACAAATATTATTATCTAACAAAGAAGAAAATGGTAGAATTTGGTAGTGATTTGATTTAGGTATCTTGTAATCTTAAATAACTGAGTGTTTGGTTTCCTGAGTCAAAACACAGTAGAGCGCTTCAAGTCATTAAATCAGTGAAAGGCTGGAAATAAGGGAGGCTCAATCCTCAAAATCAAATGATGGAGTGTCAATATTTACTGTTCCAGTGGGAGGGAGCGGGTTATCCGAGCTCAGGCGCTGATACTTATCGGTTTACAAGCGTGAAGGCCAGATGAGTGATTGAGTCCACGCTTTCCATGCATACCCTTAAAACTTCTCCTCTATTCATTCTTCCTCAACAAAAGAGAGCCGTCCACTTGATGCCACTCTGCGGAGGGAAAACATGATGTATATCCACATGGAGCGGACAATTAAAAATCAATCTGGACTTGGGTGCAGGGCTATAATAGGAAGTGCAGAGAGCGGAGAGGAGGCTGATTAATACCTGCTCTCACCTTGTGCCATAACAAGCCCCCACAGGCATTCGGCTCATGCACACACATACACACACACACACACACACACACACAGGGCTCACCTGTGTTGGCCGCTACCACATTCCAAATCACATAGTGCCAGGAAACAGTGGGATTTGCATGAGTTATCCGTTCTGTGGTCGTGTGATAGGAAAGTGCTGAAGGGTGAATCACAGCGAGATTTTGACAGGTTTGGTATCCACAAACACAGCCATGACCAGAGCATTTCTAAAGGTTCTACATTTCTACATTTCTGTATGACCTGAGCATTTCTATAAGTATGACTTTCTTCTGATCAGTGTTGCTGCTGATCTTTATTTCCTTGTAAGTGCTTCTACCCCATGCAAAAGAGTCACATGAACTTTACATTAGAATAGTCACATGATTCACAAATGAACTTTACATGTTTTTTTACACACGATTCATTTGTTTTCATGCTAATGTTTCATGTAGGGCATGCGGTTTTATTTTCCCATGTGAATTTTATATGATTCATTTATTTCAGCTCATGTTTTTGTGATTTTCCATATGATTTATTCATTTTCACATTAAATTTTTGGTGATTTTTCCACATGATTCATTCATTTTTACATTAATTTTTTGTGATTTTTTAATACATTTTTACTTTCACTTTTTTTTTTTTTTTTTTTTTACATATGATTCATTTATATTTTGATATTTTTTGTCATTTTTACACATGATTTGTTTATTTTAATGTTAATTTTTTGTGATTTTTCACATTCATTTATGTTCACATGTGATTTTTATACAGTTCATCTATTTTCAAGTTATTTTTTGTGATTTGTACACCTGATTCATTTATTTTCAAAAGTTATATTTTTGGTAATTTTTTACATGACTTGTTTATTTTCACATGTGATTTTTTTCAATTGATTCTTTTTTCACATTCATTTTTGTGGTTTTTCACATTATTCAGTTATATTCACATTTAAGTTTTTCCAATTGTTTTTATATTATTCATTTATTTTCACTTGATTTTTACATATGATTTATTTAAACGTTTTCAAATGAAGGACGTGGTTTTATTCACATGGGATTTTCTCACATGATTAATTAAAGGTATAACATATTGAGATGCACTTTTACATGTTTTATAATCACATGTGAAAAAAAAAATGATCAGATGTGAAAATGTAGGTGATTTTTCTGTAAGGGATGTGAGGCCTTTAGTTATAAAGACTGCTGATCCATTTTAGGCAGTGCTCCTGTGCCTCATTTCAAACTGTGTTGCTGTGTGGAGGATTTTTCACATCCAAAGTTGTTAGCACCAGCTGGGAGCACACAACCCTGGTAAAAAGTCATGTGACCTGCAGCCCCTATTATCACCACATCATGAGCATGGCATGCAGCCATCGGCTTCTCTCCTGCCAGCCTCACACGTACTGACATCTGTCATTAGCACTCAGCTCAGACGCTGGCACCGCCATCTTCATCTACAATTGCAGAAACAGACTTGTCTATTATTTTAGTTCTGCACTCCTTTTTTTTCTTTTTTCCATCTATCCACACCCTCCAGAGGGGAAGAAGGCACTCGTGAAGCCATAAAGACATCACAGGATTCTTTAGAAATCCTCATTTGAGAGTCCCAGCTGGATTTTTAACCTCCTCCTTTTGGTGTCGGTGACATTTGTGGTACGTGTCTCAGCGCAGAAGAAAAAGCAGAAAGAGGGAGATACAAAGTGAAGCGGAGGCAAAAATAATCCTCCCCAAGCAGAGCTGAGAAAAGCAGTGCAATATTGGAAAATGATTACAAAACACACATCCATTATTCATCAGGCACATTGGTGAGGGCGCGTGTCTCTTATTTATGCCTGCTCTTTAAATCAGATTTGTCTGTTTAAATCACTGTAAAATGTTCCGGTCACATTCCTGCAATATTGTCAGGATATTTCACTGCCTAATGGATAATTGATAATGGCAAGTGACACTGGACGGGAGCTTGAACATAAGACCACTCGATGTACTTTGCGAAAACCTTCACTTCTTGAACAGACAAAACTAGAGTTGGTGGATATTTTGTGCAAGACGAAATCTATACTTGAATTACATTAGCTACAGTGAAGCAGAAACATACTGCTACAAAACATACTGCTACAAAACATAAAACCGAACACAATACAATAAATAGTTAAGAAATCAGAATAGTCAGATGCATTGTTGGCTGTCTGGATTGATTTGTATGGTATGTTAGGTCTTACAGGGATTGAGGCAAATGTTGCAGAAATTGCAGGTGTTCGATATTACAAAAATAGTTTTATTGTTAAGAAGCTTTTTTATACTTCGGAGGCATCAAACTGGCTGATATCAATAATAAATGTTATGTTATTTGTGTTCCTTTGTCCAATGAAGGTGAAGCTGTAATATTTTGGATCTAACTCTGAACATTCAGATGAATGAAACATTCCAAACGCTGACATATTTCAGACAATTTTAAGTGGAGCACACTTATTGTTGATTGCATGTCTTTTCACCGTGTCAGAACTTTTTTTGTTGCAGGCAAGAACGACCATCTAGGTGCAAACAGGATTACTTTTAGATATTGATTCATTTCTGCTCTTTTCATTTGCCTTTCAGGGAGGTTTGACAGCTGCATTTTGACATTTGTTAAAGTGACTCATTTGCCACCTGGGTGACCGCAATCACAGAGCCTCAATACAGGGATCAGAGCAAACTCATTTGCTGTCTCAAAGCCTAAAAAAGGCCTACTTTATACATTTTGGTAAACTAGACGCTTGAATACTGTATAAAGTTGATAAACCAGTGTGTGATGACTATGTTTCCAAAGCATGAGAATAGTCTAGTCAAGAAGTTTGCTTAATTAGACAATAAATGTGTATCCATGGAGAGTGTGTGTATGCGTATGTGTGTGTGGTTATGTTTTGTACAGGCATCTCAGGTTGCCCTAGATGACCTGCAGTGTCCAGACAGAAAGGTGTAAGCAGGTGCTCTGTCATAAGGCCAGCTAATGAATCAGTTTATCGCTTCCCTCCAGGGCAGCAAAGGGCTCATGTTCTGCCCTCTGCCACTGAGTCAGCTCTCCTGACTGTAGACCTGAGCACAGGAACACACAACAAAAACAGAGACATTTGCACCCACCGTGCTTTGGCTGTGCGCTCTGACAGACTCGCAAACACTTTCTTCTGTCTGGAGTAGATGGCAGATTATATAAAAGATATCATACGGTAACACAATTACCCGCACAGAGGAAGTAATCGTATATGTACACACAGGGCATTCATACAAAGCAAATATCAAGAACCAAAATAAGCCCAAAGCAGACAGAGAGAGAGGCACAGAGACGAAATAGAGAGCCAAGGGTGCATTGTCAGCGGTTTTTGCAGGAGGAGGGTGAGCCCGCCAGGTGCAGGCCGGAATTGCCCTACTTACAGGAGCTACCGCTGTCCTCCATCACACTCCCACTGCACACTCCACCTCCACTCAGTCAGCCCTTTTGTTTGCCCTGTAGCCCCAAAAGAAATTGAATCCAGCACCACATTGCACAACATTGATGTAAAAAAAATGGTAATAATTCAGCTAGCCTTCATGCATGAAAGTAATTCTCCACAAATGTGATACTACTATTATTAAACTTTCAGCCATTTTGTGTAATTGTATCTAATCTTAGAGATGCTGCTGAGTAGTTTGTATGTTCTGTCCATTCTCTGTGTCCTCTCTGCCCAAAATGAGTTAAGGTGCTCTTCTGCTCGGCTCTGACCCAGTTATTTTAGCACTGCCCGACGTTTTCTGCTATGTTCAGTTCCAAAATAGCTCAGTACAGCAAAGCGTGGCGAGCTCATTTCCGTCTTGCGTAAGACACTAATCATTCCCCCGCCTGAGCCGAGTGTTGAGAAATTGCACTCTGTGTTAGGAGTTTATGGACAAAAAAATGGCAGCAGTGCAACACAAATAGGTGGTTAATTGTGCAAGGAGAGAATTGAGAATGAAATAATTATTGACACAGCACATTTTCAGGGCAAGAAAGCCAGGCTTGGTGTAAAGACAAAATACAGAACCTCCCATTTGTATAGTTTTGACATTATAAGTAATGTTCGCATTTTAGAGCTCATTACTACTTGGCATATGTTTGCAGAAACGCGAAGCCAGATGTGTTAGGAACGGTTACTTTTTGAAGTTTTAAATAACTGTGGAGGTTTTTGGGAGGTACTATATAATCAAGCCAACATCTTCCTTATCAGCAACTGGAAAACATAGCAGGTTTACATCCTATTAAAGCTTTGGATCTCTTATTTTTTTTCCACACCATGAATAGATGTTCTTAATGAATATTTCATATAGCTGACTTCAGCAGACAATGCTTGAACAATACTTCATAATCCCTTTGTTTTTTTTTCCCCCTTCACTTATGGCAGTAACACTATCCTTTAAAGCCATTTGTGATTGCAGGTTTTAGTCTCTGTAGTCAGGATTGTGGGGAGACATCCCCAGCCCTCGGCTCTCGGGTGTTGGTGTACGAGGTACTGGGTTGAAGGGGCTCTGATTATGATTGTAAGGTATAAAACACAACAGGGCATGCTGTTAATGGAAAATAATCCACACTGGGGTGATACTGATTTACATAAACAGATTTACTGTTACCACCCTGAAGTTGATCATTTTCCAATAACAGAATGACCTGAAGTGTTTTCCTTTCATATCACAGCAATTTGCCAATTGGGGATGGCACCTCATGCTTCTTAATTGATTAAAATCACAGTTAATAGTGTGAAACGTCCACAAGAGAAGTTAGTTCCTGGTGTCACTTGCTTTATAGCAGCTGTGAACATTCACTTCCCTCACTTGAAGTTAATAAAACAAAATAGAAGTTAGTCCTGTTACCGAGAAACTAGAAAGTTCTTTGTCCCTAGGACCTTCCCATGGCAGAAAACTTACCAGACTGTTACAAAGCACTGGCACTGGAGACTCCTTTGATAAATATTAAATAAATACTGCATGTCCTTACAGAAAACTTCACTATTAACAATTAACATCAACAATTGTACATTTTTATTGTTAAATAACATGTATGTTTTAAAAATCTGTTTATTATTAGTTTTAGATTATGTGGTGTGTCTGCGATGCACATCCCTGTCAATGAGCCATTAATATAGAAATTATATGTATTAGAACAAGCGCATTAATATAAACCTGTAATTTGCATTGCAGCCGGAACTAACTTCAGGTCATCTGTTACAAAATATTTATCAACACCTTTGGGACAATCAGATTCGAGAATTCAACACTGTTGTTGAATTCTCAGCATTGAGAATTCAACTCTGTGGTATAAGATGATATACACAATTTTCTCAGTACTTTAGTAACACTTACTGTCCTTTGCTACTCACAGAACCTGATACTTGAGTCTTTTGTACCAAATGTCTCAGTTTCCCTCCTTGTTCTTCCCCATCACATTTCATATATGACTTGATAAAATGTCTTCAAGCGTCTTCAAGTGTCAAGTATTAAGTATCTTCAAGACACCCCAATATTCAATGTGCAGTTTTTATCTTTTAAAATGCTAAAAAATCTCATGTACATAGACAGTAGACTATGCATTGTGGCCTAGATTAGAGAACACAGTCTTGTTCACAGAGGCATTTTGTTGACTACCCGTCCTGTACTAATGCATTTTATGGCTGACTGCCCCTGCTGTGACACTGCAGTGGTGGAGGCAGTGGAGGATGTGGTTCCACCCTCTGGTACTGCTGGTGTTGGCTGGCTGTAAGTGTCAATCATGTGTGTGCTGCTGTGCTGCTCCGCTTTACCCTGCATGGCTTGCGTGACTGCAGGGCCACACCTGTCACGCAGAGTGTGTCTGTCAGATGCTGATACTAAATGACATTCTCTCTCTATGTCTCTCTCTCACTTTGTCTCTCTCTCTCTCGCTCTCTGTCTGTATGACTCATAGTCTGGCCTCTACACTGACCTCTTGATGCCTTCATAAGCTCTGCTTGTGAGCTAGGACAGCACGCAACACATTCATACGACAGAGTGCTTTAAAAATACTGTCACGATAACTAAGAGGAAGACTGGCTGGAGTATTATATCTTCTACCGTAAAGGAGTTTCAAGAGTTCACGATACAGCCATATCCATATGTACAACAGTGTTTATCTTCCCCATTTGAAGTGCTATACATTTTCAAAAATCTTGACTGAATCTGTTTTAATTTGTAACAAATTAAAAGTAGAGACCAACACCAATACTTAAATACTTTACCAATACCAATACCGATACTTAAAACTGAATCGGTCCATTATTGATTTCAAAAAAAAAAAAAAAGCCCACAAAAAGCATCCTAAGCTTTAAAACGATTTAGTACTGAAGCAGTTCATGTGAAATGTATAGCTAAATACATGACTTATATGAAACAACAACAGTTAAACTCAAACAAAAATCATTTACATTACAAATAAAAAATAAATATAATAAAGTATAAAATTTAATTAGAATAAAATTAATCCTAACAAAAAATTCTATCAATGTTATATTTGTTAGAGGATCAGATTTAATTTGTCTTTTTTCCTGATATTTAAGCCACAATTTTTTGCTGGTATTGGCCTGATACAGGTTCTTGGGTGTCGGATCAGTGCCAGGTTATTTTGCTCAGAAGCCTTACTTGTTACTGTTGCAGGATATGTGAACATGTTGTGTGTGTGTGTGTGTGTGTGTGTGTGTGCGTGTGTGTCCAAGTCCCAAGTCCTCACCATCTCATCCAGACTCACATGAATAAGCAGAGCTACTCTGCATGTATAATGAAGCGTTATGTTCTCTGCTGATAATAGACAGAAACAATGTTTTTTAAAGCGAGCAATGAATTCCTGATGAAGTGTGAAAAGACTGATTAAAATGACTGTGATGGCAAGCCACAATCATCTGTCGCTCACTCAGAATGGAGGAAGAGAAGGAAAGGGAGCATCCATGGATGCCGTCCATTCTCGCTGAATGGCAATGATGTGTTTGGGCTCTCTCCACTAGCCGTCTCTACAATTGTTATTGGAGGAAACAGAGACTCCAGTGCAATGCCTCATACTGTATTGTGGTGGAATACTTGTCACTGGCTTCAACAGTAGTTATTTGTTTTACTGCTAAAGCAAGTGTTGGGATCTTTCATGTGTGAGTAGTGGTGCAGTATTTCATTTTGGTATTGAATAAGAGTAACAGAGTTTTTCAACTGGTAGACAGTTTTCTAGATAGGCAGAATTTTGGGGCAGCATTTGTCCCAATTAAAAGGTAGCTGCTTAGTTAGGTGCCTTACTTTGGCTAAATTGGTGTAGGCACATACAATAGTAAATCTGCGTACTAATCCATGGTATCCAAACATGATCTGTGCTAAGGTTCCTTTTCAGTTAAAATTGCTGGCTAGCAAGGCTATTGAAAGATGTTATTGGAACACACCTCAAAAGTAAAGAGACTTTTGTGGTACATTCTCAGAAAAAAATGGTACTAAACTATACTTTTTTTGTCACTAGAGTGGTGCCCTCAAGGTTACATGTTTCGTGTCTTTAGTGTGTATCTTTTATCTGGAAATGTGCATAAAGTGTACCTTTAAAAATTACTCTGAAAGCCACATAAAGGTACAATAGGGGTCCTTAAAGTCCATTTGTATACGTTAAATTATTTTCTATATGCAAACTACATTCACTTTGTCATGTAATAGTTATACACCAAAGATGCAAAAGGTGTACCCTTGAGGGAACCAACCCAATGACAAGGAAATATACCCTTTTCTGAGAGTGAAATGTTGGAATTTTCATTTCAACCTCATGTGAAAGATTTTTTTTTTACTTTGTTGTTAGTTAGTTTTGAATGTCTAATGCCTAGGCAATGGTATCAGTGTTGCTTCAGGGACTCTGGATCTAAGTCATGCACTATGAGATCTGTTACTGTTTATTTGTACCCAAAGAACAAATGGATACTTCAAATAAGATTATCTTCATGCCATAGCAGTAGAGTTACTCCAGAACTAAAGGAGTCCTTGGAATCTCCACTACAAACAATCAGTAAAGTGATGATTTAAGGACCTTGGACAGCTCCTCTGAGTCATTGCTCCAAACGGTACACCATTTCAGTCCTGATCTTAGACTGCACTGGTGGTGGTGTTGGTCTGTATTGAGTCAAGAGACTAAATATTTCATAATAGACTGGGCGTATTGCTCACATTCCATGACCAGTTTTATTCTCTTAGCGAAATTTCGGAATCAGCAGCGCAATATTTCTTTGTTGTAGTGCGCCCTGCCAGATGACGCTAACCCCATAAACAAAGACTGATGAGGACTCCCTTGTGCTGTCTTTGTCTCTGGTGGCAGGGCTTTATGTGGCTGGTTGGTGCCAGCCTTCTGCCCCTGATGCCCTATTTACCCTAAGGGTGATCTGGCAGAAACTCAAAGCCTTGGCACCAATCTGCTCAACTCATATTCTCCAGTCGTCTGTCGGAGACTCATAATTGCAGCTCGCTAGTACATTACTGGAAGAGAAAACAAAGAGAGAGACAGATGTGTGTATATGACAATTAACTCCTTCCCTGCTGAAGTGTGACTGGCAGCCTGTGGCATGATTGAAGGCACTGCCCTGTTTTTTGATTTTTGCTATTCTGCCTCCCAGGCATCTAACAGCTAAAAGGACATACCCTATGTACACGTACCAATGTGGGGCACGCAAATTCATACGTTTGATGAGAAGGGACATTTTCGAAGCATGGCAACCCACCTCTACATTTGGACAAAGGCAAAAGAGAGAGAGAGAAACAGGCAAGCAAACAAAGAGCAACACACAGATTGCATCTTTAATAGCAGAAGCAGACAGTGGGTTTGACACTGAATATAAGCAAGCTTCCACATTTTCAAAGGCAGCCTTAATGAGCAAAGAGGATCCTCTGAAGGGATTACTGAGGGATGTGGCTCTGTTTTATCTCTCTGCAGGAGTGGGAGAGTAAACACAATAGCCAGGAGACTGTTTTTTGTTTTTTTTTTGCTGTTGTTGTTTTACAGGGTCATTATACCTTTGGTAAACTATCACTGCTAGTGATTACTGGAGGATTTATACCTAATAACTAGTGACCCCAGAGGAGGATATGCACTCAGATGTGATCTCTGTGGAAATCATAATACAGAATTCAGGGTATGTTGGTTGACAGAGAACCAATGATCCTGGACCAGCTCTCAATGGAACGGAATATTGGAAATACAGGAAATCGTGGAAACCTTTAACTGTTGTTGTACATCTTTTTTTTTTTTTTCAAGTGAATCTGAGGTATCAGGGTAGCCAGTTACTGCCAGCTCAGCCAGTACCATTCTCCTCCATTATTATACTCAAATTATCCCCACATGGACTGCTTCCTCTTTCACACATTACACACAATTATGCATAATTTGATAAACCCTATGTCTCATTATAGACACAGTGTATGTGAATTTACCTGCTCCTTTCAGTACGGACAAAGAATCCAGCAGATATTTTATGCCATGGCAATTAAAACACTTGACTACATCATGTGGTTAGTGAGGGTCGTTTGTCTACAACAGAAACGTGGAATTTACCCTGCACTTTGCCAGGATCCATAAAAAGAAAAATAAATAAAATAGAATCAAAAATAGGTTGGGAAAAGGAGTTGTTTTTCCGTGCTGAAGCCTCACAGGAAGCTTCTCAGGGAGAGGAAAATGGGACAGGAAGGGTGTAGGGGAAGATAGGTTGATGGGGGATATCTTTAACTGTATGATAACAAAACTGGTAATAGAAACAATAATAGGAGCCTAGGCACAAAGCAGCAGCATGACAGCATTCCATTCAGCCTGCATGAAAGCTGCCAGGGCATGTGTGTGTGTGTGTCTGAGTGTGTGTCTGAGTGTGAGTGTGACTGAAAGAGGGGATGATTGAGATGAGGCGTAATTGAGGCTGAAGCTGTTTTGATGGGGCATCGCGGCCGTTCCCAGGGCTGTTTACTTGGCTAGAGGCACTGCTCCAGACACTTAGGCGAGCAAGAGTGGCAAAACTGCAAACTGCAGTGTGCTGGAGAGGTGGGGAGAGAAGACGAACTGGACATACAGAGCTCTCAATTCATCCAGCAGATATTACAGCTGCCTAATCAGCACCTCCATAAAGATACCAATGGATTTGGATTTGATCCGGAAGTGGGTGTGGTCTAGACCAGACAGATTTTTTTGTTTTTGCTGATTTTTTAAAAAATGTTTATTATATGTGATACATGTCACATTGCCCCAGAAACACTGGGAAACACTGAAACAACAACATGCCTACTAGAAAAAGAAGTCATTTTTCATTCACAAAATTTGTCAAACACAAAACTCCTGAATGTGTACAGTTCCTCAACCTCAGCTACATCACTCGAGTTTATAGTTGGTCTCTACCAGATGCCATGTGGAACTTTCTGGCAAGCTTTCTGCCTAATGTGACTGAGTAAGCTAGGGAGCTATCTTTGTAAGCAACAATATCTTTCCAAAATCAGAGCACTATTAGTTATAGTTGACAATAATAATAATTTATCAGATTTATTTATATAGTAGAAATATATATATATTTTTATTTTGTAAGCCATTTAGGTGTTTAGGCCAGGCTACTGAAGCAAACCACAAATGATAGGAAAAAAAAACAGAATAGTGCACGACCATTTTGTATCTGTATTTGTTTCTGTTTAGAACACATTCGGACAACTCATATTTGGTTACTCCCTACTGTATGTATATTTTATAGTGTACTGATATTCTGTTTAAGCTTTGCTGAAAGCACATAATCAGAGGATTTGACCTGCAATACATTATAGATTTATGAGGTATTATCAGGTCACTATAATGCATTGAATAAATATTCATTAGATGGACAGCAAAGTGATACACATAGCTTACCAAATATAAACCAATGCTGATGTTCAAAAAGGACATATTTAGCTACATGGATTATACAAAGCCATGTCTCATGGCTGTTTATATTCTCATAGATGAACAGTAATATAGTATTAAGCACTGTGGTAGCAATACTAATTGAGTGCCAAGTAATAAAATCTAAGGCATTAGGATATTCAATGTCCTCAGACAGGTTGATCTGAACTGAGAGTCATATCATATATAACAGATAAATATGCATGCTATAGAGTGTCTTGATACAATATCAAAGATGTGCCAAGGCAGAGGGAAGCTTTTGATCAGTTCATAGAGACATGTAGAGATGTGAGGAAATTCGTGGAGACTTGTGCAGATGTGAGGAGATGTGTGGAGATGTATGGAAACATAAGGAGATGTGCGGAGACGTGTGGAGATGTGAGGAGATGTGAGGAGATGTGAGCCTTGTGCAGATGTGTGGAGAGGTATGGAACCACATAGGGATGTATAGAGGAGACATAAAGAGATGTGTGGAGATATGTGGAGACACGAAGAGATGTGAGGACACGTGAGGAGATGCGTGGAGACTTATGCAGACATGAGGACATGTGTGGAGATGTGACTATTCTCCCCTGGAGATGTGAGGAGATGTGTGGAAATGTATGGAGACATGTGGAGACATAAGGAGATGTGTGGAAATATGTGGAGATGTGAAGTGATGTGAGGAGACATATGGAGACATGGAGACTTGTGCAGGCATGAGAAGATGTGAGAAGACGTGTGGAGATGTGTGGAGACATAAGGAAATGTGTGGAGATGTGTGCAGATGTGAGGAGATGTCAGGAGATGTGTAGAGACATGTGGAGACATGTGGAGATGTGTGGAGACGTGAGGAGACAGGAGACATGTGAGATGATTCAAGCGGTGCATTCCAACCAATGGAAAGGAGGAGAGTGTGTGTCTGTGGTAGTGCATTCTAGTGCATGGGTGTCTGTGGGTGTGTGTAAAAGTGTGTACAGAAGTGCCAGCTTGTGTGTGTGTGTGTGTGTGTGTGTCAGGGGAGCCAATAATCATGGAGATGTAGGTTGTCCTGTCTGCTGTTCCACCTTTAGGAAAAACAGCAGGAGAGAGAGGGAGAGAGAGAGAGAGAGAGAGAGAGAGAGCAAGAAAGAAAGAAAGAAAGAAAGGTTTTACATGCACACAGCTGGTTTTTTATGATTTCAGGAGACATACGGCTATAATTGTGTAACATGATACATGATATGATAAGGAGAAATCTGATTTGGAAGCCAGTATATGCAGTCTGTGGTGTACACGTAGTCAGTTTAAGGAGTCACACACACACAAACACACACACACAAACGGGGTTTGGAGACAGACGAGTGTTTAACGTGTGTGGTCTTGTGTGTAGGAAGCTATGCTGCAGGGCATGAAGCTTCTTCATACCTCCATCTGCTGACTTCCTCAAGAGTCTGCTTCCCACCTGAGCCCAGTCGCGCGCACACACACACACACACAAACACACTTGCAAATGAGCTCTATACCACATGACCAAAAATCTTATGCAGAACAGCAAGCAAGAGATTTAATACCAGCTAATGATGCTTTTCAACAGGCTTACTCGTGCTCTTACTGCGAGATAGTGATGGTGCCTGGAGTTAAAATTACGTGCTCATTATATTATCCTTACATACTTTTTGGCTGTGCATTTTTTAATGAAATTTAGAAATGTTCTCATGACTGCATTTAGTTTTGTATCCATTTTACCTTCTGTGTAATTATCCCCATAGACTGATGCATTAGCCAAAGATAGGACTGTCACATATGTGTCTTTGTGTCTTTGTTTGTCTAGGGTGCTTGCAGGTGGGCTTGATGCCCATCTAATTCACTAACTCTGAGAATAGGCATGATGCCCATCTGTCTGAGATGCTCAGTCTGTTTATGAGCCCAAACCGATGCTGTTCTACCATCACACCTCTTTAGATGCCAGCCTGTGTTTAACACCTTCACAGATTTTTGCGCTCAGTGAGTTTTTTATTGACCGCAGGAGGTGCACTTAAATCTTGTAAATGCTTTCTTCAGTCTCCTTTTTAAGTGGCATTTTAGCATTTGCACTAAAGGTAGATGTACTACTGCGCATCACTGAAAAATAATTTATATCTAATAGGAGATTGAATTTTTAATGACTATGAACCTCAGTGTCAATGTTACATTAACGTTACATAGACGTACATTACATTAATGTTACATGTTGCATTAATACATGAATATATACTTTAAATTAAAAAGCACCAAGCAAATTTTCTTTGCTTTTTATAATTATTACTCTGTGATGACCATCATCTGACAAATAAAATCATTACTGAGACAAAAGAAGTATAAAAAAGGAAAACAAAGCAAAGCAAAACATAGCAAAACAAAGAAAAAACAAAACAAAGTAAAGCAAAACAAAACAAAATAAGAAAAAACAAAACAAAGGAAAAACAAACCAGAACAAAACAAGGAAAAGCAAAACAATAATAATGTAAAGCAAAACAAAACATGGCAAAGCAAAACAAGACACAGCAAAATGATGAAAAAACAAAACAAAGCAAAGTGAAACAAAATAAAACAAGGAAAAGCAAAACAAAGGAAAAACAAAAATACAACGAAATAAAGCAGACCAAACAAAACCTAACAAAACAAAATGAAACAAAACAAAAAAGCAAAACTAAACAAAAAAAGCAAAACAAAGCGAACAAAACAAACGAACCAAAAAACCCTGCATTTGCACTAAGTCTATGATATTTTAATGGGAGGTTACCTGGTCTAATGCAAAACACTTCAAAGCATTTCTTCTGCTTTTTTTTTTTTTTTTTTGTATTTAATGCACTAGGAAAAAGTATTTCCTAACAGAATTTTTATTTCTTTTTTTGAGTAATTGAGTAACAGGCACATTTGAAGTTGCACCATGAAGTTCTAACCTGGAGTTCTAGGTCTTGGACAGGTGGGTTATTCAAAGCCTCTTGGATTTGACATTTTTATATACATTTCACATCAACACTAAAACACACCAGACATGATTTTACTAATTTTAGCAATTTCATTTTTGGTTTATTCATTTTGATTTGTTTATATAAAATAAGGATTTGTTTATATGTTCAGGATAGAAGCTTGGCTCACCTATATTTGTAAATAAAGTTTTAATTAAATGCAACTTTGGTTAAATCTGACCTATTTATATAAGTTTAGCTATAAATAGAGTTAGCTATAAATTATAGTTCCCATAACTACCTGCAGGTGTGGCTGGAAAACGTTGCAGGTTTCTACCTGATTTTAACCCTTATTAAACTTCTTTATTAAAAAAAAATATATATATATAGCACACTTCCATAAATTTCTCTATATGCCTACATGACACCATTGATATCAGTGAAAATAAATAATTGGGGGAAAAAAAAAAAAACAAAACCTATTGTTCCATTGTTTCTTTCTCCTGTTAATTTTATTTTACAAAAATAATATCACAGACATCAGAGCATCTCTAATACAATGAAATGTCAATGAAACTGCTTTTCCCCTACTTGTTCAATTTCCTTGGGTAGTGGTTAACTGTAGTCTCCTGAATGCGTTACTTTTATTGGCTCACTGCTGCAACACTTGCATAAATTATTGGTATGTTTAATGCAAATTAGATGCATATGAGGGTAAAATGGGGTGTGTCGTATGCATTTGACATAAATAAAGGATTAGTGAATGAGAGCTTAGGCCCACGCAGCTGAAGCTGATTCATAAGTTATGCTCAAATCACAGCTCTAACAATGTTTCTTGAGTCAGATACAGATTTGTGCAGTCATTCCAGGTGTTCAAATCTCTGCTCGTTTCTATATTAATAAATAAGCACCATTATAGTATATACATTCAACCTGCAATATCATTTGGTCAAAATCTCCACCTGCATGTCACTTTGCATAGTCTTTCTATGTTGAATAAAATGTTAATAACTGCATGTACAAGCTATATGCAATATGCTTCTCCATTTTAATTCATGGTTATTCTTAAACAATTGCTTAATGTTTCTGTTTCTAGCAGCAGTGCTGGTGAATGTAATCTGTTTCTTACAAAAAATTTCCACATGCCATACAATCACAGCAGATTAAGAAACCAGTCATCTCATCCAGACATCCCTTCTTTCTCTCTTAGGAGGGACAAATGTATCTGCTGGCACCAGGTAGCCCCTAATGCTTTTGGCTCTTCTATGTGAGAACAAAAGTGTTTTACCCATTAATTCACACCAACCTTTCATAATGACTGCTTTTTTCTCATTATTGGGTGGACAGTTGTTGTTAAGAGAAGAGAGGAAGGTGTGTTAGGGTCATTATGGGAAATTTGCCAAGTTAAGTTTTTTGAAATGCAAAAAAATGTTGTTGTCAACTTTTTATTCAAAAATAGGATTGTGGAACATCAGGAATCTATATCATGTGGGATATTTTACACTTTTTGTCACATAAGCCATGCATTTTGTCAGTATTTTACTGCCATTCACACAATTATTAGATATTAAATACAATGTATTTACATGCAGTTTTTGCCCTGTCTATTAAATACATAATTATGTGCACTTTTACACAAGTAATCAAATTATGTTGAATATATAATTAATATGTTGTTATATAATATGTTAATATATATATATATATATATATATTAATATGTTGTTATCCTTTGATTTGCTCATTGTTTTACAATATACAATTAACATCTAACTACACACTTTTTTTCATCCTATTTTGTGTTTTTTTAATGACATTATTACCAAATATTTCTCAATAAAATAGTTGACATAAAAGTAACAGAACTGACAATGTTCAGGATCCTTCAATCATATATATACATCAGATTTCTTTTTATATGCAAGATATGATTAACTGACCTTTATGTTAATTTAATTTTCTTCAAATGCGAAGCTCAGATTATTTACATGGACTATATTTACAAAAATGCTTTTTCTAATTATTATAATCTTTATTACATCAAATTGTCAATGCTCTTACCGTACATATCAACCTAAGTACCAGAGTTGACATTAACAGGCTTGACATTTCCAGACTATGTCAGCCAAAATGCCTCATGCACTGAAAGACATGGTATAGCTACTATCAAGGTTTACATGCATTTTAAGGAAAAAGAAAAAAAAAAATCCTGCAAAATGTATGAAATCTTTCTATATTGTCCAAAATATAGGTAGCACGGTTGTAGGACTGTTACCAGTCATTATGCACTATTAAAGATTATAAATAAGACAAAATAAGGCAAGAACTTGCTCTTGCTCTCTACAGTTGAATTTCTAAAACCACAAGATTTAATGAATGAGTACATTATTTTAAAGGGGAGCTTTCTTCAAAGTAACAGAGTCGACAGCAAATGTATGGACATACCTATTTTTAAAAAAAATTATTTTTCATAGTAAATAATCAAATATGATCACATACAACATAAAATAACCAGGGCAAGTATGACTATACAGAAACTATTGAATTGTATATTATTCATAGATAACATTTATTACATTTTACATCATTCATTATTACTTTTTCTTCTATTAGCTTTTGGATGAACATCCTTGGGGACACTAAAATATAGCTTGTGTACAGTATTTGAGGCAGTTTTAAACTTTTTTTTTTTTTGGGTGTGGGGGGTAATCAAAGTTTGCTGTAGACACTGGTCCACAATAATGTCCCATTTTATCTTCAGTTGCTCTTTAACTTGCATTGACTATAAGGCATCACTGAGACAAGTTTTAGACCCCTTCTCCTGAAATTGCTTAAACTTCTCACATTTAGGAAATCACAGATTTAAATTATAAATGGTCATTGCAAAAATACATTTACTCCTGTGGTAATATGGTATATGGTGTATTTTGCATTTGGCTTTGCTTCATAATATTTTCAAAAGATATGCTCATGTGCTAATACTGTTTATATTAAGAGGAGTGATTTTATTACTTTAATTTCACACAGGCTACTCTGCTGTATCAACATGATGAAAACCTGAAATGCACCCGAGAAAGAATATGTCTGCATCAGAGCTTCTTAAATGAAATTAGATGAAATATGTTATGATGCACAAACAACTGTCATATATAATTCTTTTAATCTTTGTCGAATATTTTATTGATGATTTAATAAGATTAATTTGGCACATTTAAATCATCCTTCTACCAGAATTGTGACCAGTGTGTTAACTGTAAATTCAAATAAAACATATAGTTACAATACATGTAGCAGAAAGTAAATCTATACAAATTAAGAGAATAAGTTCTGTTTGTTTTCATTATTATTTATTCACTGTTGTTTTATTTGCGCTTTGAAATGTAGACGTGTATGCTTAATGTATGGTTTTAAACATTTTACATGCAGGCTTCACTCTGTAGTTACCCGCCTGTCACAGTTGTGACCATAAACATTATAAATGTTCTAAATAAAATAAACTAAAATGGACATTATCTTTTCCAAAACTGCTTTAGCCAAAAATGGGATTAAATAAGGAAATTAGAAGATAAACTTAAATATAGCAACGTACTAAACTGTGCTATTTCCATGGAAGTCCATAGGAAATACAATATTGTGAATATATATTATGTCAAATATTTAAGCCCTTCATATATTCATCTCTTAGCTTACTATAAAATTACTTATATTTTTATAATTACTTATTACTATAAAAAATAATATACTTTGTAATCAAATGGTTGTGGTATATGCTCTTGGTAAATGACACTTTGCAATCAATACCAGGCCAAGGTTTACAAGCTATATAAACAATGCTTTGTGTCTGGTTGTTGTGTGCCCCGTGTATCTGTGCCCTGCTCTGTGGGGGCAGACAGCCTGCAGGCTTTAGTGGGCGCACTAGATGCCATGTCTGCACACAGGGTCATTGATATTCTGTGAGGCATCTTGCTGGAGCTGCAGAAGCAGCAGCAATCTGGCTCCCTACAGCCTGACCCAGCCAAGCACACACAGAACAATAGAGCTCATCACAGGGCCATTACCAGCAGGACGTAGTTATATACCGACAAACACGCACACACACACACACACACACAGGGACCACATGCACACGCCTCACAGAAGCAATCACACACTGGCACATGCTATAACAAATACCATGCACTTATCTTAACACATACATGCAGATCTACATGCTGAGACATCGAGACACTGTTTATTATATTCGTAGCATTAGAAATTTAAGTAGAAATTATTGATGCGTTGTATACTTCATTACTGAAGAATCAGAAACTTGGCCATGGAACTACTTCTCTCACAGCAAAGCTTAACACTTCTATTCATAACACTGACATTTGCGAATGGATGAGATGCCAGATCCGTGTAAAACACAGAGATCTGTCCTGCTTTGCGAGACTCCCAAGTGAACGAGGCTCCCAGCTGACTACACTGTTTATAGCTCCTGGCATATGGGTTTCCAAGGATGACACGTTTCACTTGTTATGTATGTTTATCCAGTGGTTATGATTTATGGTTGCCAAGAAACAGGCAAAATCCCAACCTGACTAAAAATGGCTTCTTGCTAACAAAAGCAGTGGTCTGTCAAACTAGCTTCATCGAGCACACACTGTGACAGAGCCACTGTGATTGAGAATCTCTTCCACGATGCAGGGTGTCCATGAATCTTCATGGGCAGGACAATAACCGAGTGTCATGGATCTTTCTTCTGATTACTATACCTAGAGTCAGGTAGCATTGGAAATAACCTGAACTATAAGTAGGGAATATATAAGGACAGGGCATGCTAATATAGGAAAATAATCAACAATGGGTGGTGAAGTGTCCCAAAGCGAAGAACGGTTCACACCACCCTGTGGTAGTTGATCATTTTCCTATAACACCAGTCCTGAAGTGTTTTATACCTCTTTTACCACAGCAATAGCCCAATAATTATATTATCCAATGGCACAGCATAATTGTATTTGTTTATAGTTACATTTATTGTTACCTTCTTGTTATCACGTACGTTACAACAGCTCTGTATAAATAGTCGTTCCCTTCCCAGCCTCCTCTTTTCTCTCTCTCTCTTTACATTAATAATACGCAAAGCACCCCTGTTGCTTCCATACTCTTCTTCCTTGTTAAATGTTTTATTTGTTAAATAACAGTACGTTTTTTTATTTGTGTATTGGTAGGCTTAGACTATGTCTGCCATGCATATTTCCTGTTTTGATTACATTGTCAGAGCTGCTGTTATAGAAAATTAATCAACAACACTATATCCCCCACCACATATTACATACTAAATAGTAAGTCTAAGAACAGTAATGGTATACTAGCATACTAATTAATGTGGTAGTATTCAGTTTGGGATGTATATGTAGTGCATATTGGGATGTATACTGTATGTATACATGATTTGTTGTCAATATTATTGTCTCTTCAGTATTTCAGAAGTGTTGTGAGAATAAAAAATTTACTGCGAACTAAGGAATGTGAGCTGGCTAGCTCAGTCTGTTGGCTGTGTTGTCTCTACTTCTGATTCCTTGACACTCTGTTTAAGCATTGCAGCTCTGATCTTTGATTCCTTGCTGTGCAAGACCAACACATAGCACAACACACAGTGTTTACTGTAGCCAGCTACTAGGATAGTTTTAGCTGGATAGCTAAAACAGAATCTCTTGTTGATAAGTTCCTCTGCTCTGATCCTTCAGTGTTCTGTGTTGTTACTGTACTACATAGCTGATGCTAGCAAGCATTTTGGCTAATTTTAGATAGCTAGCTAAAAGACAAGATGGAGAATCCAAATCCTATGGTTACTCCATTCCATGTCTATATTTTGTCATCCAATCTGTGTCTTTTTTTTTTTTGTCTGATATTTGTACTATCCAGAATGTCTTTTGGCTAGCTAGCTAATGTTAGTAAGCAAGTTTGGTAACATAGATAGCACTGACGTATAAAGCCAGACTTCAAATGCGGTTGTATCTGAGAGGATTTGATGTACTGGATTTGAAGTTCTTTCACTTTTAACATAACAATATTCCAAAAATCAGCTGTTGGAAAAAAAAAACCCTGAATCATTTTGATTACAGTTTTTCACTGGTTTGTTAGCTGTGGCTACTGCTGTTTGGCACATTGTTAGCAAATCTAAATATCGTTTTACATATTATGTATTGGGAAAATGTCTGCCAACCTGAGGTTACATTCCCAAGTAGTTTCCCAAGTGTTTAATTTGCGATGTAAACACCTTGTCAGTTCAAGAAGCATTAATCTCCATGTTTGTGGTTTTCTTACAGAATTTGGTAAGAGAGCATGATTGATCTCTAGTGTGTACAGTGCTAAACATAAATCATCCTAACTGCTCTCTTCTGTCGGACACTGCCTTTCTAGCTCACCCCCCCTTCCTCAAGCCACCTTACTCTTTCTCCCACTCTCTCTCTCTCGCTCGCTCTCTCTCTCTCTCTCTCTCCCTCCCTCTTTCTTACTGTGCTCTCTGTTATTTTTCAGAGACTCAAGCCATCACTTTCCCTGTTCTCTGAGGATCATCGATACAAAACTGATTTGAGCGCAGCTCGCTGGAATAATAAGGCTTTCAGCAGCCTGGCCCGTCACTTGGCTCATAATTAAGGGCCTGACGCCTGCATTTGAAGGCAAATCAAAGAAAATGGCCTCGCTCTCCCATTGCAGTGCCTGATTGCTGCCTGGCATTTCTCACCTGAATTTCCCCGCCGTCCTTGCATTGTGCGGGTGATTACTAGAGTGTGAGGTAATTGCGCTTCGGGCAGATGGCAGTTCCACGTAAAGTCTCTCTGGCTCCCAGAAGACACACAACTGCATGTTTGTTTGGAGGTTAAAGGGGTTGAGTCCTTCCAGGCATGATAGTCTGCATCAGACTCAGATTAGGAGAACAGGTATATGGGCTTTTTTTCTCTCTCATTCTTAATGGTCATTGTTGTGAGAGGATCTTATTGGTTAATAATACTAAAGCTTGCACTGACATTCTTGCATGATGATTTAAAGTTTATAAATTACCAGGACTTACAGACACTGGGAAATTTGTATAATATCATACAGTCAGTGTTTGTTGATTTCATTCAAGTCTGTTCTGTTCCAAACATCTGTAATGTGTGGTGAGAGAAAGGATGCAAGGGTGTAAACTTGGTATATGATTTACTAGGGGAAAGTACAAGAATCATTATCAAAATCCATGGGGTGTGTGTGTGTGGGGGGGGGGGGGGGGTGTGTCAAACTATAGGCAGGAAGAATTAAACAAGGATAATATAAAGATCAATAACCAAAAACAGCAGGCATAAAAACCAGGACAACATGGAATTTGAAAATTATTTGAGACACAAAAAACAAGGCTTGGGCTTAACAACAACAATGATTTATGGTAAGACTTCACGGTGATACATTGATACAACAAGGTATAAATAGAAAAAACTAATCAGAACTAAACACAGAAAAGGTGAACACAATCAAGTAACAAACAAATGACAGGACAAGGTGGAGACAGGACTAGATTATCAGCCAACACAAACATGAGCACATGGCATACATCACCAAGGGGAACTCAAGTTATTTACATGAAACAGTGACTCAAGGAAGAAATAACTATTTCACTGGCAATTGCATCAAAGTCAGTAGCTAATAGCAAAACTATGCAAAATAATATCTTTGACATAATGTAAACAATTGTCTATGATATCTTTGTTCTGTGTAAATGGCAGGGATCTAAACCAAGAAAATATGGAATTAGAAAATATCTGAGACACAAAAAGAACAATGCTTGGACATAATGACAATCATGCATGGCAAGACTTCGCAACAAGACATTGACACAACAAGGTATACATAGACAAACTAATCAGAACTAAACACAGAACAGAAGAACACAATCAGATAAAACCAATGACAAGGAGGAGGAGACAGGATTACAATAGAAACCAAAACAAACATGAGCACATGGCATTCATCATCAGAGGAGCTGCAATGGAAAGGGGGAACCCATGACAACATCAGTATCTCTGATCACCCTTTTCTGTGATGTCCATTGCAAAAAAAAAAAAAAAAAAAATATGATTATAATATGATATGGCAATATAATATGATTGCCATTGAAATAAGAACAGTATTAATGACAAAACAGCTGAATTAATATTGCAATGAGGAAACTGTGGAAGTTTTACCGGCAACTGAAATGCAGTCACTGGGTATGCACTCAGAACAAAGTTCTCAAAAGATGCTATAAATAATTTCCTATGATATCTATGCTGTGTATAGACACATAAGAATTTGCAATTTAATGGTATATTACATTCTTAAAGCCAGAAATACAATGTAATCCTCAGTGGGTGTTATTATTTTTATGGTATTCATCATGCCCAATAGTTTGGCCCTTTGTAAATATGGATGGTTCTTACAGAGGTTCGCAGGTTCCCTGATGTAACATTGGCTTCAGCTTCAGAACCAGCTATGGGTATCAGTGTTTCCAGATGATGTGTTGTGCAGAACGGTGGTAATGATTTGGGAGAAGTATGACCCTGCTGCAGTCAGATCAATTTCCTACCTCAGACCCCTGGAGCACTCTTTCAGCATGAGGCGAGATCAGCAGAGAGAGGGTGGGTGGGTAAGGGTTGAGGGCACTGGAGGTGCTAGGAGAACTGAGCCATAAGGGGCAGGACGTAGACGTGAGTAGACCCTCTGGTCCAGTCACAGCTCCTTCTCAGATGCTAACACCGGCTCTCAGATTACATAAATGAGTAATGACACCATGGCCTCGCGGCATGACAGGCCAATGATCACCTCAGCTGCAGCAGATAGTGGAGCGAAAGGGGGCGAGAGGAGATTTGTGAAAGGAGATGCGGATGAGAGAGGGATGAATGATGGCTTAAGGTAACAGAGAAAGCCCTCCATTATTGTGCATGTTATAAAAAACAATAAATAGGTCAGGCCTGAAACATGCTGAGACATGCTGAGATGTGGCAAGAGACAATTAGGGCACCAAAGTGTATCATACATGGCAGTAAAGTAAAGTCAGTAAAGGTGCAGCCCAATCACAATACATCAAAAAGTTCGTTTTCAAGGCTAAAATTGGCATACCACACTTTGTTCAATACAGACAAGATTCTGTGTGCTGTAGATTTAGTATGGACTGCTGCATGGGTACCACAGGGAACCTTGCTGATGTTTAATGCATGACCCCATACGTGTGCTAGAGAGAACTCTCTCTCTCACTCACTCTCTCTGTTCCTCGCGCTCTGCCTGGCCTTGGCGCTGAAGCGAGCAGCCCACTCACTAAGCAGAATTAATGTCTGCTTCGAGAGCTGCATACTAAAGCGCAGACAATCAGGCACACAGCCTATATAGGACGAGACAGCATGGTGCTTCTTCTATTGCGCTCTTTCAGCAGCCAGCGAGCCCCTCCCCAAGCAGACCACAATCAGAGTGTCTGACAGCCGGCTTCACGTTCTAGCAGTCCGATTGTTTCGCTTCTGGAAGAAAGGCAAAGTGGCATTCCACGCTAGTGCCGGTGTTGTGTCTAGTTAGGTGGCTGCTGTGTTTTCAGCAAGGCTGTGCTTAGCTTTTCTCATCCCGACAACAAAGAGTGTGACAGAATGCACACGCGTGAGAGAGAGCATCAGAGGAGCGAGCAACAATGGAGCTAAAAGAGGGTGAAATCCTAGTGAGAGAATTCAGCAAGTGGTGGAATGCATCATTTATCTCTCACACACACATAAAAGCAAGCATTCAATGTTGGCCGGTGGGATTGCGAGAATACTGATTGCTGACTGTTGGTGAAAACATGAGGCATGCTTGTGTGCATGCATGTGTGTGTACTGTATGTGCACGTGTGTGTGTTAGGTTTACAGCAGAGCTGTGGCAGACTGAAGAAACTGTATTACTCTGATTATAAGCATGGTGTCACGTTTCTGAAAGGGCATTCATTTTTCTCTTCACACTCCACTGCAGCATCATTAACACCTCATCTTCATCTCCCCGCTCTCTCCCCGCACTCGGCTACTTTTAATTAGCATCCGCGAATACAGGAGACTGACGCACGCTTGAACGCACTCTTTCAAAAGAGCCACAATTCTTTTTCTACAAAACGCACACTTTCACCTTAGCTAAAATTGTGCAGCGTCCTTGCAATTTGAATGCCTGAAAATGAAATAGATGCCAATATATTTGAGGCAAATTAGAATAATATTGGAATAATCGGTTTGATAAAGTTATAGTCCTGTGTTTTTCAGCCTAAACTCTAACCACTGCATATGCGTGATTACCACAGATAAGAATTTAAACAACAGAAAACCTGTTTACTCCAAAAACATTTCCAATGATAGTCTAAGGACAGTTGTTGAACTCCTTCGACAAAAATGTTTAAAACACATGTATAAAATGTGAATTCAAACCTACAAACATTACACTTTAACAATAAATGCCGTTGGATATCTAATCAAAGCTGGTTTGTGATATAAGGCAGAAACTGACTACACTGGTTACATATATTCGCAAATGACAAAAGTAGTCAAGGACATTTTATATGTAATTTGTGATTATTCTTAACAAGTGTGTAGTCAGTATCCGCCTGCTTGCATGTTTAGTAAAAACACAGAAAGAATTTATGAAAGTCATCTATAAAAATGTGTTTCATGTAAACATTAATTGATTCAATTCAAATGCCCTTAGACTTCTATTATAAGTGGGTTTTGAGTAATCAGTTTTTTGTTCTTTTCTTAGTACAGAGAAACATGTTGAAATTCTTGTTTGTGGTAATAACAGATACGTTATAGATGTGGTAGGTATACATTAGGTTACAAAAAATGGAGTAGCCCTTTAACATGTGGTGCAAAACTTACAGTGAGGCAGTTATATTTACATGACTATTGCTTCATTTCAGACTAAGTTATACAGTCAGGTCCATAAGTATTTGGACAGTGACACAATTTTCATAATTTTCCCTCTGTACACTACCATAATGGATTTGAAATGAAGCAATCAAGATGCGAATTAAGTGTAGCCTTTCAGCTTTAATTCAAGGGGTTTAACAAAAAATATTGCAGTAACTGTTTAGGAATTACAGCCATTTTTTGCAGAGTCCCTGGACATCACCAAATGCTGAGTTTCCTCCCTTGAGATGTTTTGCCAGGCCTTTACTGCAGCTGCCTTCAGTTGCTGCTTGTTTGTGTGTCTTTCTGCCTTCAGTTTTGTCCTCAGTAAGTGAAAAGCAGCTCTATTGGGTTGAGGTCATTGGACATTTAAGAACATTTAATTTCTTTGCCTTAAGAAGTCCTTGGATTGCTTTCACTGTATATTTTGGGTCATTATCCATCTGTACTATGAAGCACTGTCCTTTCAGTTTTGCAGCATTTGACTGAATCTGAGCAGAAAGTACAGCTCTATACACTTAAAAATTCATCCTGCTAATTCTATCAGCAGTCACATCATCAATAGACACCAGTGACCCAGTTCCTTTGGCAGCTATACATGCCCATGCCATACCGCTGCCTCCACATGTTTGACAGATGATGTGGTATGCTTTAGAACATGAGCCCTTCCTTTCCTTCTCCATATTCTTCTCTTCCTATCATTCTGATTCAAGGTAATCTTGCATCAGAACTGGTCAGGCTTTTTTTTAGAGGTTTTTAGCAAAGTCTTGTCTGGCTTTTCCGTTCCTGAGTGTTACCAGTGGTTTGCATCTTGATGTAAACCATCTGTATTTACATTCATGAAGGTGTCTCTTGATTGTAGACTTTGACATTGATGCATCTACCTCCTTCAGAGTGTTCTTGACTTGGCTAGATGTTGTGAAGGGGTTTTGCTTCAGCAAGGAAAGAATTCTGCATTCATCCACTTTAGTTGTCCTCCGTGGTCTTCCAGGCCTTGTTGGTGTTGCTGAGCTCACCAGTGCATTACTTCTTTTTACCAAATTGTTGATTTGACCACTTCTAAAGTTTCTGCTATTTCTCATTGGTCTGTTTTGTTTTTTCAGCCTGATGATGGCCTTCTTCACTTGCACTGACATCTCTTTGGACCGCATATTGAGAGTTCCCATGAACAGCTATGAAACAGGCCACACCTGGCCATGAAACTGCTTATCGGTCAATTGTCCAATTACTTTTGAGCCTGAGAAAATGGCTGTAATTCCTAAATGGTTAATGCAATATTTTGTTAAACTCCTTGAATTAAAGCTGAAAGTCTACATTTCAATCACATATTTAATCATTTCAAATCCAATGTGGTAGTGAACAGAGGCAAAATTATGAAAATTGTGTCACTGTCCAAATACGTATGGACCTGTCTGTAATTTCAAATATAAATATTGGCTCAAATAAAGTTTTGGTTAATTTTTGCTGTCAAAGCATATGCATGTTGGCTATAAACACATACAGTAAGAGTACTGTGTCAATTTTTAAGGACTCTACTGTATATTTTAAGATCATATTATGGTAATTTTAAGATGTTGCACATATTTTACATACTAAATACTCAATGTTTATTTTTCATAGATCAGTTGTAATTCGTTGTAAAGTTTATGCTGTATAGTGCATGACATTATAATGGATAGTGATACTTGGGTTATAGCATGATTATAAGTTATCAAGGAATTATTGATAGCACATTATTACATTATTAGAGCTTTATGAGGCATGATTAGCATTTATAAATTTATAAAAGAAATCATTGCCAACTTACAAAGAATGATAAGCACAGTTATATTGATTTATGAAAATGGGCTTCATAGAAAGCGTTACCAAAAATCTTGTAACGTTAATGTATATTGAATGTGAAATACATAATGTTTCCTCCCTCTCAATCACTGCTTATTGCACTTTGAAACAGTGCTGGCAAAAGGAGCAATTAGCTGAATCTATCATATTCTACAGGAAGGGAGAACAAATTTAGCTAATGATCCATGCAAGCTTCTGTGATTTTAGCCTGTACTTTTTATGGCTCATGATGAGGGAGTGTGTATGTGTATGCATGTGTATACATGTGTGTGTGCGTGTGTGAGTGTGTGTATCAGGGGAGAGAGGGAGAAATGGAAACCGATATGGCATGCTTCAGAGAGTAAATGCGATTTCCATGCAGATTTGAATGTATAATTGCATGTATATTTTTGTACATTTTAGAAAATGAAACTGGAGGAGGAGTGGTGAACTCTTGATGGGGGGTTTTTATCTGAAGTTTTCCACACTGGGCTAAGGATCAACTGAAGGTCTGGACCAAAGAGCAATCAAACCTGCATTCATATCAGGTAATATTTTTTAGCATCTTTTTGCTTTTAGGAGATTTTCTGCTCCACCATCATCAGGTGGAGTTGTTTGTTACTACACAGACGTAGCGGTATAATGAGACACATGCCAAGGGAAAGTCTCTTACTAAATCCTCTTGTTGTATTCCTCAGGGAATTAAAATGGACACCATTATTTTAATTAGTTCTAAAAAATGGGAGGTTAAATATCAGTGACCCCTCCCCTATCATTTGCATATTTACACTCCCTCCTACATTGGTTATTAATTTTTGTTCAGGTAAATGCTTTTAAATGGATTATTATAATTAAGTTAATAATTAAGTCTATTGATCAGAATATATGTTCCAGTGTATATAATATGTAGAGTACTATGCAAATTATAACATATTTAGCTAAGTGATTCATTTAATCAGTGAACCAATAAACCAAGATCCTTGAAAAAGAAAAGAATACTACTTTTAATAAGTCAGTAACCAATGCTATGACTACACACCAATTTTATCTTTCTGTTGGCTGCAGTAGCATTCTACAGTCAATAAAATTAGCATATATTCATGACAGTGTGTGCTGATTCAGAGATTCCTTTGACGTTGTATTTAGATTGAACTCAGTTTGCTCTCATGACATGTAATACCTAGACATCCTCCCATTATTTCTCTATAACAGTAATCATAGTGGACCTTTGACCTAATATATGCAGCCTTGTAGAACTCTTGAAGGATAAAGACACTCTTCTGTACTACACACTGTTCTTAACCAGACAGGCCTGATTCACATCCACAAACAGTGCCAGCAATAGAGTGACAAAAGGTTTGGATTTAAGTCAGTAGTGCACTAAGCGAAAGTCTTCCTTCACCACAGAATCCTCTTGCCATTTGTAATAAGATGAACTACACATCATTCTTATTTTATTTTCCTGAACTCGAAATATTTATGGATCGCAAATAACTAACAGGCTGAATGTTTATGTGACATTTAAAAATACTAGGCACATTTTGTGTGATTGTCAAACACTAACTATTTGAATATGTTCTTAAAATACTCATCTCAGCCTTATTATCGCATGTCACATTAATAAGCTGGACAGTTTTAGCATTTGTGTTTTTAAAAAGCACATTTTAGCTATGCATTTTTTCCCTCTAATGATCTATTCTAACCTATACACCATTACTAACACAGTGATCATTAGCTTAGATTGTATGTGAACTTTTTTGTGAAAAGCATTTTATTGTTTAATTTCTTTCAAAAAGAGCAAATCTGCACAGTATGACCAGTCCAAGATTGTCTGAGAACTGATTAGCAAGAAATAAAAAAGGCAACCCAATTAACCATTAGTACCACTTTTCTTTCCCAGTTCTTTATACTCCCCCTTGTACTCAGTCATGTGTGTTGATTAAATATCTACCTACTAGAAGGATGTAGCTATATCTGGCACTAACATGGTGATCACATCTCACCAGATGGAGGTGGATGTAGCAGACAAGCGCCATCGCACACGCTCGAAAGGTATTTTCAGCACCTCCATCTCTAACCTCACGGTATCTCAGCCCTGTGAAAATGCATTGTACATGTACTCTCTTATTTTTCTTTCTCTTCCTGTTCTGTCCCCTAGTGCCCTTGGATCCAGCAATACAAGAGCTGTTCAGGTCAGTAGTCTTGAAGGCCACAGCATATACACTAACCTACAGTCCTACATTTAGCGAAAATGAAGCCTGATTTTTATGGAGTAACGCAGGACAGGGATACTGAGATGGCTGCTTCTTTAGGCTGCCCCTTTTAGCTTAGCCTGGATTCATCTTTCTTTTATCACCGAAGAGAATCAAGAGGGAAAAAAGCATATTCTGAGAAGATACAATTATCAATTCATGTGAGTAACCACCAAGAGTGCTCGCCGAAATGGTCTTGTTTGCTCCAGGAAAGGCAACACTGTTTGTAGTTGGAGCACTAAGTGCTGTATCATTGCGTGTTGAAATAGCATTTTAATAATTCTGTTTGTGAAAGCATGATTAATGAAGTCTTTTGACAAAGGTTAACATGGTAATAGGAGTGAATTGTACTTTTACAAGACTTGGCACCCACTGAGTTTGAGAGATGAAACAGCACCAGCAGAACAAACGGGCATATAGCAAATAAGTTTGACCTACTGTAAATGCAAGGGAGGATCATAAGTGTGATGAAAAAGAATATATCAGCTGCTGGAAATGTCTCATTGTTATTATGACAAAATGCCTCGGAACAATTCACACCCCACTGCAGTTGGAAGTGTGCTTCCATACACACATATACACTGTACATACAGTACATAATTTATTTTTTTTGCAATGGATTATATGTGCAATGTGAAAAGTACCTAGGTATTTGGTTGCACTGGATGTTGGTGAACACATTACAACACATGTCTTGTGTTGGTTGATGGCGTGTTGACTCAATTGTAAAATATTACATTCAGCAGGTGGCATGGTGGCGTAGTGAGTAATGTTGCTGCCTCATAGCTGCAGGGTGGTCATTCTCTCCAGGGGTGAGATAGCTGGTTCGACCCTGGGCTTGGGATACTGTCTGCATGTGTTTCTTCAGGGTTCTCTGGTTTCCCCCCACCTCCCAAAACATGTCAGTAGGTGAGTTGGCTATGCTAAATTGTCCCTAGCAATGAATGAGTGTGTGCAGTGGGTGCATGCCCTGGAATGGACTGGGGTCCCTTCCAGGGCGTATACCCACATCACACCCAGTGGATAGGCTCCAGATACCAACACCATGACCATGAACAAGTGTTTACTGAAGATGAATGAATTCTCCCCTATCACATGGCATCTAGTAACATTGAGGGTGCGGCTAGTATGTGCTTCCTTCTTTTTGAACTGCCGCTTATGCATCGTCACAGGGCAGCCTAAAACACTCAGAGGAAAGCGTGATCTGCTATATGAACTCATAGATGCACGTTATTGTATAGTGTTGCTGTGAGAGATGGGGAGAGAGACAGAGAGAGAGAGAGCACAGAAAATATTGCTGTCTTGGCTCCCGGTCATGGATGGCTATGGCATCGTCAGTATTCAAACTCACAGTCTCTGGACCGCAGAGTGAATGCTTTTCTGTTGCGCTGCTTGGAGGTGGTAACATTTTATTTTACGGAACACATATTAGATCTTGCTCTTTGCTCAATAAACCCAAATGATTTGTTGTTGTTTTTGTTGTTGATGAATTTCACACAACAGATCACCAATTATGAACCAACGCATGTATTTGAATAAAGTCTAATTCAAAGTGAATAAATTAATTTGGGCAAAACCTTAATTAACCCTGAATATGTGTTCCTTAAAATGAAGTGTTACTTTATGCATGCCAATAAACATATTAGCATTGTCTTCTAAAAACAAAACAAATTTCCAGACATTTTTGTTGCGCTTATTGTTAGACTCATATTTGCCGTAATGCTATTTTGAATAGGGACGTTTCAAGACTATTATGTCTGCTATTGTAGTTCCACTACTTTTGATAGCTACAATTCACTATTTTGCAGAAGAAAACATAATAGCCTGCTCTCTAAGACAAATCAGTGCCTGGCATTGAACCAGCGAGCTTGTTTATTCCTTTGATCAGTACAGTATCGGCAGAGATGGTGTAGTGCTGTGAGGCTACGGTGCTGCTGCTTGTCCTTCATCAGTCTATTGTGTCTGCAAATAAATGATGCTGTATTTTCCATCAAGCTATGAATTGCTAGTGTTTACTGTGATAAGTTCTTTACAAACTTTCTTCATTGGGGAACTATGATCAAACATATATATATACAGTATAGACACAAATTCACTGGTTCGGATATTGAAAAGGGAATCGAAGAGAGAAACATTCTGATGCACCATATCCCTCTATATATTTAAGAGTCAGTACAAACCAAAACCTTGTCAAAACTCTGCACTTCTTGTTGGTTGATTCTGCTACCCAAAGATAGCAATTAATCAGCTGATCGATATGAAGGCTAGCTACAGGATGAGGCATCTATAATGCCAATAATATGTGATCAGTGGTAGTGATCTCTAGAGATGAGATATCTGGCAGAATAAATTCATTTTGACTTTGCACTGGTATCTGGACTGAGCAGATATGGAGCAGCAATCATATGAGATATGTGACTCTGGGGAATAAATTGAATTAATTACCTTGTGCACATATAGAAACATTCAAAAATAATGCAGTATGCATGTATGTGCTTGCATAGGTTTAGAGGTACACACATTCCATACAGCTAAGCACCCAACATGCATTTCTTTCTATTTTAGCTGCCCAGCACCGCATTGTGATGGGAGTGGGCACATCAGTGGAAAATATGCAAGACATCAAAGGTAAAGGGTGCTAACATTTCTCATTACATTGCTGATCGATAAACAGTCTCCACATGCAGCCTGCTGTGGGTCCAGAGTTTATAGTCCTCGATCCTGTTTGTCGTTTTAAGCTATATTGTTCAAAATGCACCCACCATATCTCCCTGTTTCCTATAAGCCATTGGCCTGAAATGAGGCTCTCTTCTTGCCACTGTGCCCTAATCACATCTCAAGGAGAAATTACCAGCAGTTCCTTTCTGGCATTTTTACAGGCTCAGAATCCCATTGACTGAGAAAATATACATTTCTCCACATAAACCCTGCACTTGGCTTTATGATGCAAAATATTTTCCCCAGGAAGTTTCAAGGCAGTTCACTGCATAAATATTCCTGCACATTTCAGTACAATTTGCATATTAATGGTCAGACATGCCTTTTTTTTTTTTTTAGGGGGGGGGGGGGGGGGGGGTTTAAAGGTGGATTCTGCAGACCGGCCCTATACGATAGGCTTTAGATTA
>CM075012.1:8300295-8315618 GCA_037576675.1 Pangasius sanitwongsei
ACCTTCTACTGACTGACAAGCATCACTGCACAAAGATTATAGTTATATGATGGAACAAATGTCACTTCTTTTAAATCTTTCTTATGCTTTTCGGAAAAAAAGCACTTGTTAGTAGTCAGAATATACACTACTGTTCAAAAATGTGAAATCAGTGGTCTCAGTAATATATAATCCATTTTGTTGAAAGTGCATAATACTGAGCTGTCAGTTTAGTCATTACTAAAGCAGTGAACCTAATAACCTACTGATCTTTCTAAGGAATAAAACACTTGGCAATGTGCTATTGTAGGAAAGTAGTCAACAATGTCATGCTGTGATGCAGACTCAACACAGAATTACTGTTTTCCCAACCAAAAGTTGATTATTTTCTTATAACAGCATGCCTTGAAGTATTTCAACTCCTTTTATATGACAACAATTTGCCAATGATTACAATTTGTATTTATTAAAAAACAACACGTCATATTTTTTAACCATTTATAGTTACATTAAATGTTGTGGAACAGCCAAAAGACACATTAGTTTCTGTTATCAGCCTCTCTTCTTTTCTTTCTCTTAAAGTTAATAAGGAAAAAAAATGCATCTGGTCATGTTACAGAGAAACCAGAAAGTCCTCTGTTCTGCTGACTCTCCCATGGAGGAACACATACTCATCTTTACAAAGCACTGACACTGGAGACTCCTTCCATAAATGTTAAATAAACATCTCCTTATTGAACACTGTATCCAAGATTATACATTTTTCTTTGTTAAATAACAGGAGAAATTACCAGAAATTCTGTTCTCACATTTGTTCATAAACCCATTGACTGAGAAAATATACCTTTCCCTATAGAAACCCTGCGTTTGGCTTTATGATTCAAAATATTTTCCCCAAGAGGTTTCAAGGTAGTTCACTGCATAAATATTCCTGCACATTTCAGTACAATTTGCATATTAATGGTCAGACATGCCTTTTTTCAGGGGTGTGTGTGTGTGTTGCATGTGGATTCTGCAGAACAGCCCTATATGCTCTTAGCTTACCGTTTGGGTGAAAGTGGTAATTTGACAGTCAATATTTAATTCAGCATTTAAATCTCAGATATGACCTACAGGCAGATGGTACCATTTCTGCAGACAAAATAATGACGTAATTAATGTACAATGTGCAAGTGGCAAAAACTAGAAATGACTTCAATTAGTATGTAGAAAATAATCCAGATGAAAGACACTGCTGAGCATGCTAAGTGACCTTCTACTGACTGACAAGCATCACTGCACAAAGATTATAGTTATATGATGGAACAAATGTCACTTCTTTTAAATCACTCTTATGCTTTTTTTTTTTTTTTTTAAAAAAGCACTTGTAAGTAGTCAGAATATACACTACTGTTCAAAAATTTGAAATCAATGTTCTCAGTAGGGGGCATGGTGGCTTTATGGGTAGCCCGTTTGCCTTGCATCTCCAGGGTTGGGGGTTCGATTTCTGCCTCCACCCTGTGCGCGTGGAGTTTGCATGTTCTGCCTGTGCTTCAGAGGTTTCCTCTGGGTACTCCGGGGAGTGTGAGTGTGTGTGGGATTGGCACCCCATTCAGGGTGTCCCGTGCCTTGTGCCCCAAGTCCTCTGGGATAGGTTCCCTGCAACCCTGTATAGGATAAGCAGTACAGAAGATGGATGGCTGTTCTCAGCAATATATAATCCATTTTGTTGAAAGTGCATAATACTGAGCTGTCAGTTTAGTCATTACTAAAGAAGTAAACCTAATAACCTACTGATCTAAGTAAGGAATAAAACACTTGGGAATGTGCTATCATAGGAAAATAATAAACAATGTCTTGGTGTGATGCAGACACAACACAGAGAAACAACAGACACAGAGTTACTGTTTCCCCTACCAAAGGTTGAAAAAGTTGATTATTTTCTTATTTTCTTTCTTGAAGTATTTTAATTCCTCTTATATGACAACAATTTGCCAATGATTACAATTTGTATTTATTAAAAAACAACACATCATACTTTTAACCATTTATAGTTACATTAAATGTTGTGGAACATCTGCAAGACAGATTAGTTTCTGTTATCAGCCTCTCTTCTTTTCTTTCTCTTGAAGTTAATAAGAAAAAAATGCAGCTGGTCATGTTACAGAGAAGCCAGAAAGTCCTCTGTCCTGAGGACTCTCCCATGGAGGAACACATACTGATCTTTACAAAGCTGGAGACTCCTTCCATATATATTGAATAAATGTCTCATTAGAGAACACTGTATCCAAGGTTATACATCTTTTATTATCCCTACAGTGGATATAAAAAGTCTACACACCCCTGTTAAAATGGCAAGTTTTTGTGATGAAAAAAAAAAAACACAGATAAGACAGAACTTTTCCCACCCTCAGTGTGAAATTACAACGTATAAAAATTAAGTGAAAAACAATCAGACAGATTTTAGGGAAAAATAAAGTTACAAGAACCTTGTTGCATGAGTGTGCACACTCTTTTATAAGTGGGTATGTGGCTGTGTTCAGAATGAACCAATCACATTCAATCTCATGTGCAAAAGCAATTATCATGCAGCTGTCATCAATGAAATTATTCTGATTAACCCCAAATAAAGATCAGCTGTTTCTGCAAGATAGTCTTGACATCTTCTTGGTTTCATCTGACTGCTAAAGCCATGGTCTGCAAAGAGCTGACAAAACCTGTACAGGGTCTCACTTTCGAAAGGAATCGATCAGGAGAGGGGTACAAAATAATTTCCAAAACATTAGATGTACCGTGGAACACTGTGAAGGCCATCAACAGGAAGTGAAGAAAATGGAGCACCACAGTGACATCACCAAGAACGGGACGTCCTTCCAAAATTTACAAAAGGACAAGACTGCCAAGAGACCAACGGCAACATTAAAGGAGCTGCAGGAATATCTGACAAGTACTGATTACTCTCTGCATGTGACAACAAACTCTCATATTCTTCACATGTCTGGGCTTTGGGATAGAGTGGCTAGATGGAAGCCCTTTCTCACAAAAAACATCCAATCCAAAATAAATCAGCCCAACCTATGTGGCAAAATCTGTTATGGTCTCATGAGACCAATTCCAAAAGATATAATAATTCCATAACTCCAAAAGGTATGTTTGGTGCAAAAAAAAGTACATCACCAAAAGAACACCATACCCATGGTGAAGCCTGGTGCTGGCAGCATCATGCTTTAGGGCTACTTTTCTTCAGCCAGAACTGTGAGTTTTATCAAGGTGGAGGGAATCATGAACAGCTACAAATACCAGTCAATTTTAGTGCAACGCTGGGAACGATGTCCAACTACACTACCCAGAGATAACATGGCCACCACGGACTGCAACACCCAGCAACTACAGAGACTGTCACGTTCAAACACACAATCCTACTGATTACACACTCCCACTACCCATACTATTACAATCACAGCCACACTCTCAGTATATAAGGACCATCAGCACACATTCTCATTGAGAAGTATACGCTCTGTGTTCTCACCAGTTGTTACCAAGCCTTAGTATTGTTATTGTCTACCTGGTTTAAGGATCTTGTTTTGCTTTTT
The DNA here is from genome assembly GCA_037576675.1 of Pangasius sanitwongsei. Lineage (NCBI taxonomy): Eukaryota > Metazoa > Chordata > Actinopteri > Siluriformes > Pangasiidae > Pangasius > Pangasius sanitwongsei. Next base: position 8,303,850 of record CM075012.1, read on the forward strand.
CACGTTTTTGCCTTAGCCCTGTCTAGTTCATGCTGTTTGCTCATCGCCTGACCACTGCTTGTGTTTTGATTACGCATTTGTCTTACATTTTGGATTTGTCTGCAAGTTTGAACAATAAAGCTGCTGTTTATCTGCAATTAGCAGATAAATATCTGCCATATCCGCCCCCTGACAACTTTTTACAACAGCAGGTTTTTCAACTGTTTATTATTAGGCATCCACCACACAAGTCCCTGTGTAAGTTGTTACTATATAAATGTGAGAGCATATTAGAATGAGTGCCTGTGATTTAAATTACAGCTGGAACTACTGTCAGAGCTGCTGTTATGGAAAATGAATCAACAACTTCTGACCAATCAGATTTGAGATTTGAACAGGGCTGTGGTATAATAACTAATACAGTTGCAGCTCTGTACTATAGGCAACTTCAAAAAAAGAGCAACAAGTGCTGTAGTTAATTCCAAAATGACTGAGCAATCTGTATAAGACTGAGAATAATGTTATAATAAAATCAATACACATTATATTTTTATGTTTATTATTATTCAAATAAATTGTGAAGGTATAAAACAGGATTTTGGATGTGTCCAGAATGACATACAGCACTGTAGATGCAAAATGACTAAGAAAAGTATATAATAATGTTATAATCAAATTAATATCCAGAATGTCTTGGGTTTGGAAAGTGGAATTTACATCTCAAGGCAGATTATACAAAGATAATTGTAGTATATTACTCAATTATTTAAATTTAATTATAATATAATTTTAAATGTATATTTAATATCTTATTTTGTTGCCAAACTACTTGGGATACTACATACTAAATTAAATAATACACATGCATCGAGTGTCTAGTATGCAGAGCTACACTGTATACAGTTCTAGTGAATTTAATAAGGAATGATGAATAAAACATGACTTTTAGCTGTTGAATTGTAGAAGGTTATGAGTGATTTTGTCAGTACTGGTTGCATAAAAAGAGAATTCCAACACCTGCAAATCAATGCCCATATACTTAAGAACATGAACTTTTTTGTTAACTTAACTCAGGCCCTATAAAGAGCTGGTCAGTTGTTGAATTTAGTTTGCAGGGATCTCACGTAACCTTCTGTCCTTGCTAGGCAGCGAATCAAATCATAGTGTGTTGTATTATCACCTGTCCTTGTCTCAACCATGCCATCATTGAATTGATCTGAATCTGCCGATCGCAAATCCCACAGCCTAGCGGTTATTTTGATTGTCACTGTACCATTGATGGACGGCCAGGCTTGCGGGCGTATCGATTTCCATCTCAGGATAGGAGCAGGGAGAGAAGTTGAGAGAGAACGAGGCAGAAAAGGGATGAGAGAAAAGATAACATGTGCTTCAGTCTGAACCTCTCCAATACTCAGGTTCCACCACCCACCGATTGCCAGATAATTAAAGATAAATAAAGCAAACATTCAATCCATCACCCCTCCCCTCCTCCTCTCTCTCATTCATGGTCGAGCTAATTTCTTCTGTGGTCCTCATTTGCATGCTTATCAAAGTGTTTTGACTATCCGACAGAAGCTGCTGTAGGAAGGTGGCATCATTAATATGTTAATTAGTCCTTTTGACACTTTTCACTTGGCTATGTGTGTGATATGCTCCTCATCCATGACTTCATTCACATGCTTGCTGAATGTATGTCATTAGCTTCTTTATTTTGGTCCATACAAATAGTCAGGGGATATTTTCAATGACTGCAGTGAGCACAGAGCCAAGTGGCATCTTTATTCATATCAAGAGGTTTGTAGTGGGCTTATTCCCTCAGAGCACTTCAGATACATCTTACTGCATTTTTGCTTCTCCCTGGAGAGTCTCTGCTCTGCCTTTTCTTGGCCGAAGTTTTTGGATTACCCTGATTTTTAGTTTTAACCATTAATGCCACAATAAAAGACAAACAGAAACCTTGTAAGCTTACATATACTGAACATTTTTACGCCTAAATATGCAATACTTAAGGAATAAAACCGTTGTGCTGTTATAGGAAAATAATCAGCAATGGGTTGGTGTGGTCATACTTTTTATCCATTAATAGTTACGTTTAATGTTGTGGAACGTCCACAAAACAAGTTAGTTCTGTTATCACTTACATTATAACAGCTGTAAACTGCCATTCCCTCACTACTGTCTCCTTTTCTCTCTCTTTTGAATATAATAAGACAAAAAAAAAACCCCAGAAAACATCACCATAATCAACAGTTACATACTGTATGTTTATGTGGAGTGTCTGCCATACAAGTCCCTGTGTAAGATATATAATACTGTCAACAACTTCAGACCAATTAGATCTGAGAACTCAACAGCGCTATGGTATGAAGTGTTTTAAACAACTGATGCAATTTTGCAACTGATATAGATCTCTGATGGTTAATCTGTAGCTGGTAAATTAATCAAACACCTTTATCCAAAAGTTTATATTCACTCTGTCATAATGCCGTACGACTGTATTCCTTTGCTAACAAAGTAAAAAATGATGAACTATTTGATAGTGTTCTTGTTAAGAATTATTTCCATATTCAAAGCCCTCAAACAAACCTTATGAAACAGCCTCTCTAGTTCTGAAGCGTCGACATCGCTGGCTCTTTTGCTCAGCTGCAGTCCACCCACTCAGAGCTGCGCTTAATAATTACTTTCAGCCAGGGCCCAATTTACTCTAGGCTACATGACTGACAAATTTTCTCTCCTGTACCTGATGGTCAACACGCCCCTCTGAGCTGGCAGTGGAATTACAGCAGCCTCTGGAGACAAATTACCACTCCAATAGGCCTTTGGCTCAGTATGAGAAGAACAAGGAGATGATGAATGACAAACATATCTAAAATGAGAGGAGAGGAGGAGGAGGGGGAGGAGAAGAATAGGTAGGCCCCGGCGGCATGCTGATGATCAGAAGGATTAGTTACGCCCTGCACTATCCTCACTCTCACCTCTATACCCTGATACAATCGCACTACATCACGCAAACCATGATAACATGTTACTATAACCAGAGGGGATTATGTTAGATATGATTTCAGGTTTAAATGGATTAGCGCATGCATGCAGGAGTGGAGGAAATAGAAAAAAACTTGTAATTTTACGTGTGCAATTTTAGATTTTTTTTTATATTAGGGTTTAACCGAATACGAACACATTATTTAAAATGAAGATATAAAGATGTGCTCTAAACAGATACAAATGCCAGTACACGGTTTGTTTTTTCCTTTTTCTGGAAAGTCATGCAAGTGGGATATATAAGCAGTCAGATATGAAGCACATGTGCACGAACAGTCAGATATGAAGATCATGGGACCTTAACGTGAACATGAACAATGCATTTGCAGTGTTCATTCACTCATCCTTAGTAACTGTCTGGTCCAGGTTGCAGAGATTTAAATTAGGCTACTTAAGTTTGTGTATATTTTGGGAAACAGAACCAACTCAATATATACACCGATCAGCCATAACATGACTGACACCACTGATAGGTGACGTGAATAATATTGATTATCTCCTTACAATGGCACCTGTCAAGGGGTGGGATATCTTAGGCAGCAAGTGAACAGTCAGTTCTCGAAGTTGATGTGTTGGAAGCAGGAAAAATGGGTAAGCGTAAGAATCTAAGTGTCTTTGACACTTGTTGGGTGCTTCCGGGGTGCGGTGGTTAGTACCTACCAAAAGTGGTACAAGGAAGGACAACCGGTGAATCGGTGACAGGGTCATGAGCGCCCAAGGTTCACTGATGCACATGGGGAGCGAAGATGGCCTGGTCTGCTGAATCACATTTTTTTTTACATCATGTGGATGGCTGGGTGCGTGTGCATCGCTTACCTGGGGAAGAGATGGCACCAGGATGCACTATGAGAAGAAGGCAAGCTGGCGGAGGCAGTATGATGCTCTGGGAAATGTTCTGCTGGGAAACCTTGGGTCCTGGCATTCATGTGGATGTTACTTTGACACGTACCACCTACCTAAACATTATTGCAAACCAAGTACACCCCTTCATGGCAACAGTATTCTCTAATGGCAGTGGCCTCTTTCAGCAGGATAATGCACCCTGCCACACTGCAGAAATTGTTCAGGAATGGTTTGAGGAACGTGACAAAGACTTCAAGGTGTTGACTTGGCCTCCAAATTCCCCAGATCTTAATCCGATCAAGCATCTGTGGGATGTGCTGGACAAACAAGTACGATCCATGGAGGCCCCACATCACAACTTACAGGACTTAAAGGATCTGCTGCTAATGTTTTGGTGCCAAATACCACAGCACACCTTCAGAGGTCTTGTGAAGTCCATGCCTCAAGGGGTCAGAGCTGTTTTTGGCAGCACAAGGGGGAGCTACACAATATTCAGCAGGTGGTTTTAATGTAATGGCTGATCTTTATTTACAACACACATATAGAATTACACCCCTAATATATACTGTATGTATGTGTGTGCGTATGTATGTATATTTGTATGTATGTATATTTCATCCTAACATCAGCATCATGTCAATGAATTCAATGAATGAAAGGCCATTTTTGGAATAAAATTTTGCACCTTGGGTTCCACTATATATTTGTTTTAGACCGGGCAACACAGCATGTATGCATCGATACAGCAGAACAAGACTCCCACTCATTATTCAGAGACAAACAATTCAGACACAAATAGAATTAACAACAGCACCCACGGTGCTGACAGGGAGCACACACAGGGTGCAGGCGCATACACACCCACACCCACACCCACCCACACACACACACACACACGCACATACCACACACACTACACACAGAGCAACAGCAGCTCTGTGTGACAGCGATGTTTTGGGTGACATTTAGTTTCTGGGCTGCACAAGCTGCTCCATAAATGAGTCATGAGCAAATCTGTGAAGGCTGAATAATGCATGTGTTGGGAGGTAGAAAACAAAGCATCACTGTTATTATTTGTTAATGAGAAAGCAAAGATAATGAGAGAGCCACCATTCTCTACCTGCCTTCCTCCTTTTTTTAGGCATAGACAAAAACAGCCCAGTATAGAGACCTCATTTGCAGCAAATATACCACATTCTATACTTTGAGGAAGAGCAGGTTTTGTATTCATGTACAATATGATATATATGTAATCAAATATATTTGATTGAGTTTGAGTATGAAAAAGGTTATTTTTTTATGCAGTTAGAAATTAGTTGCTTGAAGATCTAAAAAAAAATAGTGAAATTAGTTTGCAAGTTTGCATTTTAACTACCGTGCATATGTTATTTTATTTATTCTTATTTTTCGAAGACAGGAACGTATCACATTTATGTGAAAATGAGCGTGTATGAGTATGACCTCCTGTGCTATCTTTAAGCTGTGATTGGCTTTGCACTTGTTCCATAGCATTTTGTGATGCCAGTCCTTTTCACTTTGATTCAGCCCTCCCACACACTAGCCATCACATTCTTCCTCATCCTGAAGAGTGCTAATTAAAACTGACGAGACATAGCAGAGCCTCCACTTAATGCGTCAAACTCGAGGCAAGCCTCGACATTTATTAAACGCCATTCATTTCAGACCCCTTTTATTTTTAGGTGCCTCTTTTTTATCTACATATTTATTTAGATTTGTTTGTTTTCTTGCTTTTCTCTCGGTTCTAAGCACAGCTCTACCGGTGCCAGGCTCTTGATTGCCGTGGTTGCAGCTGGGTTTGAATAATTGCCTGTCTTGGCAGGAGCGTGTCGGGGTGCTAAAGTCGAGTGCTTTCCTCCTGATGTATACCTCATTTGGATTCCGCTGACAGCCTTAGGGCTGTATTATTCATACCTTGACAGATAGCACTCACTAAAAGCATTGGCACGCAGCCAACCTGGCGGGCGGGCAGGCAGGTGGGCGGGTGGGCAGGCGCCAGGGGTACGATAGCGGAAGACTGCACCTCTCTGGCCGCAGGGGACGTGGAGGGGGTGGAAGGCTCCACAATAAACCAGGAGCAGCTATATGGGCCATGTTAGCCTGGCACGTCAGCACGCAGCCTCACGATGCCATCCGAAGCCCATCTCCAGACCCAGTGAAGCGATGCCACGTGCACCGCCCGATAAGGTCACATTGATCACGCCACAGGCTCCTCAAGCGCCACCAAAACGTAAAAAGAGCCCCCTTCCTTCCTGTCACATGCCATCAACTCCCCTCTGAGACAGCCTGCCACTGCAAACCACATTTCCATATTTAATTGGAGGCTTAATTTGATTGAATGACTGCACGGTGCAGGCAAAATTGCATAGGGAGGATCTATTAACAATAGACACTGGCAGTGCAGTGAGGGTCTAATCAAGTCTTATTGTTGGGCTTTTGGAACAGGGCAAAAAACACATGATGGTAAGATGCATTTAAATATTCTGGTAGTTATAATTTTGGCTGAAATCTTCTTAAAGTGAGTTCAGGTCAAAACGACACTTGCTTTTTCCAAACAATAATAAATGCCTAATGAGTGAGTTAGTTAGAGATGAAAAGAATTATTCACCAGTTATACAATTATACAATTGAGGAATGAGGAATTATCCCATTGTTTTAATATTTCATTTAATAAATTCATTACTTGTGGCAGTTTTGACAGGATAGTTTTGAAACATGTGTAGATTATGTTGGGCTCATCACTATTTTTAGTAGTATTATTTCATTTTCATGCTTCTCTGCACTTTTTTGTGATCCCAGAGAGGGGAAATTAAAGAGACAGACAGATGGAGTGTACAGAGTGCTAAGCGTGCCAGGCCACTGTGGGGCACGAGAAGCTGCAGTGGGCTGTGAGGATAGGCACCATGACCTCTGACCCCAAGGACGCTCCATGTGTTCCAATTACAGTACACTATAGCCAGACCAGACGACACCTCTCGAGTAGAATTTAGTATATAAAAGATTAGGAACTAAGTATGGAATATAATACTTGGACGTGCAGTTATAGGAAAATAGTCAATGATGGGGTGATACGATATATATTGTTACGTTTAATGTTGTGAGACGTCTACAAAACAAGTTAGTTCCTGTATGTAAATATGTTACGGTATAACAATTATAAACTTTCTCTCTTTTTCTCTCTCTTAAGTTTCTAAGAAAAAAAAATGCAGCTTGTCATGTTACTAAGAAACCAGCCTTGGAAAACTTAGAGTTACAGATTTACCTCTCATTGACAGTTCCTTCCATAAATGCTACATGCCAAATAAACTTCACCATATCAACACATCTGTGGAGCTTTATCATGTGGTGTGTCTGCCATAAAAGTCCCTTTGTAAGTTGTTACTATAGAAACAACACTGTATTACAACAAAGACGTTAACATGAACCTGCAATTTGCCTTACATGTCTTTCATATGATGCAACGCTATATTCTACATGTGAGGCAAATTAGGATATGACTTCTTGTGTAAAAAGTAAAAAAGTCACTCTCCTCTAAAAATTATGCTGTTTAGGCTGCAGCAATTAGTTAATGTGCGTGGTCTTTCTTTGTTCTGTGAGCTTCATATCCGAACTCTCACTCGCTTGCGCCTGCATGAACTTTGCATTGTGTCTTATGGGATTCCAGTCCCGATGCACACCTCTAGTCTCAACCAGATGCAAGTAGTGGGCTTTCTATTCATAGCTGTATTTATATCTGTTTAGAACACATTGTCTGTTCATTCAGAATAATGTATTCATATTCAGTTACATCCTCAGTGCACATGTTTGCGTGTATGTATAACTAGTGCTTTATTGTGTTTGTACGTTGTGTATATATAGTCCTGGAGGAGTGTAGGAAAGACTGTACTGCATTGTTTAATACGGAGCTTGATTAATTGGTGCAATTACAATGGTAGGAAGCTGCCTTGACTGGGTGTAGGATTAAATGTGCTGGTGGATTTGGAGACCTCTGCATTATAGACTGCACCCTGAGGACCTGTATAGGCCACTGCTCCTGTAATTAACTAACACTCCCATGATGGAGCCTCAGTGCACGCTAAGCACATTGGACATGCTTCCTATAGGTTATCAGAGAATAAATACTTTTATTTAGGTTTGATTATATGACTGACAATATCACAAACCTAACCTAACCTAAAGCATGTTCATTATATTTTTCTGACGTTCATGATATTTTCTGAATCCTTTTCCCAGTACTGATATTGCGTATCACATTATAAACAATTATTGCGTAGGTGGTGACTTAAGTTGGTGAAGCTAGTGTGTTTGCTTGTCAGACGATCTCTTTTAAAGCACCTGCTGCTGTAACATTCCTTCAGGCTACTGCTGTGAGCAAGCATCCCCCCTCATTGGTATTCACACTCACACTGGATGTGGCTGAATAGAGACTGCCTGGGAGGCTTGAGATGTGGAAGCAATGGTGTGTGTGTGTATGTGTGTGTGTGCGTGTGTGTGTGTGTGTGTCAATCAGGTATGTAGTGAAAAGGAAATAATGTGTAATGTCTGATGTATCTCAATCTTGTTTTCTATTTCTCATTCTATATGTATATATTAAATATGTATACATAAGCAGAAAGCATTGGTAGGCTCCGGCTCTCCCTATCTTTCCATCTATGTGTCCATCGAGGTGGATTTAAAGTGAACACCCAAGTAGAATTGAATGATGGCTTCTTTAGCATAATTGAGACCCTCTTGTTTGACTTTTCTATTGAAAAAGTCTGTTAGGTCTAATATCATCACAGTACACCCCTCCACACCTCCTTTTCTCTTCCCTCCTGCTGGCTCCCTGCCTGCCTGCTTGCCAAGATGGCAAATCCCACTTGTATTTGAGCGGGAGATCACCATGGCGACGGCGCTCCTGCCGCACGTGCCTATAGATTCTGTTAGATAGGGGCACAGCAAGAAGCTCTCTCATACGACGAGAAGTTAGAAATCGTTCAGCCCAATCCCTCGCCCTGATTCCCTGAATCGTTCAGCCCAATCCCTCGGCCACCTAAAAATCGTAGAGAAGAATAGCGTGTGATGGTAATGACCAGGTAAAGCCTGAATCCCTGCAGTGAATACACTTTAGCATTAGTGCTAACACAGCACTTCAATAAGTCGGCCATGTAGCAAAGAACAATCTACAAGGTCTGGGCCTCAGAATTGCCATTGCACTCTTTAAAAGGCCTCCCTGTTGTCATTTAAGTGACCTATTTTCACTATTATCATTTTTTTTTTTTTGCTCTGTAAAATGATTCTTGCTCTTAAATCTACACACCCCTGCAGGTTTAAGTAGTTTTTTGAGAAAAATACAAAGCACAGCACGCCACAAAACTGTCTTGTACAGGCCTAGGTAGAGACAAGGGTGTTTACAGAAGCTGAAATAAAAAAATCTTCTTTTTTTGGCCCCATCCCTCTTCAGAGCCACTATACCTTTAGTGTCAAGTGCGTATGGAATTTTAATTGCAGTGTGTGCTGAATGGTGTGTGTGTCTCTCCAAGGTCATGTGGTAACAGAATAGGGAATGTATCAGCGCCAAGAAACCCTCAATGAATGAGTCATCAGCTCTAGGCATTAGGGCCAACATACACACGCACACACACTTACAGGTATATGAAACATGGAGGTAGAAAAAGTACAGGAATTATATTACGATTTAAACTTAAACCTGTGAACATAGTATTTACATCATATTGTATCGACTGCCTCAAATAGCTTATATATCAGTCATGTAATACTCAAATAATAAATACTAAAAAAAAAAATCTTATCAATCAATATCATCCGTAGTTATAGCTGGTGTCAGTGGCTGTAGCCATCATGTTAGCCACGCCAATCTCCTTTCACATCTGTCTGACGCATCTCATGAGTCTCCCATCCTCCTCAAGCTCATCCACCCAGACAGCCATGGACGTGCTTGGACAGATCAGGGAATGTCTCTCGTTCTCTTTCACTCCATCTCTTCTCCTGTCTGCCTGGCCGTTCACACAGAGGCCGCAGGGGAGCAGGCCTGATTTATTTGGAGGTTAGGGAGATGGAATGACTGGCATTTTAATGTGCTTTTGAGATGTTTGGTCACAAGTACTATTGATCACAGTGTGGTGGAGCCCTCCCCGGGGAGGCAGGGGAGCTGGGCATGGCTGTCAGTCCAAGAATGAGTTCCTGAGCCAGCCTCCAATTAATGATATGACGCCCTGGGTGGAAGGGTCAGCCCATTAAGTAATCTTCCAGTCCAGGGATATTGAGCCTGCCAGTGGGCCGTCCAGCTGAATGATGGACACCGGGTAATTTGGGTCTGAACTGAACAGTGTTTTGGTCCACATGGGAAAGCTTGGATTAGGAGTGTGTGTTTGTGTGAAGAGTGGGGGCAGAGAGTGGAAGTAGTTTTCAGTCCGTTGCTCTAAGCACTCTTCTACTGTTAACCTTGGTCATGTTCGACCAAAGCAAGATAGCCACTATTAAAAAAGGACATATTAAAGGAGAGAAAGCAGAAAGGCATTGAACCACTCTATTAGGGTTGTAACACAATGCTACTATCTGTTTCTGTTTTGGAATTTATATTTATATTGGGCGTGGCAGAAATGACAGTATTGTCAACATGGAGTGGGACCTACATCACTCGAGTTCATAATTGGTTGCAACCAATAGAGGTACATTTTTTTTAAAATCCTGCGTGCACATTATTATTTTTATTGGTACCTGCATGCAATGTTTTCTAACGAATTTATCTGGTTCCATTTTGCAAGATATAAACAAACATGTATCCTTACTAAAGACGAATGAATAATCGCTGTAAATATACTGAGTTCGTGTTAATAATCCTCAGAGTGAGCGAGCAGTCAGACATGCCTACATAGAAGTAAAAACCTCCCGTTTGTGCCAGTTTTCTGGTTGTGTCCCATGGGACAGCAGTCCTGTTGAACACTTCTAGTCTCAACCAGATGAACCTTTCTGGAAAAAACAAATAGTGTGCCTTCTTTGAACACATTGTCTGTTCATTCTGAATAATATTTTGTTACATATTTGGTTACCTCCCTACACTCCATGTAGTGCCAGTCATTCTAAATAGTCCTAATGGGACTGGCATCCATACAACAGCCCACTGGTTTGACCTTGACAGAGTGCCGAGTTTCATTGGTGCCAGTTTCGCTTTCAAGCCATCCAAATCCAAATAACACACCTTCACTGCCTGACAATGCATCTCCAACCGGTGAAGAGGGATAAACATATTGGGGCTGCTCTCACATGAATCAGGTGCTTTTCATAGTTGAATGGCTCCTAAGTGCACTGCATTTTTCGTCATATTCCCTGAAGTTGCAATCCTGTTCAGCAGGGGTGTTGTGCAGTTCTGAGAAATGGGTCATTACTGACTCCCTGTGGTTCAGAGAGTGAAATAGATTCATCTCCGACCGCCAGGACTCTGACTCAATACATAGATTATCAGATTAGAGCATTCTGCCATGTGGATCTATAGAATGTATTTTAGCTTCAGGTGCAAGATTCAATTAATCACCCTATAATCTCCTGACTACTTTGTGGGTGTTTACAGCTCACACTTCAGCCATATATCATGGGTGGAGACTCTGTGCAGATGTTTACATTTATATAAGCTATGCTGTTTATCATTTGATCTTTTCCAGAGAAATACATAGTGTTTCTAGTTAATTCTGGAACTGTCCTCTAGATAGAAATGCAGTATGTGATACTTGCCCTACTTATGTATAATAAACCTATATGTGATTTTAGTATTATAAACTTCTAACTGGCATTCGTTCTTCACCCAAATAGAGCTTACACTGCCCTCCAAAAGTTTGGAAACGCCTGAACAAAATAGGGTTTTTGGGCAATATCAGCATAAATCCTCTT
>CM075012.1:8315718-8331765 GCA_037576675.1 Pangasius sanitwongsei
CAATGCAAAATGGTCACTAACTAAAGAGGATTTATGCTGATATTGCCCAAAAACCCTATTTTGTTCAGGCGTTTCCACTTTTGGAGGGCAGTGTATATGTGTATGTGTAACAGTTATGGTGTAAATATCCTTTAGGATTAAATGAAATAAACATAGGTTACCATGTTTCTTTTGAATTTGATGAAATAATCATTGGAATAACAAACATTTCTTTTATTTTTATTGTTATTCCCAGATATGTGACAAGCAGCATCTTGCTTTTCAAAAGATGCTTTTCAGCCAAGATTACAAGCTACAGTTACACATGTTGGTCTTTTTCAGCAAGGATGACATTTTTGTCAATAATACCCCAATGACACAACCATGGTGTACTGTTTCTCCTGTCTACAACTTGTCTCACATTGCAAATTTGGAACAATTTGCAAAGACCCAATTCATATAAAAAGATGCAGAGGTGAAGATGAGGGTTAGGGGCAGGATTAGGGCTCTTTATATGACTTCACTCAAATAAAGTCAAATGAAATACAGTCGTGCCACCTTTGTTTATTTGAAGTTGTACAGTTTTCTCCTGAACTCATGCCGTCTAACTAACTAACTAACTCACTAGGGATGTAACCAAATACCAATACATTATTTGGATTGAACAGATACATTATTTGGATTGAACAGATTTAGATGTTTTAAATGGATACAAATGTATTTTTTCTTTTAAAAAGCTTGCCAGAAAGGTTCACAGGGCATCTGGTTTAGACTTGAGGTGTGCATCACCACTGGGATCCCATACAAGGCAAAAATGTATGGTCAGGTATGAAGCTTATGGGACAAACAAAGACCACATTCATTAACATCAACGTGATGCATTTATAGCATTCTTTCATTCATCCTTAGTAACTGCCTGGTCATGGTCAGGGTTGTTAAAATTAAGCTACTAGTTTGTTTATATTTCAAGAAAGAGAACCAACTAAATTCATTAGAAAAAAACACGGGAAGGTACAAACAAAAATAATAACTGTGAGAGTGGGTGCACAACTTGAATGATGTAGCTGAAGTTGAGAAACCTTTCGGAGCCAAAATTCACACACAGTGCTGGCATTTCTGGCGGTTTCAGTGTTTCCAGGGGCATAGTGGTAGAGTTCATATTTAATTTAAGGTTTAGGCCATGCCAACTTTGGGATTAAATCCAAATTCAGATACAGATATGAATATTTGGAGCACTAAACAGATAGAGATACAGATAGTGTCATTACATCACACCACCATAACTCACATATTTACAACTTCTGCAAATAGGTAATGTTTTATACAGTGTCTCAGCTGTATACAGTGTCTCAGCTTTATACAGCATAATGAGTAATTGGTAGTATTCCACTCCTTTTTTCTCCATCACGTTGGATTTGGCTAGTTCTAAAAATAGCCTGTGACAGGCTTGAATGACATGGTGTGTTGAGACCGGGGGAGAGACTGAATCGAAGCAGGCCAGCTGTTTAATTGGCTCTCTCTTATCTCTCCCCATGCAGTGTGTACGGTTGCCCTGTGGCCAAGAAGAGGAGAACACAGGACAGACTGCCCCTAGAGCCCATGGCCAAGAGGAAGGCCTTTCACACGCACACAGAGCAGCAGTCCATGGACGACTGCTACCACACAGAGATGGTGGAGGAGAAAGACGAGGAAGAAGAGGAAGAAGCAGGGGAAGAGGAGGTGGAGGAAGAAGAGGTGGAGGATGAAGACAGAGAAGCCGAAGGAGAGGAGGACGTGGAGGAAGAGTACACGGACAATGAGGAACAAGTGGATCAGGACGAAGGAGAGGTAGAGAATGGAGAGGAGGAAGAAATGGAGCAGGAAGAAGAGGATGTTGTAGAAGAAGAGGAGGGTGAGGAAGGAGAGGGGGAGGATGAAGAAGATGAAGATGAGGATGAACAGGAAGAGGAGGAGGAGGAGCAGCATCACAATCAGGCTCAAGGTACAAACCTTTTTTATTTTTTTAAAGCATTTATATCTGGAAAAATAAATGCAGATTAAGCAGCTCACCTTTTCTGAGTATAAATGATATTATATATCATATTATATATATATATATATATGTGTGTGTGTGAAAAATTGTCAATGTTCAAATAAACACCTAATAATAGGATAATTATATTGTGAAAATAAATTTAGATTGATTCAGTATTAAATCACTCTGAAATTGGCTGAAACTAAAGTTATAGACGCTGTGCTCCAGAAAAGGGTCCAGAGGGAGGCAGAATTGACTGCTCATGCTCTTTGGAGGAAGGTCACCGTAATTTGAGGTGCATTTGGATGCTTTTGCTGCAACCTTCAGTGTGATCACAGCAGCAGTCTAAAAACAGCACCTCCAGACCACTGCCTCCCACACACTCACTTACTTCCAGTAGTATGTTGCCCTGTTTTGTCGGATTCATAGCTCAAGCAGCAATTGCACGTAGTACAAATACAGTGCAACAAATACAAGATTGACCCCTAAATTAGAACTCTCTTTCTGAAAGAAAAAAAGAGAGAGAGTGAGAGGCACAATACAGCTGTCTGGGTCACCAATTTATGTCAGATTATTAGATGTTTGAAGAAATACTTGAAGTATTCCTTCATTAACAATGTGATTTTTTAATTAGTTAATTCATTCTGATTCCAAATTATATAATATTAAAAAAGAGATCTGATTTTGGAGCTCAAAGGCTTGAATGTACCAACTGCCACACAAATTATTCTATTCAATGACTTGCAAACCAGACACTTTTAACCTGCATGCTGGACTAGCTTGACTAGCTAGCTGGTAGCTTAGCTAATGTTAATGCAGAACTTTTGGCAGGTTTGGCTACGTAAGGAATAAAACATGGCATGTTGTGCTGTTATAGGAAAATAATCAACAACAGTGTTACCACTTAAGTTGATTACTTTCCTATAACCACATATTCTGAAGTGTTTGATTCCTCATACACCACAGAAATTTGCCAACAGTCATCATTTTTATTTACAAAAGGACAACAGATCATATGTTTTATTTATGTATAGTTACATTTGATGGTGTGGAACATCTGCAAAACAACTTACATCATAGCATCTATAAACGTGCGTCTTTCCCACACCAGACTTTCTCTTTTTTTCTCTCTCTCTTCAAGCCTGTGACTTCAATAGACACTGAATGTTAACCCTGGTGGTGCTTTGCTAATACTGTAATACTGCTATTTTCAGTTTCTGCTAGTTTCAGTGGACTTTTGCCCTTTTTTTTGGCCTCTCTTCAGAATTTATATCAGGTGATTAGCTTTGACAGTCAAGAACATATAGGTTTTTGCCTCACTTCCCTTCTTCCATCAGACTGGTACAGATTAAGCTTCTTTTCATAGTTTCCAGATACTTATAGGCTTTTTGTGTACCTTTTTTTTAAAGGAAACTACTGTATCACCTGACCGTTATGTTATTGAGACTTAGCAGTTATTTACATCTTGTGTTTTCCCATAATTTTTGAGAAATCCTGAATAGTGCTGATCAGTCCCATAGTTCTGCAATTTTCATGACTGAAAATATTCTTGAAACACATTAAATATGTCTATATTAAAATATTTGTAATGTTCTTAGTGACTCTGGTGCCAATTTTCTTGGTCAGTGCTGCATTTTCATTATTTCCATAAAAAAAAAAAAAAAAAATATATATATGTATATATATATATATATACATATAGATAGATAGATAGATAGATAGATAGATAGATAGATAGATAGTGGTTGTTTGCTACGCTATCTTTTGCACCACTGAAGACCACATATTGATTATAAATATTACTGTGCAAGTCATTCAGGGTGGCTTATTCCCTGAATGGTTCTAGATGTTACATGGACATCCAGAGTTTGTTGCAGTTCTCCTTTCATAAGAACAAAAGAAACATCAATGCCATGATTGTAAGTAACGTTGGCAGAAAAAAGTCTTCCAGGAATCTATATTTTATACTCACAGCAAAATGACATTAGTAGATAGTAGGCCTGAACAGTATGACCTCATCCTCATGGTCATAAAGTCTGAAGGTCTGTATAAGTGGGTGTGTGTTGTGCTGCTACACACAGACAAGATTAGAGGAATAACATCTCATCTCTCACAGACATTGTGGGCACCACACTGGGCAGTAGCCTCGCTCCACCCAGTCCCCAATCAGACCTGACATTGCCTTCAAGTCTAATTATGAATGGAGCATCCTACATTGCTTTAATGCTTTATGATGTGCTATAGTACAGAGATGGTAGCGAGTGAGTGTACTGATGAGTAAACACTGAAAAAAGTCAGTGTCCTACATAATTGCATTACATCCTCCAATGGATTCGACTTCGAATTTAATAAATTACTCGTACAGTATCAACTATTCTGGGTTCTTGCCATCTACAGGCAAAACCTGAGAGAAGTGACAAAAGATTCCCATCTCTCAGTTGTAAGTGAAGTGTCATTGTTACCATTTTCAATGGCATGCACATTGTAACACTGCTAATCCCTCCAATTCAGCCATGCTGCCTGCTTCCTATTCAGTCTGTTTCTCTTCCAGTCTCCTTTGTGTACCTTGATTGCTCTTCAAATTGCTTTTCCATGGCATGTTTAAATCCGACTGTTTCCACGAGGTGTCTCGGTGTCCAAAGCATTTTGATGCCTAGCATTATTCTTTTAAATCTCTGCTTTGACAAATACTGAGCATAGCATGCAATGAAATCAATCTTGATATTACAATCAGTCCTTGGAGCACATTTTGATCACTGACATTGTAATGTTCACTGTTCACAATAACATGTAATGGGCTCTATTTCCGTAAGCGCAATTTGCTGATTAATGTCAGTGTGTGTGTGTGTGTGTGTGTGTGTGCTTTTTTGGTTGGACGCTAGACAATTCTGACAATTCATGTTTGGGCTCTTTTACTTTTTTGGGGTCATATGTTTATGTGCTGTGATGATGTGTTTGAAATGATGCAAAAGACTGTGACATTTAAAAATCTACCATCATGGTGGAATTTTCAAACCTATTTTGGTCCAAAGATATGCATGCATTACTGCCCCTCTAATGTGGGCATAGATATTAGATGGTATTTTCCTGTCCCTGAACTTACCTCCTGATTTCATGGATGTTCATTATTTAGTTCACACCACTTCAACACAAATAGGCTACATCATCCAAGTACTTACTGTAATACAAATTAGTAACTAAAGCTACTAATTAAAGTTACTCAGCTACTAAAGGCCGATGCACAGCAAAATTTTTATTTTGCAAATTTTTTTATTTTACTTTAACCAGCACTTAAAACCACAAGAGTTGCCCATCCATCCTGCTGCTCATGCATACGTGAAGAGTAAACTCAATAGAAATCCATCCAAATCCAACGAAAAATAATATCACTGTAATAAAATAACCAATTTATTTACATGCTAGTCAGTCGTATCGACACTGTTAGGATACTGATACCTTTATCGTTCGAAGTTGCACTTCGCACAAGGTCAGATCACCTCTCATGAGTTTTCACTGTTTTCACTTTCTGTCTCACGTGACTTTCTTTTGATGCTTAATAATCAGCACCACCCACAAAAGATCTCAACAATTACTAACAAGAAAATAAATAAAGCTAATAAATGAACGATTTGTGTGACATTGTCTTTCACTGTGTTGAAGCAAATTACCTGCCAGGCTCATTGGCACAAGGCTTTAAAGGTCACAATTTGCAGATAAACTCACCTTTCCACCTTTTAAACAAGATGTGTTTGCTTGTAATGTGATCAGACATAATTAGTATATACATGTATTGAATCATGGACATCAATTCTACTCATAAAAACACAAAGTGACAATTTGGCAACAAACAAATATTTAAAATATAGACTGTTTACTGTTTTAGTTGTAGGCATACAGTATACTGCACACTATACAGGACAAATCCTGTATTTTATAGTGGTTTAAGTGGGAAACTATGCTGACAGGAATAATGTATAGTGCTCTGGGTAATTTCATCTAAATTGATCACTGATCCTCTGCACATTTCCTCTTTAATTCCTCTGTATTTGAGTGATTTATTTGGTTCATATCGGTACACTTAACCCCAAGTTTTATACTATTGTGGATTTTGGACAGGCATTCAGAATGAGCGTGTGTTTGCTCTTATGCCTACGTCTCTGAAAGAGAAGACAATAAGCATGCTTGCTGTAAGATCTGTTTGCCAACTGATTATTCTAATTTGTGCAATATTTCTAGGTTGATAAAAGGTGAATACACACTCACCGTCCACTTTAATAGGAATACCTGTACACCTGCTCATTTATGCAGTTATCTAATCAGCCAATCATGTGGCAGCATCACAGTGCATAACATCATGCAGATACAAGTCAAGAGCTTCAGTTAATGTTCACATCAAACATCAGAATGGGGAAAAATATGATCTCTGTGACTTTGTGTAAAGTCTAGAGACTGTTTTATGAAATTCCCATGAGATCAGCAGTTTCTAATATACTCAACCCAGCCCATTTGGCACCAACATCCATGTCGCACTTTTTCACCAAGTGTGATCACACATTTTCCCCATTGTGATGTTTGATGTGACCATTAACTGGAGCTCTTTACCTGTATCTGCATGATTTTATGCACTGTGCTGCTGCCACATGATAGTCTGATTGGATAACTGGATAAATGAGCAGGTGTACAGGTGTTCCTATTAAAGTGGATGGTGAGTTTATTATTTGTATAATAAGAAAAACACACATGATGTTGAATTGGTTTTTGAAAAAGTTTGGTCATCAAAATAAAACATAATTCATTCTATTTCCTTCTATTTCACAGCTGGCAATCAGGTAAACGGGAGCTACACTAAACCCAGCCCACTGGTGGAGAAGGACGACAACAACAACGATGAATACGACAACTATGACGAGCTGGTGGCTAAGTCTCTGCTCAACCTGGGCAAGATTGCAGAGGACGCTGCCTACCGGGCCATGACAGAGTCCGAGATGAACAGCAACTCCTCCCATAGTGCTGAGGATGAACAGGAGGAGGAGGAAGAGGAGGAGGAGGAAGAAGAGGATGATGAAGAAGAGGAAGAAGAAGAGGAGGAGGAGGAGTGTGACAATAGCTCTAAGAAGGGTGAGCTGAGCCTTGACGTGGACAGTGATGTAGTAAAGGAGACTGTGGACTCTCTGAAACTGCTAGCCCAGGGTCATGGAGCTGTGCTCTCTGACAACCTTGAAGAAAGGACATATCAGGAAGATGGAGTGAAAAATGAGGACTGCAGCAGCATGAATGGCTTTGCTGGTTATGGGTGTAATGGTAATAGTAGCAGTTGCGCACAAAACAAGCCCACTAGCAATGGACAGATGATTGAGGAAAGCGATGAGGAGGTATGCTTGAGCAGTCTGGAGTGTCTGCGCAATCAGTGCTTCGACCTGGCACGCAAATTAAGCGAAACAAAGCCGGCCGAGCGCTTCAGCCACAGTCAGGAGGGGCAACAGGACATTCTGCTGCACCAGGACATCTATGGAGAATGCCATCAGCAGCAGAACTCAGAGGAACGCCGTGTCTTGGAGCGCAACTATTCAGACATGGTCAACCTTATGAAGTTGGAGGAGCAGCTCAGCCCGCGCTCAAAAGCTCTGTCCAGCTGTGCCAGAGAGTACGATACTTACAGAGATGAGGACACCACGTCAATCACCTCGGACCGTTCTGAGGACGGTTTCGACATGACCAAGGGCAACCTGTCGCTGCTGGAGAAAGCCATAGCGTTGGAGTCTGAGCGGGCCAAGGCTATGAGGGACAAGATGGCCTCAGAGGCAGCCAGGAGAGACAGATTGCAACTGCACGAAGAGAACCATGGTCTGAGGCTCAGCTGTGCAGAGGAGCGTAAAGCCAGATTGCATCATGATGGCCTCAAGAAGCCCTACTACCATAAAGGTGGGTGAGCATTTACTCGGGAGAGTAGTTGTGAGACACGGTCAAATAGCTGATGATGGTTTGAAGATGTGTTTGTAGTTCCAAATGTATTTGTAGTTGCGAATAAGCAGCTAATCCATGTACAGTTATCTTGTGGCTACATGCTGGATAGACCAGAGATGCATAAAACACATCAATATATACATACTATACTATACTATACACATAATTTGATACATAACACAAAGCAAAATGAAACAAAAATGCATCTTGAAAAATTTTATCACCTGAAAATACGAAAGCACATTTTGTCAGTTGATGCTATAGATCAGTGGTATTCAAGTCCAGTTACACAAAATTCCTTGCTTACAAAGGTCTATATGAGCAACTAACATGACTAATGTTTAACCACTGATGATTAACTTATTGGCTACATATAAGATAATTTGAAGTACTTAAGTTTTGTGTCATAGTGGTGCTTAAAGTTATCAGTTTTGACTAGCAGCAAAGACTCAGAACAGATGACGTAGGGGGAATAAACACATACTTCTTTGTCGTTTCAAATTTAAACATTCTGTATTTGTCATCACCTTTTTTCAAACAAGCCATGTTGTTGGTTTGCTAATCAGACCTGAGAGGGTAAATAAAATGAAGAAAAACTACGAAAGTCTTTGAAAACACTTTTCTTTCTGACCTAATGGCTATAGCCTTGTAGCTAGTCTGTGGTCTGATGAACTGCCTTCAGCTACATAATTTAAATAAATAAAGTGATTGGATAAGTGGCGACAGAGAATCTGCTGCAGAGCTATGAGTATTTTTTTTTCCATACATTTATGGGCTCTGCTACCACATTTCTTTCAATTGCTTGGTTTAGTCACCTGAAATATTTTGCCAGCTGATGGACCCTGCTATAGAGAATGCTATTCAGTGCCACCTCTGTTGCTAAAGGTTATCCGCAGTTGCTTAAATGTTAGCAGTCTGGTGGATATCAAGTGCTAACAAAAATCTCTTCACGGGCAACAATAAATCTTATAGGGTTGGTCTCTTTGGTTTCTACAGTATTCCTGTAGCACAATTTAATCTGATAATACTATATTTTTATTCCAGTGTGTTTGTGAGTTTTTAACATAGCTAAATTATAGCAGCTTAGCCTGACAGCTTGATAGTTTTTTATAAAATATTATGTTCAACAATAAAGAACCAAATGTGGGAAATCTTTTAAACACATTTAAAGACCAGTAGCAGCAGTCAAGATTTTTGCAGCTTGCTAGAAACAAATAGCACACCGCTACATCTCCATTTCCTCCCTAACGAGTCAGGTAGGTGCTGTGCTGTTCATGAACTGTGACAAACTCAAGGTGTTGCCTTTAATAAGTCTTCAGTGCTGCAGAAAATGTGTGTTAGAGCTGCTCTCGTGCAAGCCCTTGTTCTAAAATCCACCAGAATAACATGAGCATCAGATTGTATGATATAACAACACAATACACTATTACTGAAAATACAAAACACAAAAACATTTCAACACAGGTTACTTACTGATTTTTTCCCCGATCTAAATAACAGTTTTTGGTATTAAAAAATGTATTTCCAATATATCACCCTTAAAGGTGATGCTATAGATATAATTCTATAAATCTATATTGTTTTTTTTGTTTTTTTTGGTGGCTAGGGAAAATCCTTTACTTTTGACATTTTTTCTGAAAACCAAGTGAAATATATTTCTCTTTTTCATGTATCTCAACCAGTTATATCATTTTAAATCATAAGCATCCACATCAGACTCTGCAGTCTCATTTCCTAAGGTAAATGTCAGTCACAGCATGTAATAAACCCTCATCATCGCTCTTATTGAAATGGCTCAGTTTGTTTAATTCATTCGTTTTGATTAATTCAGTCAGTTTTGTTCTTTTGGCTAAATTTCCCTTTTTTTAATCATCATTCAAACGTTACAGTGTTGTCCACTGTCATCTCTACAGTGTGTGCGACAGTGTGAGAGCATCACAGATATTTTGACAGCTGGTATTTATACCATTTACAAACTGAATCTATTAGGCGTATGTCTGTTTCTCAATGGCATGTAGTAAACCACTTGTTCAAGCATAACGTTCACTGCATGAGGAAAGCACACTTAAGTGTGGATTACACTTTCCTTTATCTACGCATACACAAGATGGCTGCCGCCTGTGCACATACTCAGAAATTAATGCTACCAACGTGGGGGCAGTATAGCACCATGTGTCTCAGTGTCCGCAACTGACTAAACAAATGAAGGTCTCAAATTGTAAACTTATGCACTATTCTAGGCCATTATTGAGTACTAACAATAGCTTTCTTGTTGTGTTTAGTGTTTGAATTTTAAAAACCTCTCATGTAGCCTTTAAAAATATTCTGAACGGTCGGTTTTTGCGTACCAGTCTTCTGGATTTTCCAGATTAGTAAATACTTTTAAATGTAAAGTCATAGTTCTTGATTTGAGACGCAGCTCATGACAACAATCATGACAACAGTGGAAAGTTTTAAAGAGAAGCAGAGCTTGTCAATGTGTTTACTATCACTGTGCATGAATTCGCTAAACATTTTATAATTTGTAATTATTTATGATATAAAATATAAATTGGAAATCCGACAGACAGATGTTTTTGCTACCTAACATGATCTCTGAAGGCAGATAACGTAGGCAAAATTAGAACATATTATTAAAAACAATTGTACATTGTTTTGGTGAATTGTATTTATGGTTTCTTAAAGCAGAGGTACACTGAAAAAAATGGCTTTGTGAATTTAATACATTTTTTATGTCAAATAGTTGCATGAATATTAATTTGTCTATGTGCAGATGTTTTATTTTATATTTATATTTTATATGTAGTAACTCATTGCTTTTTTAGTTACATTAGCTTAATTATATCAAGTAGAGTTTACTTGAAGTGAGTAATTCCATGTACAGTAAATAAAGTCAAATAAATTGTGAAGTTTATTTGAACTGAGTGAAGATCATTTAATCTAGAGCAATATGATGAGGTGGAGAAAATGGCTGCTCTCATCCAGGGCAAAAAAAGAATGACTTGGACTTTGGGCTTGCACGGTAGAGACCTCAACACAGAACAACTCAGACCTAATTTTATATTTATAAGTAACTTTAATTATAAAAAATAGATTTTTTTCTTATTTACATTGAATAGACATGTAAAATTTTAATAATGTGCACATTACTAAAGGTCAAAGACATTTTTGGCTGCAACAGTCAGTGGATTTTTCCAGGCCTCCTCACATGTATATTCAAAGCCTTTGTAACACCAGGCTTTGTAGTTTGAGTGGTAACATTCTCTCACTTACGTGCTTGTAGAAAAAACTCGCTGTGACCCCAGAAACGACATTCGCAACCAATTTGAGTACCACCATCCCTGCAGTGCAGGCAGCAGCAGCTTATGTTGTTCAAATAGGCCAGCATGGTTACATCAGCGTCTGGGCCTGTCAGGCATAAGTAATGGCAGGAGCTGAAAGGACAGCAAATCTCTTCCCCAGGATGCATCCTGCATTCAAGCCACCTATTTATAAACCTAGAGAACCCAGAGCTCTTGTAAAATATGTACTGTACCTTTGCTGGAGAACAAGCCCACAGTCATGCAGTGGAAATAGTGTACACCAAATTAAACTGTGTCACCTATTCTGGGCAGATTTACTACCTGCTAGTACAAGACTGACTGTGTTAGTTGAGTGCTGTAGAAAATAGAATATTGTTATATAGATACAGTAGATCACATACAGTCAAGCTTTAAGACTGAGAGTAACACTGAAAGTATTAATGTAAATCAATAATATCAGTAATGCAGGATCTTGGTTCGCAGTGCACTCACACTAAAAGCTTAATTAACCCATGTCTCATATACAGTATGACACTATTAGTCTGACATTTCCAAGCAGAAAATTGCTTATTTATGTTGGTATCATTATGCCAAATTAATAATTCTCATTATCACCCATTTTATACACTGACACAGAGTAGACATTTGATCACAGCTTGATGAGATGGAGAAGAAGACCATTTCAGCCTGCACCAAAGGACGCTGGGTTGGCATACTGGGCAGACTCTATCGGAATAATGTCAGAATAATGAGGGATGCACAGCCATTACGTCACGATAACATCTCTCCCCAGCACAGATAGCGGCAGAGGCTGCCTGACCAGGGGCCATTATGATTTATAAAAGTGTGCTGGGCTGACAGTTATGGAAGGAGTTCCTCCTTAAAAAAGGCACGAGGCGGAGATGGAAATTGAACAATATCAGTATGACCGATAACGAACGACAGGACCACTGACTGCACATTAATTATCCCCAGATGCTATGGTAATGGGGGCCATTTGCTATGCAAAGCATGGCCCGTGCCAAGCCACAGTCGATATTCCGTGCTGTCTAATGTGCATCACACTCCTCTACTCTTTTGCTCTGAACAAACACCAGGCTGCGTGTCAGTTTTCATGACACGACTCGATATGGACGTGTAATATATCGATAAGCTAACACTAGAGACAACCTGAAAGCTGACCTCTGGTCGGATTTGCATGACTGCATACGATTCATCTGTACTAATCACGTGAAAGAAAAACTCTACTTTATCAGAAATCTTCAAACGTTAAAGAGCAAGACTTTTTCCCAACCTCTAAATGGCCTCTGACTTTTGTCTATGTCATGGGTGGGATAAAAATAATAATAGTAAATAATCAGCAAAGACTCGATGCTGGACTCGATACTGCTTCTTGCTTGAGAAAATATTGTGCAAGAAAAAAATGACTTCAAATTCAAGGTCAGGATCATGTGTAACTGAGACACACCTCTGTTTTTCAGTAAACTCCTCCTGGCATGCCACTCCAGGGCAGCTGTCTAAGAACTGTTTAAGTCTATAGTTCCATCCAATGCATTATCTACTCACTACTCATGTGTAACTCAGCTCTGAATTTCTTAACACTCATTCCATTTCCAAGCACTCTCTCTTTCGCCACTCTGTCTTTCTCCTGCTATTCTTTCTCACTGACTGGTCTCATTTTGATACAAAACACAGTGTGATACTGGTTATTAGGTTACACCATGCTAAAAAATGTAATCAGTCATCTCCCTGTGTCTCCCTCTCCATTTTATCTCTTTTTCCCTCTCTCTCTCTCAGTGTGTCTCCTTGTTTTTGTACCAGTCCAATTTACCCTCCGCTTTAAAGAAACATCTTCAGTAATTATTGATAGGACTGTCCTGCATCCAATATCAATTTAGCTACACTAACAAGAGCAAAAGATTACCATTGCAGAAGGTTGTGATAGCTATAAAAAGCTTAATACACTTAAGACAATGGGAAATGTATTGTACCCACTACTAATTAAGAAATTTAACCTAGCTAAAGGCACATATACATTAAAATTATATTTCAGATGAATTAGGAAAAATACAAATGTCTCAAAAATTTTTGTTTTATTTTATAGATTAGTCTTGCTTATTATTTGCGAAGATGTTTTATAGAATATTATATGCTGATACTTGTTTAAAAAATTTGTTGACATTTAGGGGTTTACCCTCAGATGTTACATCATTCTGAGGCAGTATTTTCTTAAATGTGTCCTTACTAGTTACTGATCAGCTGCCCTTACGTAGACATGTCTGTGTTACAAAATGTCTCCTGCCCCATTTAGACTTCCTTGTATGTTTTCGTGTGTGTGCATGCATGTGTAGAGTCCTCAAGGTCGGAGAAGAAAGAGAGTCGATGCCCAACGCCGGGATGCGATGGCACAGGTCATGTGACTGGGTTATATCCTCACCATCGAAGCTTGTCTGGTTGCCCGCATAAAGACAGAGTTCCTCCAGAAAGTAAGACACACTCACCTCATACACCGTCACCTGCTTCCGTGGCTTGCTGATCTGTTCTTCTGCTTGCTCTGTGTCTCAGTGAGTCTGCTTAGCTTAGATTTGTCCTGCTTAGCAGTCATGCTTTGCTTTTCTGTTATTGTTGTCTAAGTGTCAAGGTCTTTTTTTTTTAGTGGCATGGGTCTTGTTTTACGTGGATTCATTATTTTCCTCTTCTGTGGCCTCGATTATGCATGCTCATTTGGAATTGTATGCACTATTATTTTGTAAATAAATCAATACAATTAAATCTAAAACTTGGATACATCCTGTTTTTAAGATAAATTTTAAATACTAAAAAACACGTTGTGTTGAATATGACCATGTTCAAGAGGACTCTTATGCTTTTATTAAGTTGGTTACAGTTTGTTTGCATTAGATCTTTTAATTATATCCATATTGAATGAACAGTAATAATTATGGCTCTGCTATCTAGCTGACATCTCTGCTGTAAGAGTAGTAAACAGGAAGGGAGGCGAGCTTTCTCTCACTCACTGTTCTCATTCACCTTGTGCAAATCTCCTTATAAACTATCTTTTACACGATCCATTAAACCACAGAGAGGATCTCACGTTATGGTAGCAAATGACCCAGAAGGCAATCAAATGAGCTGACAGCTTTAATGACAGCCCAGAAAATTAGTTAACATAAAAAGATTTGCCTATAAAGTGTCCAGATGTCAAGAGGTGTAATTTAAGCAGTCTCCGAGTTCAGGAGATGCCAAGTGAGGTCTGGAATGACCTTAGACTTCACCCATATGCTTTATCCTCAGATGGACCTCAGTGCTTTTACTGATTATAAGAAAACTCATTACATTTGGTAACAACAAGTAAGAAATGAAACATTACAGGGTGTGGTATTACCAAAGCAGGAGTGGTTATGACGCAGACTGACAAAACAGCACTTCCGAAAGTGTTTTATTAATTAAAAAGTGACACATTGTACTTTTTAACCATTTATAGCTGCATTTAACTTTGCAAAACATCTGGGAAGTTAGTTCCTGTTATCACTTAAGTTATAATAGCTATGTAAACAGTTGCCTCACCACTCTCTCTTATTTCTCTCTCTTAAAGTAAATAAGACAAGAAATACAGCTTGTCATGTTACAGAGAAGTCCTGAAGGCTCTCCCTTTGTGTAAAACTTAATACTGACCGTTACAAAGCTCTGACACTGGATACGCCTTCCATAAATTTCAAATAAACATGTCCTTACAGAAAACCTCACCATATCAATGATTATACATTTTCTTTGTTAAATTACAACCCATTTTTAAATTTTTGTTTATTATTAGTCTTAGGTTATGTGCAGTGTCTGCCATGCAGGTTCCCATTAATGAGCCGTTACTATAGAAACAGTAATGTATCCGAACAAACACCTTGAAAACCTGTGACTTGCCTTGCAGCTTTTCAGAGCTGCTGCTACATTTGAACCAATCAGAATCGAGAATTCATCAGCATTGTTGTGTAAAGCAATATAATCCTGGGAACAACAGGAAAAACATTCCTAATGCATACTTATTAAAGCTTAAATGCATGTAAAGTGTTGCATATTTAGCACTTAGAGCTTAGAGTAAATTTGCAGGAATGAGATTTTAATTTAATTGAAAAAGTAGAGAATTTATTTTACTGAGGATGGGGGTTTCAGTAACAGACTAGAGAAGGGCAACCTTATTTAGCCATTATTTGCACGAGATTTCTCCCGGAACGTCTCTGCACACCATGAATTGCAGACAGAATAAAGACACAGCATTAATAATACATTGTCCACTCTTAGAGATGAATGTGTTATAATATGTCAGTGCTTCACTGTTTGTGTGAATGTGTGTGAGTGTGTCAGACAAACACACCGCAGGCTGCGGCATTGGCGGGACACTGTGCTCTTCGGGCAGGTTATTGAGCGCACGTTGATAGGGGAGAGCATCTCTACAGCTGCTCCATTGCACATAATGCATTTTTTAGCAGCGACCTGTCGATAGCTCGACATGCTCACAACAGGTCACCTTTCAGTCTGCTGGATACACCACAGGGCTGGCAAAGAGCACACAACAATTTATTAAGAGCCTCGAAAAAGAGTGTGTGTGTGTGTGAGAGAGAGAGAGAGAGAGAGAGATGTGAGGAGATGCCAAAACTGGCTAACCCTTTATTTACAGGCTACCTGAAACCTTCATAAGACTACATCACACCTACACTCAGGTCTGGAAGTATTTGGACAGTGACAGAGTTTTTGTGATTTTGCCTTTATACACCACCACAATGGATTTGAAAT
>CM075012.1:8331865-8359047 GCA_037576675.1 Pangasius sanitwongsei
ACTCAATACCTGATATCAACTCCAGACCTTTTATCTGCTTCATTTGTCTTGAAGTAACGAGGGAATGGACTGCACCTAGTCAATTAACTTCTTATCAGTCAATTGTCCAAATACCTTTGAGCCCCTGAAAATGGAAATACTTTGTTGAAAATGGCTGTAATTCCTAAATGGTAAATGTCATATTTTTGTGGAACCTCTTAAAATAAAGCTTGATTGTTTTATTTCAAATCCATTGTGGTGGTGTACAAAGACAAAATCACAAAAACTCTGTCATTGTCCAAATACTTCTGGACCTGACTGTATATAAACCCTTAATCCTTCATGCCAACTGACAAAAATCTGCTTAAACAATTATAAAACCTATTTCATCAGCTGTCAGCTGTCATAAAGACTGTTTTACTCTTGTTTAACGTAAGTTAATATCATGTTTAAGTCAAGTAATACATTTTTGCTGATATATTGCTGTATTATAATTTAAAATGTCATAACAGTTGACTTAGTGTACATCAAATGTCTTTATTCAATTACTTAATGGATTTTTTCTTTAATATTCATGTTATGTTGGCTAATATGTCATATGTTGTTTGTATCACTGATTTAATTTTCTTTCTTTAGAAATGTTCATCGGTCAACATGTGAACCATAAAAACCAAACTAAATCTAATTTAGAGTCAGAGAATTTATACGTAACTTCATGGTGTTATAGCCATAATTTACCATAAGCCATAATTTAAAAAAAATACACACCACTATATATATATATATAAAACAAAAAACAAGATCCTCATAGCATTTGTAAAAATTGTGGTCAAATGATTAGCAAATTATTGTCTAATAAATTAATGTGGCATCAGAAACAGGAAGATAGCTTTAGAAATTCAATTTGTTATTACCTATAATCCCCTGTTTTGTCTTTGAGCAATCTAAATAACATTTACGCAACATTCCTCTGATCCTCATGTGCATATATCCCCCGAGCCACGTCCATAAAAATGCAGCACAGCGTTTGAGAGTCTGTCCATCTCTAGGTAGTAGCCTTGGTCCAATTAAGCCCAGTGCAGAGTAATTAATGTGTCAGAGCTGGAGGAGAGGATGAGGGTGAGGGTTTAAGGAGGTGATGATGAAGACTTGAAGAGAAAGTGTGTGTGTGTGTGTGTGTCGGAGCCCCTGCTCCTTCCTTCTGTCCTCTCCCCTACTTCCTAAAGATCATTAATCTAATTGGTGCCAGTGGGGATTTCAGATCATCATGGACAGTTTTTTTTTTTTTTATGGTGAGAGTTACAGAAGATGAAAGCTTGTTAAAAACTGAGGCAAGTAAACCATGAAACGTGAAGGAGACGATTTTTCCTCTCTTTTCTGATTTCTGTGCTTACTAAGGGAAAATATAGATTATCATAAATAATTATAACTGTGCTTAGAATTCTTTGTAAGTTGCTAATGATTCCTTGTAACTTTAATAATAATGCCTCATAAAGCTCTTATAATGTGTTATAAATAATTCATTGATGACTTTTAATCATGTTGTAATGCAAGTGTCACTATATATTACAATGTGCTGTACTGTACAACCATAATTATACTGCAAATGTAATATATATTAATAATTATAAATAAAAAACTATAAATACAGGTTGTCCCAAAAATCTCCATACATAGGAGACTGTGTTTGCCAGCACCATGTCAGTTGTGCCTTCATCAGTGGATGTTCGGTTGGTCCGCAACACTTCCAGTCTTTTTGAATTTGTTAATAATTTTGGCAACACTGTCGTGTGTGATGTGCTTGACATGTTTCCTGTTAAAGTCCATCATAATCTTGCGACAGCTTCCCGATCCAGCCATGAGCATGATTGATATGTTCTTCTTTTGTCAAAGGCATTCTTAAAGGCTATCTGAAAATATATATATAATATAAACTATGTATGAAAAAAGTATTTTGGGAGACATTTTGCTAAAAAGTGTTCATTTCCCCTATGGATGGGGAAATTTTGGAACACCCTTATTTCCAGATAGATTACAAGAACACATACAGACACATTATTGAAGCCTGAAAATGTTTCAATGTCATCACTGCGTGCTTCCCAAAAATGAAAAAGACACATATATGTAACCTTGGAGAGACAGGAAGTTATCTCAGGTGCTACATATGTGTGTAATTTTTGGAAGCACCCAGTGATATTATAAATGTTAATAATGATTTACAATTGTTCTCTAATATTACAGTCACTTTATAATTATTAACCAGTCAATATTATTAATTATAATTATTATTAGTTATAAAGGTTGGTGCAGTACAATACATGTTGTTATAATGAATAGTTATAGTTATCAAGGAACTATTTCTATCACATTATAAGCACTGTATGAGGCATTATTAGAGTTACAAGCAATGATTACCAACTTACAAAGAATTACAAGCATGGTTATAATAATTTATGAATATGACATGCACAGAAAGTATTACCAAAAGTGCACATATTATGCTTATGCTACGATCTGACAGCTCAGGACAGGAATTGGAGTATAAGAATAATTTCTTTTTTTAGTTTTTGCAAGTGTCACTTTATACTGGTCATCATTGGCTACAGTGACATGTTGAATCAAAGGAATGTTTATCCACTGCTCAATCACATATCTCTGCTGTCTGTATAATGGCATGGCGAACGTGTGCATCGTCCTGCATGCAGTTTGATGTTGTTACTTCACGTTAATTTAGATGACTAACTCTGCTGCCTCCTAACTTTCCCTGTCTTCCACTCCTTCTCTTCTCCGCCATCAAGTTCTTGCAATGTATGAAAATGTTCTTAAGTGTCCTACACCTGGCTGCACAGGGCGCGGCCATGTCAATAGCAACAGGAACTCACATCGAAGGTAAGAACTCGGTTGATAAAGGAACTGGGTCTGTTCTACATTACTGTCTGGTGAATTTCTTTTTTTTTTTGTTTTGTGTACTGAAGATATTCTTATTTTGGTTATTGTTGCCATTCTGAATGATCAGCTATCAGTGTTTATTTGTTTGTTTTTGTTTGTCTTTCTGTTCGTTTAAAAATCGTATTTTACTTTACTTTTAATTTCTTTTGAATAACATCGTAATAATGCCATGTATGAAGTAATATCCGTTCCCACAATTCCTTTATGGGAAAAAAGCAATAGGTTGTTACACTTGCAAAGTCATATTTGTAGGAAAAAGTTATGAAGATTAAGATTAGGTGGAGTTAATTTTATTACCTTTACTTACACCTACATCTGTATGAAGAAGAACAAAATATGAACCTTGCTTGTTGAACTTCATATAGATCTTTCATGAGCACAGGTTCGAACAGGAATACATGTTTCCCATAAATATTCTGAATGTTACGTAAAGATTTCTGAACATTAGATGTAGTGTTTGGATTTGTACAAGCACTGCTGTGTGTGTTTCTTCCTCAGGCTAGTGTATAGTATATATTCTTTGTCTAACCGAAATGTTGCGTTGTTTTTATAATATTGTAGGATCATTATTTGTAGAATTAAAATCTGTCAAATACTTTTGGGAAACATTCTAATAATATTTACTGTTAGCTGGATATGTATTTATATGTATATTTTTATGTATAAAGTATTTACTGACTTTAATAATTTACAGATACTGGAAAGGTATATATTGAAATGTATATTCTATTATTATTCACTGTATAAAATTTACCATAACATTTACAGTAAATAATTATTAAACATACATATGTACATAAAGTAAAGTATGGCAGTATATTCAAAGGTAATTAATATACTTTTTTACATCACTATACTGTATGTTTCAAGTAATATACTGTTAACGTAAAATAAACTGATAACCCACTATATTTGTCTGTTTAGCTGATGGTTTTATCCAAAGTGACTTACAATTGAGACAGGATAGAGCTAAGCAGCTGAAGGGTAAGGGTCTTGCTCAAGGACTCAATCATGGCAGCTTGCCAGTGCTGGGATTTGAACTCATGACCTTCTGAGCTGTAGTTCAAAGCCTCAACCACCATTTCCCTCAACGAACTCATACTGATTCAACCACCTCTACGTTTGCATTAACTCACACTAAAAGATGAATTTCAGATCCACTAATTTTCAGATGTTGACAGAAAGAGAATCCTTCTCATTCTCACTCCCACCTAAAATGCTAGATACCACTATAAACTGTGTTTTTTGGTATTTCACTGTAAACCAATGCACTGATTTCCAGTACAATCCTGTAAAATAATAAAACAGTGTTTTGCTATAAAACAAATATTACAAGTTACAGAATTTGTATAGTGATTTTTTCCATCATAATTTTGTGTGCAGAGCAAAGCTGAAGGGTGTGTAAAATTTTTTTGTTTTGTTTTTTTAACAGAATGCTCAATGTTGCATATACACCAATACTTAACCCTTAGGAAAAAGATTAAGCATGTGTCTGTAGCTGTGACTGGGATGATAAATGCCGAGCTCGCTGTAGTCTTTCTCTTTAATGCATGTAATTCTATTCTGGGGTGCTGCTGCAGTGAAGGTGTGACGGTCAGCAGCTGGTGTGGGATGGTAGGCCTGGCACTAGCCATTAGCACGTCTGTGACACCCGAGCGGGAGCGCCAGCTGCACATCACACACACACACTCTGAGGAATGCACCTGCTGTAGAAGAAACCACACACTTTTACCTCTTACATCTGTACTCACAAGCATGCAAATGTGTGTACTCGGGCCCCAAAGCAAATTGCCAGTTTGTCTCGTGTCATTTGCACATAGACAGACCTACACACACCTTTGCTGTTACTCTGTTCCTTCTACCTGCTGCGAGAAAACTCTTTACTGAATTCCTTTAACATTCTTAACGGATCACAAAAAGAGGAAATAGTGACTCGAAACTCATTCTCATGGGAAATCACAGTCACAAGTCGGAAATCCACCTGTGTTTGAACTGTGGAGTGGATTCATTTTGTCTTAGAAGTGTGGAGTTGTATGTAATACCTCCATCAAGGTTTCAGTACAGACCTCATAAAGCTGGAGCTGTTGTTGCACAGACTGTCTTCCTGATGATTGTTTTGTGTGATGATGGCTTCTCTAATATATGTAGAGTGACATCATACAGTATGTGTTGCTTTTCATTTTTCATTTTTTTTTCATTTTGTGTTGTGTTAATGCAGTCTCTCGGGATGCCCGATAGCAGCTGCTGAGAAACTGGCAAAAGCTCATGAGAAACACCAGGCCTGCAATGGAACTAAGTCCAACCAGGCATCGGACCGAGTTCTGAGGTAGAAGACAACACCCATCATGGATGCTTCAGTTTAATAGCACATGCTGTTAGATGTAGTGTATATTATTTAATTTCATTAGTGGATCATCAGTGTCACATGGTGGTGTAGTGAGTAGCATGGCCTTCTCACAGCTCCAAGGTCCTTGGTTTGATCCTAAGCTCATGTTACTTTTTGTGTGGAGTTTCACATGTTCTCCCTGTGGGGGGGAGGGCTTTCCTCCTGGTTCTCCAGTTTCCTCGACTTCCCAACTACTGGTAGATGGATTGTCTACATTAAATGGCCCCTAGCATGAAGAAGTGTGTGTGTGTGTGTGTTTGTGTGTGTGTACAGTGTCCTGCGATAGACAGGCATCCCATCCAGTATGTATTCCCATCTCACTCAGTGTTGTCAGAATAGGTTCCAAATCCACACTAACTGTTGTTAATGAAGATGTTAACATACTATCTGTAGTTATTCAGTTCACCAGCATTCAATCATGTAGTGCTCACATCCTAGACTCAGATTTACTTCCAACCTAAGCTATGATTTTCATGACTTGTAACGTGACTTGGACTCACTCATCTATGACCTCAGGGTCCATGTATGATGTGTTCATTAATTTTTTGCTTCAAGCTTCTTGTAGTATTTACTGTTTTAAAGTAAAAACTGCTTTGAAGATATTGGCATGTATTTTTTGTAAAAACACATGAACTCAACGTATATCAACCCCAGAGATTAAACTTGGACTTATGCTCATAATATCAGAATTTGACCCGAACCTACTGAATTTCGCATGCTGTATAAACAGTCCGTGTCCATAATTGTTTCTCCAGCATTAAACACCATTACTCAAGCTATGCTACTGCATCTTTGACAATTCATGAAAGGACCCAGAGTCCCAGTTCATTTTAATCCCTTTCTTCAAAGACTTGAGTTGAGCTTGAACAGCAGATTGAAGACTTTGGGCTTGATTTGGATGGGAGGGTGAGATTCTGACTGGCAGCATTCCAGGATATGCTTGGAATGTATTCCAAAAATATTAGTGCTGTTAATAAAAAACACAAAAATATTAGTGTGTAAAAGCACATTTCTGAAAATACCCTCATACTGCATTTGCAAATAGAATCCCCTGTTATGGGTGAAAACAATGTACAACAGGAAGCAGCCTGATATCTGAAAAGACTTCTTTTTGTCCTTACCACATTATATATACATTTTGCTTGAAATTTGGACACATAGTATATATAATATATTGTGTGTCCAAATTCCTAGCAAAAGAAAAAATCAAATGTTTTTCCTACACAATTTTCCTATAAATATTACATGTGGGGGATGTAAAAAGATTATGTAATCTAAAAAAAGCACCAGCCAAAAACAAACAGCAAATAAGAGACTGCAACTACTACCGACTGTAATAATGTATTTTAATATAAATTTTAATGTAAATTAAAATGTAATGTTTAAAATGTTTATTACTAAAACTAGTTCATTACTTATGTGATGTATTCCATGAGATCCTGTTGACCATCCTCTGTCGGTTGCTCTTTTAGGCCTATGTGCTTTGTAAAGCAGCTGGAGATCCCGCAGTACGGCTATAAGAACAATGTCCCCACCACCACCCCCCGCTCCAACCTGGCCAAAGAGCTGGAGAAATACTCCAAGACCAGCTTCGACTACAATGGCTACGACAACCAGAATGTGTACGGCAAACGTGCCATCGCTCCTAAAGTCCAGGGGCGTGACACATCACCCAAGGGATACGATGGTAAGACCTGCAAAACCACATTTTATCTTTCTATTCTTCGCATCTTCTGACATGACTAGTGAACATCATGTTTTTCAAAGTACAGGGAATGTTTTTTTTTTGTTTTGTTTTTTGGCTTCACATAATTTTAGCATGAGATGTAGTTTTAGTGAATATGAATTCAGTGAATACCAAATGCACTGACACTACAATGGCGCTATTTTATGAGTGTTCCCAACATCTTCTCCAGGCTTTGACCACGGGAATGGAAATGTATGGAAATTATATAGTAGCGGATGCATAATGAATGACTTGGTAGAGGCGAGTCAAGGTCTAGTCTCTGGGCCACAGCTAATTGCAATTCTGTTTGAATAGCAGCCAGTTCCCCGGCTGCACTTTAATGACTGAGAGAGGAGTGGGCATATAGAGAGAGACAGAGTGAGAGAGAGAGAGAGAGAGAGAAAGAGAGAGAGCGAGAGAGAGATGGCAGCAGGGAACTCAGTTGGAGATGCCACTTTGATGCCCGGCTGGTGGCTGTGGCTCATTGTAACTTTAGTCAGATGGCAAATAGCGCAGCTTTCTCACCTGAACCTCAAGGATGCAGCTCGGCACAAGTGCTCAACCCCCACTCCTTTTACTCTACCTCACCTTACAACTCATTAATCATGCAATCAGAGAAATCATTATGTGCTGGAAATAAGTAGACTGTCTACAGGTAAAAGATACTCTAACTAGTTATGCCTTATTATTAAATTCTCTACAGATTTTACAATAACTCTTGACTTAAGGGTGGTGTTCACAGGGTGACCTCACACATAAACCCTTTATGACACAAATCTACCTAAACATTTGTCATAAATTGCAAAAAATCAAATAAAGGTAAGCACTTCTAAAAAAATACAATTCTTTACAGTGTTCCCTGACCTTTGTAATTTTGGCATACTTTCTGAATGCATAGTAAAGGTTTAAACTGTAGCAATCATTGTACCATAACAACAGAGTGATATGGATTATATATATTAACACAGTTGTGTGTGTGTGTGTGTGTGTATATAATAACAGTTTTACGTGTTAACAGTTTTAACAGAGCTTTATCAGAGGTTCTCAACTATTTATGAAATTATTTATTCATTTATGAAGGTCCAATGTAAGCAAGCTACCAAGCCAAATAATTACTGTGTATATAATTGCATTGAAATGTGTGTATTTATAGTGCATAATGAGGAGTTAATACCAACTGTATCACAGATTTACATGCTACTTTGACAGCTGACAACCTATTTAAAGTGAGCAGAAAGCTTAGCAGATGAGTGCTTGGTCAGCTTATACTTTAAACCAGTGACATGTTTTTTTCTTTACAGAAGATCACACCATATTAACCAACCCATTTGGCAATAGTTTATTTATTGCAAAATAGCAAATGATAAAGTAACTTGATAAAAAATTATAAAATAACTTGCATCCCATATGCACATTACAGTTTCTTAACCTGAATTTAGTACCTCGTGGCGACGTTAAGTTGTCAGCACACAGTATAAAAATAAAATAAATACAAAGAAATTTCCCTGTGTACACTTAAATTGTTACCTTAGACTCTATACAGTATATGTCAATAAGGTCCATAGTGCATATATCATAATGAAAAGGGAGAGTGCATGGCAAAATGCAGGAGGCTAAACAACAGCAGGAGTAGAGGGATAGAACTGAGAGAAGAGCTGACTTTCTTCGAACTGGGATTTGAAGGACATGATAGTGGAGATGTTATGGAGGCTCTGTAGGTGGGTTCAATAAAATTGAATGACCTGCCCCCTTCAGAGGAGGATCAATACTCCAGAACAAGTAAACCTTTACTACATGATCTAGGAATATGTTGTTGGCAATAAATATGGAGTAGCTCAGCTAGTATTGTGAGAAAAGATCATGTAGGGTTTTAAAGACTAGAAGGAGTATTTTATACTGAATAAGAGTTATAACTAATGACCAGCGAAGGTGGTAATGAATGAGGGTGATATTGTAGGCATATTGTATGGTGTGCAGGAGAGCTCTAGCTTTTGAATATATTGCAATCTGGCATTGATAAATTTGACAGCTAATTTGGATTGAGTTCCAATCATGGTTTTTGGACAAAAATACATAATAATTTTAATCATATCTTAGGCAATTGGTTATTTTTAGTTATAGTTTAGATTTAGTTGATTAAAAAGCTACAGCATTTTTAGACAAAATTAAAGATTTCCCATATATACATATATATATGGGAATATAAGTATAAATATATATATACTTACATGTTGGGCAACCTTACTTTTGTCTAAAAATGCTGTAAAGATAAAAAGTCAAAATAAAATCTAATTATAATTCTTTATTTGGTTTGGTAGGTGCTTACACTGGTCCTTCATAAACGATAAGAGATACAGTAAATAATTTCATTAATAGCTCTGAAGCTCTGATAAAACTCTGTTATTATATATAAAACACATAACTCTCTTATTTAATATACTGTATATGTATGAGTATATGTATGTATAAGTTTCCAAAATGTAAATGAATAATTTCTAGGTTTTAATTCCTTCTTAGATTGAGCACCAAATAGCTTTACACATTGGGAATGGCACATTCCCATTACAGACTTAGTAACGCATAAAGCATTTCTTTTCCTCCAGTTTGTCTTGGCCAAATGACAGTTCGGAAGCCGCTTGTATTACATAGCTATGACTGAGTCTGTAACACACAGCAAATTCTGGCTAGCTAGTATTTTATTAGCTTGATCAGACAGTACAAAGTGTAGTTTTCCCTAGAGGATAAAATTTTTTATCACAAAGTAATGTCAGTGTAATCAATAAGGTTGCTACTGTTACCATATAAGTTATGAGTGTTACATGATCTCCACCCACAAATGTTCACCCTGAGCATACATACATATATTATTACATTTTGTCATATACTTTGAGTAGAATGGTAAAGTATTATTTATTAATCTTTTCATTTTCATCATTGAAATTGATATTGGCTTAGCTTTTGCCAACAAAATGACTACTACATTCTGGCAACATGGCAGTAGTCAAGATGAGATGTTATGAAGCCATTAACTAGGTCTGGAACTAGATCCTTCATCCTTTATGTCAAATAATGGATGAAGGTCAGAAGATGAAGTCTAGACAAGAGAGCTAATATGGGCTTCAAAATGAGTAATGGGTCAAAAGAAACACCAGGGTTTGACAGGATTAACCCGCACTCCATCTATATTAATACTTCTGCGCACATTTGCTAGAGATCTGGACCCAACCAGCAGAGTTTCTCTATTTTTCAGAGTTTAGAAAATTAAAGCACATCTGAAAAAAAATATAACACAATACATCATTGTTGGAATAATACTGAAACCCCTAAGGGTTCCCGGTAATGAGATTTGCTATAGGGAACAATAATATCCTTGATTTTATTCCATCTAAATTTGGTCGATCTTTACTGAAGTGACTAACATCATTCAAAGGAACACTCCAGTGTTTTTCAATCAAATATCTATTTAATACATTTGTAGCAATTAGCAATTTAGCACGTGCAAGTGGCATGGACAATAACTTTGAAATGAAATCTGTACTGAGAAAAGAATAGAAATCCTGCACTTCAGTCTATATATTTGTTTATATCATACAGAAATACATATTTCTGTATGATGCTTTGCAAGGAATTTGTAAAGTAACTTCTAAATCTATGTTTTGTTTATATAAGAGTGATTAAGGGTGACTACTTTTTTCAAAGCTTCAGTATAAAGAACGTCTTTGGCTTCATTGGTTTGATAAAACTGCATAAGAAAAGATTTTCTCTCATGTCCTTTTCATGCTAATGCCCTGATCATTGGAGCATAAGTCTTGTTTTCAATTATCATTTTAAAGTTATGTTTTCTAAACGTTTATTGAGTGCTCCAACAAGTGCCCGTAGACTAGAAAACTGTAGAAAATTAGAACTTTTTTTCTCATTACCAGGTAACTTGTTGCTTAATGATAAAAAAAATCTTTCCTAATGATAATCACTCATACACTCCAAATGCATAGAAAAACACTGGAGTATTTCTTTAAAACTGTTTTTGGCCATATACAGTATATATCTTTTTGTGTGTGTCTCCGCAGCTAAGAGATACTGTAAGAACTCCAGCTCGGCGAGCAGCACCACCAGTAGCTACGCTCCCAGCAGTAGCAGCAGCCTGAGCTGTGGAGGAGCTGCAGGAGCAGGAGGAGGCGGAGGAGGAGGAAGCAGCGCCAGCAGCACCTGCAGCAAAAGCAGCTTTGACTACACGCATGACATGGAGGCCGCCCACATGGCCGCTACAGCCATCCTCAACCTGTCCACACGATGCAGAGAGATGCCTCAGAGTCTGAGCAGCAAGCCACAGGAGCTCTGCACACAGGTACAGAGAACAGTCACTGTGTTTGCATATACATATATATATATATATATATATATATATATATATTTATGTGTGCGTGTGTGTGTGTGTGTATGTCCTGTCTATAGCACATTTTAAAAAACTCAATGAAAATTCTCAAGGAGTCTGTAGGTGCATGCAGCACTGGTTCCTCGATGTCAGCGCGTGTGTGTAGGAGTGTTTGCATGCTATATCCGTCTATTAAGGTGTTACATGACTATAGCAGATCAGGACTTTAAGCAAAGGGGTTTTTTTGTTTGTTTGTTTTTTAAATATTCCAGTGGAGTTGCAGTTGCTGACAGCAGTTGCTGCAACTGTACATATCGTAATAGGTCATTTTATCTTATTCTGAATGTCTCTGTGCTAAGAATGCATAGAAGTAGTAAGATACTATAAACTTACTGAGTGTTTACCAATGTTCAGCTCATTTTTAAATAGAATATAATACTTTCTAAAATTGAACCAATGCAGTAAAATGTAATTATTTTATGGCAGCATGGTGATGCAGCGGGTAGCCAGCGGGTTTAGGGTCCCTGATTCGTTCCTGAGCTCACATTACTGTCTGTTTGGAGTTTCTCATGTCCTCCCTGGGTCTGTCTGGGGTTTCTCTAGGTTTTTCCAGTTTTCTCCCAAAACTGTGCTAGTAGGTGGATTGGCTATGTTAAATTTGACTTTTAGAGCAGCAAGTGCTCAAATTTCAAAAGGGGCCTGTGGATCAAGATGTCAGAACACCAACTTCAGCATAACCTTTGGAACTATAGCAACCAACATTCAAAGAGAATGTAAAATGGATTCTCATACCAAACCACATCATATGATTAGGCATTTATCAAAGTGTATTATTGTAATTATTAGCTGTATTATTAGCTGTTTATCACTAACACATTCTGTTCAAACTAGTTAGCAAAACGATCAGATAACAAGCGTAAACTCGAAGTTTCAGAATCAGACCCACTATATT
This sequence comes from Pangasius sanitwongsei, assembly GCA_037576675.1. Lineage (NCBI taxonomy): Eukaryota > Metazoa > Chordata > Actinopteri > Siluriformes > Pangasiidae > Pangasius > Pangasius sanitwongsei. The sequence goes on from CM075012.1 coordinate 8,344,230, forward strand.
GCTGGCTGCCTACTATACTGCTGCACAAATTCCTGATGGAGTGGAATACTATAGGTCTAAATATAATGTGACAACAAGAAACCAGGTGCAAGACAGCTTCAAAAAACACCAATTAAACTCACCATCTCTCAGTGTCGTGGAGTAGTCGCCGCGGTATTAAGCGAGCAAATAGATTGCTCGTTGTATCACATCAGATGCAACAGTTCAGATTTTAATTTAAACTGGCACTTATGGGGAACAAGTAATTACTTACCTTTCTGTTAGCCAGTGTCACTCACTGCTGCTTCTTCAAATTCATGGCTATGAAGGATCTGGTGGTTCTGCACTTAATTTCTATTGGCTAAATTCTTCCTTCATTCAGAGATGGACAGGGACATGCAAACAGATACCATAACAAACCCACAACTACTTACAACTTCCCCCTTCAGCTTATGGATGGTGGGCCCTTACAAAAAAAAAAAGGTGAAGTAGGGGAGGGGGGAATGTTTCTGAAGGTTTTGTGGTATTCATGCTTTATCAGATGGAAAGTGACTACGCTGGTAACCACAAATTCTTCCCTCTAAAAAAAAGTAGTCCCTCCTCTAGAGTTCCTAGAGTTTAATTCACCAATACCTTAGCCTGATGAATTCATGACGTATACTGAGGGATTCCTTTATGTGGAAGGAATTTATTTTTCTACTTTCACAGTACAGAGAAATATCACCATTCTTGTGCCTGGTAATCACCCATACGCAACATACTATATATGATATGAAGAGATTTAGATTGAAAAGCACTGGATTCCTTTAATGATTATTACAATGAATATTAATGCAAAATGGTGTAAAAATTAATGAGTAACATGAGAAATGGGTGGCTCTATACACTAAACTGCCAGTTAATTAGCTATATCAATCTAGTAACAAATAAACTGGCAAGTCCATGTATGTATTTGGCTCCTGTTCCTCCGGGATTCACCAATAAGGCAGCCAGAATAACAGTGCAGCCAGTGTGGCATCTTTAGTCACCAAGAAGCAGAACTGTCTGCCTTCCTGTGGCCTGATTGGATATACACAGCTCAAGTATTTACTACACACACACATATATACACACACACACACACTCAACTGGCATTGACACTAATGGTGAGGTGTGCAGGAATGGAAGGATGGAGAGGAGAGGGTTGGGAAGGAGGAATGATTGCATATGGTGGGTGATCGGAAGTGCCGAGAGCTAGAGGGCTTCCTCTCTCTATCTCTCTTTCTCTTCCTCCTCCATCCATCTCCTGTCACTCTGCAGAGAGGAGTGGGGGAATGAGAGAAGCAGCTGGCCTGCGGCAAAACCCATCTCCCCCTGTCACAGGCTGAGAGACAGCATGGTGCTCCTCTCCGCTTCTGACGGCTGTGCCTTCACTCCGCCTTCACTTCACTTCCTCTGATTATTTCACATCGAAAAATAACTGCCTCAAATGGGCCCATTTGTCATGCATAAAGCTTTGGAGGAAGACAAGAGGAAGCAGAATGATCATAAAATTCCATAGCTGCTATATATATAATATTATTAATAGGGTGGATTGAGTTTGCCGTGTACAGTACATATAAAAAGTCTACACACCCCTGTTAAAATTGCAAGTTAAAATGTTTTGTGATGTAAAAAATGAAGCCAAGATAAATCATGTTAAATCTTTTTCCACCTCGAATGTGCTATAGCAACCAACAAAATTCAGATGCTCAAAAACAAATAGAAACATTTTAGGAACAAAAAGAAAAAACTTACAATAATTTGCTTGTACAAGTGCGCACACCCTTTCATAATGGAGCATGTGGAAAAAGTATTTATCACACACCTGTCATCAGTGAAGTAATTCTGATTAACCCCAAATCAAGATCAGCTGTTTCTGTAGGATTTTCTTGACATCTTCTTGGTCATGATTTCCAAAGACCTTACAAAATCTGTACAGGATCTCATTGCTGAAAGGTATCGATCAGGAGAGGGGTACAAAAGAATTTCCGAAATATCATATACCATCATACCGTGGAACACCATGAAGGCCATCATCACCAAGTGGAGAAAATTAGGTACAACAGTGACTTTACCAAGGACAGGACATCTTTCTAAAACTGATGAAAGACAAAGACTACATTTTGCCAAAACATAGAAAATGTGTTATGGTCTGATGAGATCAGGGTAGAACTTTTTGGGCATAATTCTAAAAGATATGTTTGACTCAAAAACAAGACAGCTTATCACCCAAAGAACATCATACCCACGGTGAAGCATGGTGATGGCAGCATCATGCTTTGGGGCTGGTTCTCTTCATCTGGGAATGGGGCTCTAGCCAGGATAAAAGAGAATCACTGATAGCTCCAAATACCAATCTATTTTGATACAAGGCCTCTGTTAGACAACTGAAGATGAAGAAAATAATTCAACTTTCAGCTTTGATAACAACCCAAAGCACAAATCCAAGCAGCAAAGGAATGGCTTTAGAAGAAGAAGATCAGTGTTTTGGAATGGCCTAGTCAGAGCCCAGATCTAAATCCTATTGAAAACCTGCAATAACTTGAACAGGGCTGTGCACAAGAGATCCTCTCACGATTTGATAGCTCTGGAGCATTTTTGCAAGAAAGAGTGAAATAAAATTGCCAAATGAAGATGGGCTAAGTCCAAAAACAGTGAGTGCTGTACTGCAAGCAAAAGGTGCTTTAACTAAGTATTAGTTAAGGGGTATGCAACCAGGTTATTGCAACCAGTTTATCTTCTTTTTTCAAAAATATTTTTATTTGTTATTTGTTTCTATTTGCACTTGACTTTTGTTGGTTGCTGTATCTTCCATTGAAGATGGAAAAAAGGATCTGACGATTTATTTTGGTTTAATTTTTTACACCACAAAAACCTGCAATTTTAACAGGGGTGTGTAGACTTACCGTATATCTACTGACATATCCACTTTGTGTGTTTACAAAAGCAAAATCCACAAATTAATATAGATATACACAACATCTTTTATTTTATGTCAGCTATCTAGTTTTATTTCATGGAAAGACCACCTGTCAATCAACCTTGACTGACAGAATCAGCTATTGTTATTTGTTCAACAGCGTTGTTGAATTGTTGAATCTGATTGGTCAGAAGTAGACAGTAGTTCTGATTATAATTTAAATCACAGGTTTACATTAATGCACTAATACATTATAATTTCTAAAGCAACTGCTTATTCACAGGGACTTGTACAATGGATGCTCCACATAATCTAATAATAAAATGATTTTGAAAATGTTTTTATTTAATAAAGAAAACTCTACACTCCTTGTTTTGGTGAAGTATTCTGTTAGCAGATGTTTATTTAACATTTATGGAAGGAATCCAGGGTGTCAGCACTTTGTAACAGTCAGTAAGTTTCTTGACACGGGAGAGTCCGCAGGACAGAGGACTTTGCACCTTTCGGCACTTTTTCTCAATAACATGACAAGCTGTGTTATTTGCATTATTAACATCAAGAGAGAGAAAAAAGAAAGGCCGGTGAGGGAACAACTGTTTATAGCTGTTATAACGTAAGTGATAACAGAAACTATAACAGAAACAATAACTTGTGGATATTCCATAACATTAAATGCAACTATATACAGGTGAACAGCAGTGTTGTTTAATAACAAATTAAAAATTGTAATTGTTGGGAAATTGCTGTTGTATAAGAGGGGTATTAATAATTACCTTTAGGGTGGTAATACTTCATGTCTGGCCGTATCACACCACGTCGTCATGGATTTCCTTTTATAACAGCAAGTAACATTTACTAATATTTACATGTAACATTTACTCACATATATTTCTCTTAATATTGCTTATTTGTACTACATGTTGTGTTGTGTCCTGTGTTTGTATTGTCTGTAGGAACTTGGTAAGCTGAAAAGTGTAAAAATCCCTGTGGGCTTGTTGGACATGCCCAATAAAGCTATCGTGATCTTGAGTCATGGAGAGTAGCAGCTCATACATACAGGCAACATTAGAATTAGATTTGATTTATGCTGAAGTTAGCTAGCTTTATTAGTGAATGCCAGCTATCCAATGTTGCTGTAATGATAGGTACCTGATGTTACTGTTACTTGATTAACTCAAACAAGGGCTAAGCCTAGGAGAGACCATCTGGTGCAGAGTTTGACTCACCATCTAGACAACTGGACACCTTTTTCGAGAAGGTCAGCAAGTGTCTTTCCCCAAGGCTGATTAACTTCGGTTCTAAGACCATGTGACACACAACATGTTCTGAGATTCAGTATGTAGGGAATATGTTAGTCTAACATGATCATGATAATAGCTGGTTCATGAAATAAAATCACCCAATTTAAGAATGAGAATATTCTAGTAAAGAATTCATTTATGGAATATTGTGTTTTTAAGACAGACATTAATACAGGATTCTGCACTGTCTGTCTCTCTGTCTATAATTGTCTGGAGGAAATAGGACCAGAAAAGTGTGATGGTGAGAAATGACCTCTTTCTTCCTGTGTCTTGTTCCCTGCTGGTCCGTTCCCATGGTGATGCAGGTCAGGGTCAGCTCAGGCCAGGTGGACTGAGGGAGAAGAGGATATTCTAGGCAGACTATCTCCAATCCCAACCCACTGCTAATGATATCAGCTGCAACTATGTGTATAACTATAACTATAACTATGCAATGTGTGTCTTAGTGGAGACCTGCTGCTACTGTACACACACGCAGCCAAAAATGTTGCTCACTAAAGAGCTACATGGATTCTAGGTGTTTCTTTCTCTCATTTATCTGTTTATCTTGCTGTGCATCTTTTTGTCTCTTGCTATGTGTATATTTTTTATATTCGTGCTCCAACTCGTATGTGGCTTTTCTCTGGGAGGCAGGAATTAAAGGAAAACATACGGACAAAAAGAGCCAGAGGGAAACTGCTGTAGTGTGGCGAGCGAAAGATGGAATTAGAGAGTGTGTGTGAGAGAGAGAGAGAGAGAGAGAGAAAGAGCAGCAGGGAGCTCGGTGAGAGAAAGACAGAAAAAGTAGCTAACTTACTGCATATCTGTTCCAATTGCTATTCTAGACATTATTCACAATGAAATCTCTATCTGCTGATCTCAAAGCGCTGACAGGGCTAAATTTCAAATTTTATCACATTACGTTTTTGTTCATATAAACAGCACACCTGTGGACGGCAGTATGGCAAATGTTCCTCCTGTGTTTACGACGCACTACCACACACTGCACAGGCTGGTGATAGCATTAAGTTTCTCATACGTATGTCAGGTTTCATACGTCCACCATTACAGCTTTCGTTCCCAAATTCATCTGTTCTTGCCTTTGCTTTATAATACAGAGTGCTGATTTAAAAGCCAGTAAAAAAAAAATGTGTGCAGTATGATCTATCTTCCAGTCTCACAGAAAAAACACTCACATGCAACTAATATATGGAGATAATCTAGGCACTTAAAACCTGAATTATATTCCTGTGATGGGAAATTATATGAATGTTGAAATATCCAAGAAGATAAAAAAAATATATTTCTGTACACTTCTTAGATATTGATACAGACATTTTTTTCTATATAATACAATCCTTTATAAAGTAGTATCCAGTATTCCATGCAGAATGCTTTTTTTATTATTTTATTTTTTTGTGCTGTTTTTCATGCTCAGCTACACTTCTATCTAACACCTCTATCTTCAGCTTCATATTCATTTTCACTGCAATGTTTCCACTATCAGCTATCCCAAGCACTTCATCTGCAGATTAAATATTTTATTTCTCACCCAGTGTTTGCTCTGATAGATTGTGCATGCAATGGAAAATTAAAACCTGAACAATATTAAGACCTTCTGTTTGCTATAATAGGCAACAATATTAAAAAAAAATATTGTATAGAAAGTTATGATGCAGTTGATATTAGACTTTGTATTTCACAATTTCACCATTGCTTAAATTTATGTAACATACTCACAGTATGAGGAGTGCATTTGATATAAATATGGATAAAAGAGTAAATTTTCTCTAAATATGTCTAAAACAACTAATAATCAAGGTTGATTGATATGTGCTTTTAGTAAATGAAGTAAATCAAGGAAACTGTTTTTTTTTTTGTTTGTTTGGTTTTTTTTTTACTTTTCCTTAAAGTTCTGCCTCATTTCTGTTAGATTTTTCTTCAGATGCAGAGGGAAGGGCTACTCCTGTATTAGTAATGACATACACATGCAAATATACTCAAATAGAAAAGCCAAGATATGGATTGCTGTAGTATATTATGGTTTTGTGAAGCGAGGAAGAACTGAAGAGAGGAGAAAGGAAGCAAACAGAAATATAGATGCCACCTTTTCCATTATATCTCTCTCTACTTGTCTCTCTTGCTACTCTCCTGCCTCTCACAAAATCCTTGCTCTTGCTCTTACACTGTCATCTTGCTTCTCATCACCTCTCCTCCAACACCCTTTCATCTTCTCCTCATTCTCTTTCTCTAGTTCCTGTTTTCCCCTCACCCGATCCTCTTATCTCTCCTGTTTTTCCGTGTCCTCTTCTCCTCGCTCAGGCAGGAAGGCCACGCCCACTTCAGGTTTAAATCTAAACACAGCTATAGATATCGATATTTAGTGCACTAAAAATATACAGATTGTGTCAATGAGATGCATCCTTATTATGCATCATGCATCATGTATTGTAAAACATGATGTTAGGCAATCATTGTGAAACAAAATTTGAATAATGTGCATATACATTCAGTATAAATGCTTGAGCCTCAAATCCCTGAGATTGTGTTTATTTAAATCATCATCATGGTTTTTTGGCATTTACACCAATAAATTTACACCAAAGCCCTGACGCTTTAGACATTGCAGAGTAACTATGAAGCTATCATGTGGTCATTCATTTTCACTATGAAACAAATCTAATAATTTCTATTAAATCTGAAAATGCAACATATCCTGACCACATTACTAAAACTAATATTAACACTGTACACTTTTCAAAGTGGCAATTAAAGTGGCATTCAGACTCTTTAATCTATTCATCTAAAATACATTTAATACACCACGGCATATACAATCATGCCTTTCTAATCATTCCTCAAATTCATTTGCAAATAAATCACAAGTATTTGACACAAATCTAACAAATCCCAGTGCAACATATTTATTCTCATAATATCAGGTGAAATGATGTTCATTCATTCACAGGCATTGTGTTTGACTGACACTTGCAGCTCTGAGTGGTTTTCGGCATTCGTCAGGAGATCACAAGTTCAAATCCTCAAGAGTCCAGGAGAGCATAATTGGCCCTGCTCTCTGGTTGGGAGGGATGACATTCCTCTTTCCACTGTTGACAGTTAATAAAAGGACAGTTAATGCTTTCCTCTAAGTATGTTCAGCTGCCCTGTGACATTATGTGAGTTTAAAAAGATGTAGTGGCTTCATGTGTCTCTGTGAGGAAGCACAGGTTTCGCTCTCGTTGGTAGCTGTCATGTAGTAGGATTCAACTAGTGGGCAGGAATAAACTGAAAGAATATAGAGCAAAAATATATAGAACAATAACAAGAGCCTTCTAAATAAATACAAATATAGATATGAATAGGAGGTGCGCTATTTGTTTGTTGAAAGCTTGCCAGAACGGTGTGCATCAGGACTCACTGGATGCAATAAAAAAAAAGTTGAGCAAGTGGGGAAATCTTTACATTCATGTCAGCAGACAGACATAAAGCTCTCTGGACAAAGAAAGAGCACATTCATTAATATTAACATGATGTTTTTACAGCGCCCATTCATGCATCTTTAGTAACTGCCTGATCAGAGCTGCAGTGGTTTAAATTGGGCTACTAGTTTATTTATATTTTAGAAATTAGAACCAGCTATATTCATTAGAAAATATCGCAAGAAGGTACACACAAAAAGAATAACTGCATGAGTGAGATTAAAAGACTAATTATGAGACTAATTATGAACTTGAGTGATGTAGCTGAGGATGAGGAACTGTCAGAGCCTGAATTCACAATTCACAGACAAGGAAGGAAGGAAGGAAAGAAAGAAAGAAAGATAGAAAGAAAGACCTTAACCTAACCTTATCCTCAGTACCCTGAAGGAAATATTTATTCTTTGTTAATTTTATTCATTTTAATGAAAGCTGTAAAAGCCCTGTATTTTTATGAGGATCGAGTGATTGTGAGGATTTTTGATGCTATCCTGTAACGTTATTTGTCTTACTTTCCTTGTGAGGACCTTCCATTAATATAATGTAGCTAATTAATGCTAGACCTACTCCTAAATCTAATCATAACCTTATCCTCAGTAACCAAAAGGAACCTTTTTGGCTCTTTCAGTTTGTGTGTTTGTTTGTTTGTTTGTTTTTAATAAAAGCCTCAGTTTTCCTCATGGGCACCAGCCAAATGTTCCCACAAGGTCAGATAATCCTACCCTCGTGGGGACAAGATAGGAAACCATGTGTGAAAACACACAAACACACAAAAACACACACTCTCTGATTTCACCACACTGCCATCTAGTGTAACTCTATGACAGATTGTAGCTGTCGACGGTGGTTCCATGGATACTCTGGTATAAAAGGATAATCACATATATACCCCGTGTTCTAGCAACAATAACAAATTCTGCCCTTTTGCCACACATTTGTGCCCTCCTACATATTACACTGTTCTTAAAAGGGTTCTTAAGGTCTTAAAACCTTTTTTTAACCATTACTGTGGAGCCACTACTTCATTCCGCCTGAGCCTTTCAAAGCCAATTGCTAAAAACATCCTCACATCTCCCTAATGCAGCGCACTCTACAGATTCGTTTTCACTTCCTCTCCGTCACGTTTCCGTGGAATCACTGATTGACTGGTGCAGTTCAACAGCCAATTGAGCTTTTGTTATTTGCATACAAATTGGCTGTGTGGAATGCTCCTGTGCTTTCTAAGTAAGAGACTCATGGTTTTCAGTGCATTTGTGTGTGTGTGTGTATGTGTGTGTGTGTGTGTGTGTGTGTGTGTGGTGGAAACACCTGTGATTGCCTGCACATGTGCAGATGCTCAGAAGACCAGCCCGACTGTTTGATTGCCATTAAATCAGCAGAAATGATGCTGATTTTTTACACTGATGACAGAACTTGAACTGTTAAATGCAATGTAAAAGATGATTTCCTTTTTTAATGCAGAACCATGGCTATAGCTGTCACATCCAAATCCATCCGAGACATTGTATCGATTTCACACTCCTGATTACTGACTACACTGCAAAAATGATATCTGAGCAAGTGAAGATTTCTTGAATATGGGCAAATTTAATGTAAGACTAGATTATTCAGCCTGTTTCTAGATGCTTTTACTCATTACTCAAGCATTATATTTCCTTGTTCTTTTGGCTGATAATTCTTGTGAAACTTTCCAAAAATAAATTTCTAAAATTTCTTAAAACAAGAAAAATCATATGCCAACAGAACAATAATATTTAAAGCTAAAAAATAGTAGAACATGTCTAGAAACATGTTCAGTGACCTTCTGTTTTGTTTATTGTAATCGTATAATAGGAAATACTCAATAAATATGACTATATTCAAGATATTGTCACTTGCTAAGATGCCATTTTCTTGCAGTGTGTACCTGTTTCCTGTTTCACTCAGCTCAGCTCATTCTTTGCGAGGTTTTGCCATTTTTCCCCTGTGTGCAACTCTGAACGTTGTTTTCGTTGTTGTTATTCCTGATTTGACTTTTGTTCCTATTCTTTCTCTTTTTTTTGTCATTTTTTAAAAATTGTTTTTCAACAAGAGCAGACATAGAACCTAATAGATACACAAAGCTCAAAATTCTTAGTGGCATTGAGGAAAATAAACACAAGTCAGCATATCATGGTAGACCACAGTATCCCCTCATCCACACAGCACACAACAACTGACATGACAGTATAAATACAAAACCTTACTACACTGTCATCCACACTGTTTTTTAGTAATCTGAGAAAAGTACCCCAGAATTTGTCCTTGATATTTGGCTAACATCGATTCATATGTGGCTGTTGCAGTCTGTGGTGTGGTTTAGTTGTACTTTTCCAGTTCTTCAGTATTACCCTGACTTTTGCTCCTACTCTTGATTTTAATGCAGTTTATCCTGCATTGCACTGTTTGCCTTATCGACTGACCCCTGCCTGAATGTTGACCCCTGCTTTATCTTCTGATAAGGATTGTTAATAAACATCATGTGCCTACGCTTCATTACAATAACAAATGGAATGGCGGACATTTAGGTTTCACAGGGAGACAAACAGGGTTCGAGACACACAAAGGTTATTTTACAGAGCAATACCACAGTATAGTATCGACCATCTTATACTACACACAGTGCAAACCCTGGTAACCACATACCACACTCCAAATTTAAAATCATTTCAATGATTTCAATTCCAAACCCAACACTTGCCAGGAAGGCAGGAGGCAGGGGAGGACGCAAGTGCAGATTGACAGGGGTTTAATAATCTTGGCAGTCAAAACAAAGACAAGACTCAAAAACAAGGTCAAGGTGCAGGCAAAGGTCAGGCGATCAACAAACAACATAAACAAAGTCAGACAAGAGCAAGTCGAGGAAACCAGAAACAAGATCAAAGCCAGGATAGCAATCAATAATCAAAGGCTTTGTAATGACTGATGAAAATTTACACAGAGCGTATACTTCGCAAAGTGAGCGTGAACTAAGAGTCCTTATGTACTGTGAGAGTGGCTGTGATAGTGATTGAGTCCAGACGTGTGCAATCAGTAAACGTGAATGTGAGAGTGTTCGAGATGGCTGTGTGTTGTAGTGGACATGTTTGGTGGACATGTTTGTAGGCCGTGCTGTGTTCTGGGAGCTGTATTTCAATGCCAAATACACCGGCGTAGACATGACACACTTAGCAAATATGATACAAATGAAATAGTTTATAGGTTTATAGTAGAGATTCACTCGCAACATAACGAGGCAATTCTCAACCTAGATTAGCATGTGTATTTCTATCAGTGTAGTTTGCTGTCTTTGATCCCACTTGATCAATTTTTTTTTATTAGGGGTCCAAGCATGAACTACTGAACCCTACTGTTTTTGCCTGGGTTTTTCTTTATTCTTTTTCTGACCTGCAAATAAGTTGCATGTGAACATTTCTTTTCTATGAGACTGGGTTGCAGTAGATCCCCTGCTACTCCGACAAGTGACGTGGACCTAATCAGCCTGATGGTGGTGCTATAGCGCAACATTGTACGTTTTTGCCCATATTGCGAGAACCCTGAGGTCTAGAGATTAAATTCCTTTTTTCCCTCTAACTCCTTTGCTCCAAACTAAATTGCTGTTTGGACCATTAAGCTCCACCCACTTCGTTCTTTTTTGCTAATTTGCTTTTTACATTTGTGAACTAGTCCTAGGATTTTTGGCCTATCTTGAAAAAATTGGCATGAAACTACTCAGACGTGTCTGAAACTTAATAATTATAAAAATCCTGTTGAGATTTGTAAGGAATATAGCCGTCACATGCCAATCAATCCAAGCTTGGTTCACTTAAACAGGACTGGTTGCAAGCATTAGCACAACACTTGAAGAGCATTTTTAGTTCTGAAGATTCTGAGGTGGTCTGCAAAGATTGGTGCATGGTCTTCAATGGGGGGCTGAGTTAAGTCTGAATAGTTGTTTCTCAGGAGCTGAAATTTGGTGTGCTGCATCGTTCTGCTAATCTGTCAGTGGGTTTTTAATTATGAATGGATTACTTCAAAAGCATGGCTGCTATCAGTCAGTTAGCTTTCAGCGGGCATTTCACACCATGAACTATTGTTACAAAACTTGATAAGTTGTTCGTCTATGGTCTCTTTATTGCTCTGTGTAATTTGGCAAGAACTGGCAACTTGGAGCACTGTTTGCGAAGATTGCCAGATTTCCGTTTACAGCTATTTTTTTTTTTTTTTTTTTAACCAATCTGTCATGTTTAATTCGTTAAATTTTGGCTTATTATTCTGTTATTCATCTTAAATTACATTGTTCAGTAACTCCTATGAATTATTAAGCAACCTCAATGAACAGGAAAAATGGGAACTCTAATAATCAGAAAAAGATCTTTAGCTATGGATGCCAAATGGATGTCAAGGGGTCATGTGAGTTTAAGCCATTTTCTAATTTCTGCCATAGTAAGATAGCAATTAAAATCTTTTACTGCTTCTTACTGCTTCCTTTATGTGGTTTATTAGGGAACCTACTTGATCCTACTTGTAGCCTTCAGCTGAGATTTATTGGCTGCATGCTGTAATACATACTTTATGTCTGTATTATATGAATATACACAGAAAAAAAATTTATTCTGTTACTTGACATTGTGTTTTGTGTGAGCACAATATGTGATATTGTGCCCTATTCAGACCCCAGCAGCAGCAAGAGCTCTGTCTAAATACTGCATGTGACTGATGCAATGTATTTGTGCAAGTAAGTGTGTGTGTGTGTGTGTGTGTGTGTTTGAGAAGTTCCTTTGTCCCTTCTAAAGACACTTGGCAGATGGCGTAGCTTGCCAGGGCCACCATGCCAGCAGCACACACTGATAACTGCTGGGAGATGAACAGAAGTCAGCCAGGCACACACACAAACACACACACACACACACACATACACACACACACATATTTCTCTCTCTCATTTCTTTTTCAAGATCTGACTATTTTACAAAATCTGCTACGTTTCAAAATATTTCACTTCAACATATGCATATTGAAACAAATCTAATATGTGAAAGACATGTAATAACAGTTTTCTACAAACTCTTTCACTTTCACTCTTTTCCTCTTTCTTGTTTTTTTTTTTTTTTTTACAGGCAGATGATCTAGATCCCTTCCAGGACATTTTAGAGGACACTGCGTATGCCACAGATGTCACCATCCCAAGTCCCAAGCCAAAATTCGCCCCTTGCAAAGAGAGCAAAAAGGACCTGATAACGTAAGGCCAAAGAGGAAGTGATGTCGCTGGTCACTCTTGCGCTTCACCCTCTTCTCCTCTCGACTGATTTTTCTGTCTCTCCTTTTCTTTTCCGTTGTGTTGCTCCGCTTAGAGTGATCAGCCTTCAGCACAGCCGCATGCCACCGAATGCGACAGCGCTCTTTCAGCTGGAGTTCTTTAATTTAGCATATCTCTGGCTTTTGTGCTTTTCTTTTCTGATGCTTTATCGTAATTAAACATCATTCTCATTCTACCTGTTCATGTTGCAGCTCTGCCTTAGGATGTCTTGAGAGACAGTGAAGCTAAACTGGAAACAATGAACTATGATTAATGGCAAAACAAAATGAGACTCAAAGCTACACTTCATTTTATCTTTTTGATAGTGTTACCACTATGTAACACACTCATAAGCCTTACAACACTAATCAGGAATGATGTCAAGAATGACACTGACATCATGGTGAATATTAAATATCATGTTAATGGCTACAAATGTAACGCTTATGATGGTGTTGTGTGGGATATTTGACCAAAATGAAGTGTTTTGGCTGCACGCAAATCTTGTTTCCTTTTTTTGTTTTATTTGTTTGTTCTGGACTTTTGGGATTTGATTCTATCTACTTTTTTCTGGAGACAGATGCCCAACTCCAGGGTGTGATGGAAGTGGTCACGTAACCGGTAATTACGCCTCGCATAGAAGGTGTGATTTCATTTTCTCATGGTGGATTCGTCCTATGAATTTATTGTTTTCAGCTTACCTCGACTATGCTGTCTAACAGTACCTAGCACAGTACATACCCACATTAACGTTAACCCTTTGAGTATGTGACCTCCGAAATTGAGATCTGATTAACGCAAATGTTACAGAGAGAAAGCGAATAATACAAATCGATGTAGTAAGCATCAGACAGTAATCTATTCAGAGGGTTAACTCTGTGTGGATCTGATTTCCCCTGCACTTGCACCATGGCTTTTCTGCATTTATTCTGCAGTTTCTGTGAAGTGATTTTTTATTTGTTTGTTTGTTTGTACATGTGTGTTTGTGTGTTTGTTTTGTATCAGCTGCTTTTCGTAAGCCCCATTTTTTGCTAAACTAACATCCGCTTTTACAATCTTTCAGTCTTTCAGGTTGTCCTTTAGCAGATAAAAGCATTCGGAGTATGATGGCTACCAATTCACAAGAACTCAAGTAAGTTTAGTTTCAGGAGAAACCTAAACTACAGAGGTGCTATGTCGTCACTTCAATTTAATATTGCATTATTTTAACTTGAAAACTCATTATTTCAAGAAATCATGCTGTAATATTGACTTCAAATCTTGTTATTTCAAGATAGTATGTTGTTATTGTAATTGACAATCACATTACCTCAACATATCACATAGTTTCTCATTATGTTGTTATTTAGAGTTATTATATTGTTATTTCGATCTAATATTTAACACCCTTAGCCTATAATAATAACAATGGCAACACTTTCTGTGAATGCCATATGTATAATGTATCATGACCTATGAATATTCATAACATTTTATAATGCATTCATGACGCATTATACACATTAGAAAAAAATATTTTAACAAAACCCTACAAAATATAATATACAACAAAAGAAAGGGTGTAATTATTTCTAAAAAGGCATTACAGTTTATATCAATGCTTATAATGCATCTATAAACACATTATAAATAGAGTTTATAACACATTATATTACTAATACAAAGGAAATTCAGCCCCAGTTTACTTCATGCATTACATTTAGCTGTAGATATATTAACTCCTGTCCAGTTTTTTTTTTTTTTTTTGGGGGGGGGGGGGGGGGGTTATAAAAAAAAATAAAATAAAAAAGTTTAAAAAAAAAAGGAAAATTTTGTATTATTTTTTGTGTTTTTAAATGAATTTGTA
>CM075012.1:8359147-8371566 GCA_037576675.1 Pangasius sanitwongsei
CCCCCCCCCCCCCCCCCCCCCCCCCCCCCCCCCCCCCCCCCCCCCCCCCCCCCCCCCCCCCCCCCCCCCCCAAAGAAGTAATTGAATTCTGAAGTTATTTCAAAAGTTGTACAGTTTTCTAGTATTATTTCTCTGGTGAAATTAATTATTAAAAAAAGTGTCTTGGTTCCTTTGGTATTGGTGTTATAATGTGTTATGAACACTATGTATTGTGCATTATGTTAACAATTCATAATGCATAAAAAGCTAGCTACAAATTCATGCATTTTCATAAAGATTTATAACAATGTGTATAATGCCTTATGAATGCATTATAACACGAAATGCTATACAAAGTTCATTATAAATACAACCGTAGAAATTGTTACTGTTATTATTTTTATTTTCTGTGCTGTTTCTCAGATGGTAAGCATCATATATTGAAACAACGAGATGATAACTCTAAACATTGACATAATATCTTGAAATAACCAGTTATTAAGTTGAAATAATGATTATATTAAGTCAAAATAAGAACATATTATTGTTATATAGCCAGATATTAAGTTGAAAGAACAATATATCTTGAAATAACCAGTTATTAAGTTGAAATAATGAGATGTTGAGTCAACGTGAAAGAACAGTATATCTTGAAATAACAGGTTATTAATTCAAAATAATGGGAAAATAGTGAAAGTTTTACATATTATGTTTAAACAGAGTTATTATCTTTAAATAATGTTATATTAAGTTGAAATAATGACACTACAACATTTATTTTTACAACTTGTGCTACTCTACTAAACAAAACAACTGGAAACATACAAAAAAAAGCTTTCTTGAAGATGAATATTGAAACTGTAAATGAGGTTTAAAAGATTCAGTCATTTTCCTTGTCTTGGGCTTTATGATAATGACAGTCTGTATAGCGGATTTAGCGATTTAGCTTCCAACAAGAATGTATTGATTAGAGTTAGTGCACTGGTGTGGATCAGGTTATAAGACCGAGCTTTTTGTTTTAAATAAGAGTGTAGGCAGTACATAATACTTCTGCACATATTGAATAAGCAATGACCACCATCTCAACATAAAATCCGTGAAGTAGTTATGTTCCAGTTCCAGTTTTGTTTTGTTTTTTCTTTTTTTATCAGGAGTTCTTTTTGCTCTCATTATTCACCTGAATAGATAACCAGATGCAGAGATAAGCTGCACTAATTCTACATCTAATCACCGATTTGTAATGAAGGGCAAGTGTTATCAAGTGTGTGATAATTGAAAACAACACCAATTACTCAGGGTTCTGTCTTCTTCCAACGTTGGGCAGTAACAGCGTGTATTTCTGTCCCAGGTGCCCGACTCCGGGCTGCGATGGCTCGGGACATATCACTGGAAATTACGCCTCCCACAGAAGGTAGAGTTGAATTTTTCATTACAACTGTTTCACATAGCATTTTATTGATCGATACGTATTATACAGTCCAATTCTTTATAAATACCATGTTGGATATTTTTTTTCCCCATTGCTCAATACTCAAGCAATTTGTCCTTGGTTCCAGTTTGTCAGGATGTCCACGGGCTCGCAAGAGTGGCATAAAGATTACCCACAGCAAAGAGGACAAAGAGGACCAGGAACCAATCAGGTATGACCGTCCGAAACGTCAAAAAAGTTGAACTCAAACAGTCTTCATTAGAGGGTGTGTAGTCAATAAATTCATAGCTGCACCAGCTTCAGTTCTCCAACATCCCCCTGGTTCAGAAAGAAAAGAAGTTTTAGGACATCAACATTTTCATAGAACATGAATGTGAGTGTAATATTTTGTGAAGAGCTTGCACTTCAGAAACAATTTTGCCAAAGTCTGTCTTATTTTGGAGGTAAGTGCAGATGAAATGGGGCCAAGATTGAAAAGCTGACGAGTGCTGAGGCTCCTAGATGACTGTGCTGAGGAGTTCTGGGGACAATTTTGGAAAGGCCTGAGTGAATCAGATGGTTTGGCCCAGTAGGCTCCCATATGTCAGGCTAATCAGGAGACACCTCATTTTCCTATCACTAACAAAATCAACACAGAGGATAAAAATAGGGAAAGAATTGCTGACTTTTGTGGAACGCAATATTGAAAAAAAATATTCAAGATGCATTTGGGGCTGCGAGTCGATCTCTAAATGAGTTACTTCTCCAATTCCAGACTCCCACACTGTTAAATTTACTCACACTTGAGAATGTAGGAGATTCCATTATTGCTGTACATGCCAAAGATCCCTTTAGGGTGCTAGATAAATCTTTTCTACTATATATGTGTTCTAATAATGTTGTACATTTGTGGCATTTCCAAAGTTGAAGGATCCTAAGATTCTCAGTCAAGGGAGCTGACATTGGAGAGTCACATACAAGTTAGCTTTAGCTAGCTGCAGCTCCCCAAATTCATTCTTATTCAGTAACCACTTTGTCTTGGTCAGGGTCATGGTGGAGCTGGAGCTTATCCAGGAAGCAGGAACACTGGGCATGAGGCAGGAATACATCCTGGCTAGGACACCAGTCCAATGCAGGGCACTCATACATTCATTCACACGTTAGGGCAATTTATAGTCACGAATCCTCTTACCGGGATGTTTTTGCGAGGTGGGAGGAAACCAGAGAATGAGGAAGAAACCCACACAGACACGGCAGAACGTTCAGAACTCCACCAAGACGGTTCCAAATTACAATAGTAACTAAACTGGCGATTGTTTAATTTCAAAACTGGTATCATGAGCTAACTTAGAGACCACACATTAGACATCTGTTCATCCAACCATGGACCTAAAGTTCATCAAGTTTATCATCAAGGACATTTAGCCTCAAAAATATTATATAAATTCTCTTGGAAATGACTCCAAATCAGAATCAGTCAACTCTGGACAACAAAAAACTGGAGGAAGTTTTCATCATAGGACCTGTTCTGGTGTTTCCAGGTGTCCTGTACCTGGTTGTGATGGACAGGGTCATGTGACAGGGAAGTACGCGTCTCACCGCAGTGCGTCAGGTTGCCCTCTGGCTGCTAAGCGGCAGAAGGACTGCTACATGAACGGCACACAGTTCACGTGGAAGGCTGGGAAGACAGACGGCATGTCCTGTCCCACTCCAGGCTGTGACGGCTCAGGTCATGTCAGTGGCAGCTTTTTAACCCATCGAAGGTGGGACTTTCTTATATTTATAATATATATATATCACACCACCTCCAAGCAAGACAATAGTATTAATATAATGGAATTACTACTTTAAAAAGTCCATCTGCAACCATCAAAACCTAAATACTCAATAGACCTAACTCATAAAACCCAGACCTTTGAGCAGAATTAAATTCATTTATTGATCAAGGATCCAGTGCAACTACGTTTATGTGTCTATGTTTGTGTGTTTTATGTCTTTTAGTCTTTCAGGTTGTCCACGTGCTTCATCTGCTATGAAGAAGGCCAGACTGTCAGGAGTGGAGATGCTTACAATAAAACGGCCAAGCAATGGTAAAAATCTGCTGCTTCATACTTCCAAAGCAGTGTTCTTATTAATCATCTATAAGAATGCATTCACATTCATGCACTGTACACAATGGAGTCAATCACATTGTGAGGAAATGTGATTATAGAAGCAATGGACTGTACACACTAATTGAACATGCAGAAATTACAGAATAAAATACACGCATTTAACAAGGGAACCTGATTCGTTCTATTGAGCGAGTTATACATGTTACAAAATCAGTGCTTAAAGGCAGCATTGAACTGAACTGCAGTGTGAATTTTCAAACATTTCAGTGTACTTGCCAAATGACCAAAGTTTAAAATACATCTACAAACTCACCAGAGAAAAAGGAGTGAGTGATACTGAAAGACAGGAACAATCCAGAGAATACATTTACTACATTTTATAATAAATAGTCAAGAGGTGCTGGACCAGCAACTATAATGTACAAAGGAAATCTCTAATATCCTGTTAAAAGGTCAGTAACTCCATAACAATGCCAAATGAAAGATGCAGCTCTATCCTAGGCAGCTCTTTATTTTCTAATATAACTAGCAAATATGTAACCTGTCAGTTTACAGGTTACTCGATTAGAAGCTAAAGGTTAATTAGTAAGCTATAGAAATAAATGAGTGCTAATTTTTGTGTGCATGCTGTGTCTACACTGATCAATTTCACTTTTTTATTTCATTTTATTTGAATGGGGTCTATATACTTTACAAAAAATTGTGCCGTATTTATTAGTTTGTGTGTTTTAACATTTAATTTTCATTTTTGTAGGTTTACACAATGATGAGGACATTAAACAGCTGGATGAAGAAATCAAAGATTTAAATGAATCCAATTCACAGGTGGAGGCAGATATGATCAAACTTAGAACACAGGTAAAAAAAATTTTTTTAAAAATCACAAAATATTCACAATCTACAAACTACAGAATTTATATTTGTAAGCTTTAAGTACTTTCATCTTTGGATTTCAAAGTTTCACAGTGTAAATGTGTAAACTCGTGGTTGTGTGTGTGGCGCTGGAACTGGAAGTCTAATTAAAAATTAAAGATAAGAAGAGGTTTGTTTCAAAATGAATTAAATCCTTTGCTGCAATTTGTCAGACTGTGCGAACGTTTAGCTGAATTTCAAAGAAGCCTAAAAACTCAATTATAGTGATGAGGGAAGAATAAACTTTAGGATTTAGTTCTACATTCTCAGAAATAAAAATAGCAGATTTTTTTCATACCTTTAGTATGTATCTTTTAATTGGAAAGGTGAATAATAATAATAATAATAATAATAATAATAATAATAATAATAATAATAATAATAATACCTTTAAAAATACTTTTGATACACAATTGGACCTCCAGTACCACTGCTTTACTCTAAAAGTTAATTAAACATACACCACATACAACTATTTTGGTTAAAATATACACACAAAAGGTACAAAAGACCCTTGATGGATTGTTTATTTCTGAGAGTGTTCAGCTGACCTATAAATCCATAACTAACACCACCGATCTTTATTTTTTCCTCCCAGATTACAACCATGGAGTCTAATCTGAAGTCGATAGAGGAAGAAAACAAGGTGATTGAACAGCAAAATGAATCTCTCCTGCATGAGCTGGCCAACCTCAGCCAGTCACTGATTAACAGTTTAGCTAATATCCAGCTCCCTCATATGGTAAGGGCCACCATCGAGAACGGATAGCGGGCAAGTTATGGAAAGCAAAGAGCATTGCGCTGCCGCTTGTTGATTTTCAGATCATAGCTCTCTGTGGCTTCAGGCAACACTTGAATCTGCATGCAATGTTCCGATGCAACTGCTTTATAATGAACTGTACATTGCCAGTGTAATAGCGCTCAGGAGATATGAATGAGTGTGTCAGAGATATGAAAAGGGACAGGGGCCAGTCAGCATGATCCATCTGATTTTATGAATAGGGTCACTGGCAGAAATTGTGTAAAATGGCTAAACAAAAGAACAAGCATCATTATCATTATTTCAATAGCACATACAGTACATATACATAGACAACACCCATTTGAAGGGCAGCAATACAGATATGATATTTTGTCTGAATAATGTTTTTTTACAAAAAAACACAGATGAAGTGTAAGTGTATGTTTCAGATTAAAACACTAATAAAACTTCTCTACACCACTTAGAAAACAGCATTTTGTCTGTTCCAACCCACTATAACTACATTTTGAAATATAATAATTAAAATATGTGTGAATCCATTTAACATCTCATGTGTGAAACACCTTTTGCATGAGTCTTGGTTTAGGTTATGAAAAAATATACATTTCCCACAACACAACTCTGTTACACAGTCACCCCGATGAAATTTGGAATACACCACAAGTAACACAATCGAATCATCCAACGACTAAAATGGCATCATGGTTACTCTTACTAATCTCTTACCATTTGACAAAATCTGTCAGTGACATGTTAAAAAAAAAAAAAACGTATGTGCAGGAAGTGCACATGAGATGATAGATTAATTCTCCTGGCTACTTCACATGTCACATGCAGTGTTAAACTATTATTTGCAATGCAAATACTGTATGTACACATTTTAGTTTACCGATTTGGAAGACATCACGAAAACCAGCTTTCTTCCATAGCATTCATTTTGCTAAGAATGACTTTTTAATCCATTTCACAAACGGATATCATGGCAGTACAATAGACATACGAGAGAATATAAGGATGTATAAGTTTACACATGCTATTAAAAAAGACTGTCAATTTTCTAACAATAAAGGTGTGTTCAGAATATTATCAAATGTGTTTAATGCTTACTCTTTGTTTTGTAGATGATTATATGAACTTAAAATGATCAGGCAGGTTTTCTTAAGACTTTGTCATGTGCAATACGTTAAATCTGTCAACATTATTATCTATTCAAAAACACCAACAATAAGAATAATAAAAACTGGTTTGTGGCCCTTGAATTTAATGACTGGTAGGAATTGTGATGAGGTCTGGGTTTGTCAGCCTGATTCCTGGATCAGCTCTGATATGCAGAAATGGGAAAAGCCCACAGAGATGGAAGATGTGCATGCTGGATACAGTAGGCTAATAGATCTCTGCCTTCCTCTCTAGAAACCACCGCTACACAAAGAGCCTCCGATTAGAAATAACAGCTGTTTACAGTTGCATCAGCGAGTAAGGAAATCATTTTCACAGTCTACTCCTGTCCTGCTCTTTTGTTTCATTCATCCTTTCCATACTCTCTAATCTCTCCAAAACTATTTGCATGGCTTTTTAACAGAAATATTGTTTATAGTGGTATAGCTAATTTAATTTATATACATTGTTGTGGTAAATGGAGCATGATTTGGTACAGTGATTTGCACAAGCCAGTGCAAAAGAAGTAAATGAGCATAGATCTCAGCTGTATTTGTACTTGTGGTGTTCCAATTATTACTTCATATATGCAGATTTGCTAGTTTGTTAGTTACCAGATGGGCAACTCATTATATCTATGCATATGTATGTGCCCAATGTATTGATGAATCATTTGATGAATCGTGAATCCTTTGATGAATCATGTGTCATTTAATCATTAGTAAATCATTTAATGATTCATGAGTCACTTGATGAATTGTGAATCACTTGATGAATCATGAATTATTTGATGAATCATAAATCATTTCATGCCATTGCTCAGTGAAGATATTGGTCTCCATAATCATGATAAATCATCTTTATTGTACATTATCACTTTTGCATATCTTTTGTTTTTGTCCATGCTTCCATTCACTGACTGATTCATTTGAAGTTTAAACATGTAACCAGAACAGCCGACATTTGCAACCCTGCATAATGATCTCCCTCTCTTCATTGTTTTAGTCTCTTTGAGTGAATAATGGACCAATACAATACTCCAAAACAATATAACAGTGGTTCTCAATGTGGGATCTGGCATAGTCATGCGGTCTGTGATTTTGTTATTCTTATTTTTACTCTTATTATTATTATTATTAGTTACAGTGGTGGAAATCATAACTCACAAATAGCCAGTTTGGGTTTAATACAAATCTCAATAATTCAAAAATAAATATAAATAATGTATACTTATTCCTAACGTGTTGAGCGGAAAGTTCCAGAATAAAAAGTTCTGTGGCTCCAATAAATAGCCAGATGCTCATTTTACAGTTAAAGCAGTGCCTGGCTGCAAAAAAAATTGAGAACCACTGCAATACAATAAAAAAGCAAGTAAAAGCAAGCAAAGTACGTACATCAGACTGAAAGTGCTACTGGGCAAAATATTCTTAAACTATAATGAGATGGTTTATACCATTTAAGTGATGGAAATATCATCCTCTAAAAAAAATTTTTTTTAAATCCTTTTTTATCCTATCGCTGCTTAGCCTTGAGAAAGATCCAGTTTCTTGGTTTTGTATGATTATGTTAGAAGAGAAAGGACAAAATAGATGTAGTGTTGCCATGATATTGTGGTGCAGCCATATTGCTTATAGTTTTGATCTGTGTGCATGTTCTCCATCTTTACATCATTCCTTTCTGACATCTGGTCATACTGTAGATAAACACTGTAGACCAATAAGGATCCTGGCCACCATTTTATCTCTTCTTATCAGCCTTACACTCCACATATTCCTCTTTCCCTTCGAGTGACGCTCTTCATGTGATCACATAAAAGCCGATGACAGTTTGTGTGATGTTCTGAGATGTGTTTGCAGTACATCATATCTGTGTCTGTTCTTCACCGTTATAATCGTTCCTCTGTGTTTTCACAGGATCCAATAAACGAACAGAACTTCGACGCCTACGTGACGACTCTGACAGATATGTACACAAATCAAGAGCAGTACCAGAGTCCAGAGAACAAAGCGCTACTGGAGAATATAAAACAAGCAGTACAAGGAATCCAAGTCTAGCCACTCAGCAAACCTCAGAGCAAGGGGAAAGAAGGGGACGATTATGAAACAGGAGAAATGGGATTGAGATTGCCTCATGGTTTGCTGCTGTAATTTAGCAGACAGTGTTAAATATTCACATACGTTCTTTTAAAAAAAAACAACAAAAAAAAGTGTGCTTACAATTCATGATTTTTCATTTCTTTTTATTTTTGGTCTTGCTTTGAAAAATATTTAATGGCAAAATAGTTTTTGAAAACATTTTGTACGTTTTCATATGAGCTCACATAGTGTGATGTAACATTTCTAGCTGCTCATGTATGCACATTTTAGTGTATATTTCTGAACAGTAAGGCAAACAATATTGGATATACATTCTTTTTTAATGCTTGCTGATTAAAAAAAGGATTTTAGTTTGAGAAAGCTAAACAACTGCATCAAAATAATGGACATGCAAGGATACACTGAGTGTATCTCTTTTATACCAGTTTATTATACAGTAGAACAATGTACCTATTTATTTAAAAAAAAAAAAAAAAAAAAAAAAGGTGTATTAGGTATATTGATCTAGTAATTAATAAACTGGGAACTCAGTGTATACCGAATTTTTCAACCATTTTCTCCTCTGTGAATGATCTTTTTGGGAATTTTGTGTGCAGATTGTGAAAAAGGACAGACTGCGGTTTATTTTTAAGCTATGCTTGAGGAGTTTTATTACTGGCACCTGTACATGGTGGGTAGATGAATACTTGATGAAAACAAACAGCGAAAGGAAATCAATGTGATGTATGAATGTCGCAGTTCCATTGTAAACATCATGACACGGAAACCTAATGGTGGAAGTCCCAGAACTTAGCAATGAACATTATCTGATTTTGTGTTGGTAAAGAGCTTTTGTCATTAAATCTGCATTAGTGTAATGGCAGCAGAGGTTCACCCCAGCGTCAGTGTTCATTTAGCCTGATCCGTATATCAGTAGCACGAGTCTCACATCATATCAGCAATATACGTCTTGACAACATTTATGGCGATGAGCAGCAATCTGTGGGGGAAAAAAAAAAAAAAAACAGTTGGGCTATATGCAATTTCCTGTTTGTAGACATTAGTGGGGAAACAAATGAAACTTTTTACTGTATGTAAATGATTGATTTTTTTATATAAATCTTGTAATACAAAATTTTTCAACAGGGGTATAGTATACTTGGACATTAAATTTAGAGGCAAGCAGTGATTTGTGAGATCCATTTCCTTTATTTTTGACTTTGCACGGGGACACCTTTGTTTCCATGTTCTGATGGTTTTACATAAACTAAAGCAGTACTTGGGAAATGGAAAAAGAAGGGTTTTGTAGAATAAATATATATAAATATAATTTATGAAAGCGGGACTAACAGGGTCATTGTCCCCACTTATGTGCCAGTAGACTATTTGCACTTGTCCTAAAGATATATAATTACTAAATACTGGTGGTGTGCAATCTCCAGGTGTCTCTTCGGCACGCAATTGGAACGCATTATGTCAAGGATGTTCAATTGTATCAGAAGGAGACTGCAGGGAATCTGAATAAAAATGAGGACAATATCCTTACCAGTAATAGTATGACTTTTTGGTATTTCTTTTTTTTTTCTTTTTCTTTTTTTTTTTTTGTATTATCTATAATCATTACAAATCCCCAGCTGCACTTTATGTCTATCACTGTACAAAATCATTTAACAAGAAAAATGTAAAAGAAAAGAAAAACAATAATAATAATGATAATAATACAAGGAGGGAAATCCCAGTATAAAAGGGCAGGAAGATGGAGT
Organism: Pangasius sanitwongsei; assembly: GCA_037576675.1. Lineage (NCBI taxonomy): Eukaryota > Metazoa > Chordata > Actinopteri > Siluriformes > Pangasiidae > Pangasius > Pangasius sanitwongsei. The sequence goes on from CM075012.1 coordinate 8,369,317, forward strand.
CAGAAGTAGAATTGCAGGATGTTGTAATCCTACTGTATGTCTAGTTTCTCTCACATTTTGTTAAGTAGCAGCCATGTTAATACTTTGCCTTTTGGGGAGCGAATGAGAAGGTGCTTGTCTTTCACCTGATCTCCACTGTTGTACAGCTCTGTCCTCTTTTAGGACGCCATCCTCCATAACCGCATACGCCTTTCATCACAGCATTGTGTCTGCAGCTTTTTGACAATATAGTAATGCTTTCAATAGAATAATAGCTAGTATCAGTTTTTTGAATAAATTATTGTTATCAGTACAATGGAAAAAGGATTTAAAGCACAACCACGCTGCTCATCTACTGTTGCTACATTGATATCGAATAATTTAAAAAAAAAATATATATCTGTGACTATTTACCTTGGGAAAAACAAAAAAGGTGTCACATATTAGAATGCTGAACTTTCATATGAATTATTGTGAATTCATCAGAGTTTATTTATTTTAAATTCCTTTGATTTCAAGGTTGATTTGAGTACTCATCGATGAAGACAGGATTTTGTATAAACTATTGTGCTCTCTGTGGAACTGAAGTTTGATTTATTTTTGTACAACACAGCATGAATTTGTTGACGTCTTAATTTTGCTATAAATGTGTAAGATCACAAGTTGCTGTGATTTTTTTGTTTGTTTGTTTGTTTTATTTCATTTTTAAATTGTGGAATTTGTACAACTTTTGTCATGCTGGATGTTGACACATCTTACTGAATAAAGAAAAATTGTGTTGCCACAGGATTGTATAACCAATATCATTCAAACATCTGAGATAATACAACAGTAAATGGACTGTATACACATGCTGAACATTTTAACCACACTTGTAGAAACCTTTTCTTTTTTTAAAACACAGCTCTAGTGAGTAAACTAGTGTGTGTAAAATGCTGGGAAAAAAAAACTCAAATCAGAAATTTTATATGGCTATTGCATATATGATAGAGTTATTGTTTTCATCCACCAGAGGGCAGCAGAACCTCAGATTTTACCCCTGCTTCATCAGGTAAAAGATTCTGATTGCTGTAAAGATGTCAAACTGAAAGCTTAATTTCTGAATACAAATTTCAAAAGCAAATAAATTGAGAATCACACAAGCCAGCACTAATTCTACTTTTTCTACTACTGAGAGCCTGAGAGATCAACCTCACCCCTCTCATCTTTTCACTGATAAATGCAATGAGTTACGCAATTAGCCTACTGCCATTCCATAGTCACCCACATGGTCTGGTTATGGCCTGGTCATGGTCACATGGTCTCCCTCATCACAGTGTGGTATAAAAAGCAGAAAGCATTAATCTTGAATCATTAAATAAACTCGTACCACTCCGAAAATATTCAAGGACTGCATCTTGATGGTAACGCCAGTGCATCATTCACATACTCATTCACACTTTAGTGTAGCCAATCCACCTATCGGCATGTGTTTGGGAGGTGGGAGGAAACCAGAGAACCCGGAGGAAACCCACATGGACATGGGGAGAGCATGTGATACACACATACAGTAACCTGAACTCAGGATCCTAGAGCTATGAGGCCTTTTAAGATATACATGTTTCATCATAGGAACAGTCACAGGGAGTCATAGGAAGTACTCATTTGTAGTGACTTTTCCCTCTAAGGAGGCAAGTGAACAACTGTAATATAACAACAACAACAACAACAATAATAATAATAATAATAATAATAATAATAAATACAGGTGAACCAGCCAATGTTTTCACCTCCTACAGCCTCAGAAGCGCTTTGCTTGCACAGCTGCTGAAGGATTTTTTTTCCCTGTTTCTCTGGACACTTTATGCTCTTTGCTTAACTTTTACTTCTACAATAATTACTTAAATACACTGCAGCTACTCCCTGGATTCCTCTTCAGTTTCATATACAGTTTACTACACATGGCTGATAAATGATATTATAAAAAATAATATAAATAAAAATATACAAATATATAAAAAATAAAAACAAATTATTATTATTATTATTATTATTATTATTATTATTATTATATCTTAGAGTTAGGATTTTCTACCTTTAAGTGCAAACCCCTGCTGACAGATTGAGATGTTTTTAACCCAATTATATCTCAATAAGTAAGGTGGAATAAACAAAATAAAAATAATATTTAATATATTACAGTTTTTCACAATTGCTAAGACAATAAACCCCATTCTCTGAACCAAATTCTCAATAGCCTAAACCAATTTGTCGAATAAATCACTCTTTCTG
>CM075012.1:8371666-8407560 GCA_037576675.1 Pangasius sanitwongsei
GGATTTGTGTTTAAGGTTTTGAGAAAATGAGTGATGGTTTCAAGAAACGTGTTTTAGCAATTCAGAAAAACTGTAATGTACGGGTTGTTATTTCTGGTTAAGTGGGTGGGATTTATAACTGGAATCAGCCAATCAACAGTAGTGCATGCGAGAGCGAGCGCTGATTGGTTGCTCAGTCTGCCTGTCTGGTGTGTAACACTGCCCTACTTTCTCAGTGCAGGAGCGCGGTGTGTGTGTGTGTGAGAGAGAGAGAGAGAGAGAGAGAGAGTCAGTGTGAGAGAGAGAGAGTCAGTGTGTGTGTGTGTGTGAGAGAGAGAGAGAGAGAGAGAAAGTCAGTGTGAGAGAGAGAGAGAGAGAGAGAGAGAGAGAGTCAGTGAGTGAGAGAGAGAGAGTGTGTATGTGCATTTCCAGCTGAACCGCTGCAGGGTTTAGTGGGCAGGAGCAGGCTGACCGGGCCGTGTGTGTTCATGCTCCGGAGGTTTAGCAGTTGGCCATGGCGCTGTGGACGGACCGAGCCTTGCCTTGGGTTATCAGTGTGCTCGGTGTGTTAGTTCTGGCACCGGCTCCGGTTCCGGTTCTGTCGTGTCCGAGCCGCTGTCTGTGTTTCCGCACCACAGTCAGATGTATGCACTTAAACCTGGAAACGGTGCCCAGCGTCTCGCCTCAGACTACTATCCTGTGAGTACTCGAGCTCTTCTCAAAAACACTGAAGCCTTAAAAGTTTCTTCTTGTTTGTTTGTTTGTTTGTTTGTTGTTTATTTCTGGTGTATTACAGTGTTATTAAAACTTCAGAACGTCTCTAAAGGAGGTTGAATAGTTTCTGTCTGAGGGCAGCCTCCCTTTTCTGTGTGCTAAAGTTATTAGCACTAACTATCCAGATTTCAGTCAGAAGTTAGCTTTAGCACCTGAGGCTCTGAAAGTGAGGTAACATTATGTGTGTATATCTTATCCAACATTATCAAATTAGCATGTTTCTCCTCACACTGAAAAATATTTACATTTTTGAAGGTTTGTTAGGTTTCAAAACTATCCATCTTTTATAAGAAATACATTTTGTGTTGTCTGTTTTAAAGGTTTTCAAACTTTATGTAGCCAGGGACCCCTTCACTGTAAACAAACAAACACACAAAAAAACAAAAATAATGTTTAGTAAAAATGTTATTCCACAAATATAAGCCAACTAATCAAATATTTGGCAGTTCATTTATTGGAGGCATTTTGTCCCTAAGCTTTCCAGCCATAGAACCCATTTGTATTAAAAGAATCATTAGATTTCCATTTTCCACAATTTATACACATAACTCTATTAATGTCAGATTATGATTTTCATCGCTGTAATGGAATCACACACACCCCTGGCTCTGTCTGATCCACTTCATTAAAAAAGTGGCCATGGTACTGTATGTCCCTTATCCATCGTAATAGTCTATCGTCAGTGCTTCTTCTTTCTGCTCGTATTCCTGAGTGCTCATGTTTCCAAAACCAGTGAAATATCTAGGCAATATTTGCACATACTAAGAGGCTAAAACTGCACAAGTAATTTGCTTCAAAAAAAAAAAAAAGTTTAGCCTACTACACAGCTGCTGCCTCAACTTTCAGCCTCAACCAACCGCTTAGAAAACAAAACAACAGCAATTAGTAACCTAAAACCTGGTCGAAATGGGAGCGTGACCTTAGGGGTCGTAGTCTCCTCCAGCGACTTCAGCTCAGCATGTTTGCGTTATTAATTGCTAGTCTTTTAGATGTCAAGAGGATGCCGTGAACCGTACGACACGATTGTAGGAAAAGATTCAGAACATTACAGTTTCTTTCCATGATTTGTGTTAGACTGTGCCTGGGAATGGGTTCAGCTTCTGTTTTTGTGACACAGAGGTTTGCTCTATGGGTTGTGGGTTGGCGGTCGTTTGGGAGAATGGTGGCTTTGCTCAGACTGCACTGAAATATTCTAGCAATACTTCAATCCTAAGAAAAACCAACATGAACCAGTTAGTTAGCTAGCTGACCTACTAATGTAATCGTCTAAGCAGTATGACATAGCATAATTAAATAACAAGACCATCTGACGAAATTATAAAGTCAGATTAACTCCAGACGTGTCTTGCCGGACAAGTAAGTAATTAATAAAACACAACTGGGCATGCTGTTATAGGAAAATAATCAACAATGGGGAGGCTCGAAACGGAGCGTAGGTACCGCTACCATCACAAAGGTGATTATTTTCCTATAGCGTCACATCCTGAAGTGCTTTAGTCCTCTTATACCACAGCAATTTGCCAATGATTACATTATTTTTTTTTAAATTAAACAACAACATTTCATACGTTTTCTCTGTTTATCTGTAGTTAATGTTGTAGATTGTCTGCAAAACAATTGATTTCCTCTTACCACTTACATTGGAATAGCTATAAAAAAGTGGTTTTCTCACCAGCCTTGCTGTTTTCTCTCTTCCGAAGACAAAAAAAGTTCAGCGTGTCATGTAAATGGAAAATATAGCAACAATGATAATAACATGAATCCAAAGAAAGCTGAAAACAGGTAATTTTATAAATGGAAAGATAACACACATAGGTCAGCTTGCAATCTGTGCATTTGGGAAAAATTCACAGATTTTTGTCATACTTGCATATAATGTGTGACTTAAACTCGTCGGAGTTGTAAGGCCGTGCCTGGTTTGGTGGTGATTTATTCAATTTCCACACTCATGCCAAATTTACAACTTTCCTCGACATTGACCTACTTTTTGGGGAGTTTAAACGCATTACACACGACTGACTGCAAAAAAACATCCATTACCAGTCATCCAAAACGATGCCGTGTCGCCGGCTTCCCATTTTGCAACAGCTACATGTGTGGGATTAGTTTTTAAGTGAAGGGATGATGTTCGTATAAACTCCCCTGCCGAGTCAGAAAAGCACAGATGTTGCCGGCTGGGTAACGTGTTAGCTAGCTGATGTTAAAGTGTTAGATAACTAGTTACACTTTCCGTATTCCAGCGCCTTGGAAGAATGTTTTGAAATTGAACATCCGGAAGGACTGTGGAATGTAATAGCACGTGCCAACACATGACACACACACACACACTCAGACACACAGACACACACTGTATGCTGTAATGCAGAGTGTAAAGTGTCACTCGGCATGCTTTCTGTCTCTTAGCACACTGCACACACACACACACACACACACACACACACACACAGGCACTTCAGCAGGCAAAGGCTCATACAATCTGATATGTTCTTTTTAGGCAATTTAAAATTTGCAATATCAGGGAAAACAACTTTCCTTTTTTTTTTTTTTGAAAAGTAGGTGCTGATATGAACAGAGCAGATTCAATTAGGTGTCCTTGGTTCACTGCTGTGTGTTAGTCTGGCAGGCATGTGGAATTAGTGAGTCAAGCCGTGAGACTTTTAACTGCACACGAAACAGACACGCTATTGTCTTGCATAATGTTTGCTCTCCAAAGAGAAGAAAGTCGATGGAGCTGCGCGCCCGATTTAGCCATAGGAAGGTCAGGGTGTTGAAGTCAGCGTTGGATCTTTCCATGCATTAGAAATCAGTGCCTGTTTAGACGAGACTGCATGAAATAAACAGCAAAGCAGAGGGAGAGCACGACCTCCCGGTCTCGAGTCTGAACCTTGAGTGTGTGATACGTTCCCCTTGCCGGATTTAATAGTCCCGTGTGATATCTGCATGCATTCGTTTCCCGTGCCCGTATACACCACAAACAGAGGCTTCTATTCAGAGCACAGAGCTGCCAGCGAGCCCTGAATGGGGATGGCACATCTGCAAAGAGGCCACCAGCTCTCAGACTCGGGCCACTTACAAGCGCACAAGGACTGACTCCGAGCCAGCTCCTGTAGCAGCGCTTCCTGGCTTATTACACCCTTATGCATTTGATCACTTTTATGATTCAGTGTTCTTTCCTTCTTGCTGCAGTTCTGCATCACAGAATGTGCTCTTCTGGAGATCCATGAAGTCGGAGCAGTTGTTACATACTGCATTTTACACGCCTGCAGGGTTTAACACGCCACCTGTTGTGTGCTGTGTTTGTGCTCGTCGGGACTCGAATGTGCCCGGTTCTCTTACCCCCAACCTCCTCCCACTCCACTTTCCAATTATTCTTCCGTAAATCGTACATTATACACACCAGCTGAAGAAACCCTTCCCTTGGGCAGAGTGATTTAAATCAGGAAAGAATGTAACCGGTAGACGTGATGGAAGCTCAGCTAGTTAGATGGTGCGTTATTTTATGATGTTGCGATGTGAGATTCCAGAGTGTTGTTGAATTCTCCATTCGTATTGGTGACCAGCTCCACCTAACACCAGCTCTGACACTAATTCCATCTGTAAAGCAAATCATAATCAGGTTTATATTAATGCTCTAGTTCTAATATATTATCATTTTTTTATTGTAACAACATACACAAGCACCTGTACGGTGGATGCTTTACACAAACGGATTAAAAAAATGTATGTAAATGTTAGAGATGGGTCAAAAGTACTTTTTCTCTTCCGATAACGTTACCGATACTAAAACCTTGCGTATCAGCCGATATTGATACCCACCGGATATTTTTTTTTCTTTAATAACGAACCACTAACCTTAAAAACTCAGTATTTTTGATATTTTTGGGAAGCACTTTACTCTAAAAGAAAAAATGCAAGGAAAAAATACATAGCCAAAATCATGACATGCAGCTTTTTATTCAGTTAAACGCTACCACTTACATCTAAAATATAATGAAGAGTAAAGTCTAAATGTTATGAAATCAATCTTAACAAAATATACAATCATGTCTCTTTATGCGTAAATATTTCCATTTCCAAACAAATCTTTTCCAAATCCAGTTCCAATGTTTCCATTTGTTACGGAATTTGTTCTTTTTTCTTCTCCGATATCCAATCCACTTTTTTTTTTTTTTTTTTTTTTTTGCTGTTATTGACTCAGTACCTTTCCTGACTCTCATATTGGTGCCATATTGTTGATATGGTGTGGTTTTTCTGTGAGGAGACGTTTTATTTACCATTTTTGGAAGGAGTCTCCAGTGTCAGCGCTATGTAACACTCAGAGGTAAAGCTGTAACTTCTCTGACATGGCAAGGTCTTCAGCACGAAACACATGCACTCCTGAGAGCTCCTTTGCCACCATTTGCTCGTTTACTTTTGCAAACATGAACTGTTTGTGTTTGGGGAAAAGCTAGAAACAGGGAAATTCACTTCTGTAGTCTTCTTGTACGCAGTGGTGAAGTCATGATAATGATTAAAATGTTTGATGTAAAATTCAAACTAACACATGTCTGGGTGTACAAAATTTTACAAAAATCTCTTCTGGGATTTTTTTTTTTTTTTTTTAACTTTAGTCATTATTTGGTTATCTGCCACACCTGGTACAGCCCATCAAGGGCCACAAGGCTTCAACATTTAAAGAAATCAAAGGGAAAAGTGATCCCATACTAAGTTCCTTTATCTGTTTGTTTAATTCTTGCTAATTTCCTGACTGATTTGGTGTGAAGACCGCTTTGGGTCTTGGCCCATTTTTTTTTTTTGCCAGGAGTCTAATGCTAGACAAGTGTAGGAACGACAGAGTGTAGTTTTTCACGCAGGTTGCATGGTGTATTGGTGCACTGTTGTTTGCAAAACGCAGAAAACTTGTGTTTTGCTTACACGTGACTGCTACTTCCTGTCTTCCAGCTTGTTTAAGAAGCCTCACCGCTCAGCAGAACATGATGTGAGGTTGCATCAGGTGATTATGGAGGATTTTTTTCCCTTGTCGAGCTTATTCATTTTTTCAGCCGCGGACTCTAGAGGTGCTGCTCTGGCTGTTCCTCTCTGTAATGACGCTGAGTAACACTCATCTCCTGCCACTTTCTTAGATAGACAAATGATTGGTTTCACTTTACAGGTTCTGTTCGGACAGCGTGATGCAGGATTCTCAGCCTGCCTCTGCTTTCTCAGCTCTGTTGTTTTTGGCCAAATCACAGATCATTGCTAGGACATCTAACATTGTTTTGTATTATATCAATAATTTCATTGTGTAATAAAGTGTGGCTGTGATTGCAACCATATGCGTGATGTCATAGCATTATAGTCATAGTGTAAATGTTTTCGTAGGGCCAGGTGATATGGACAAACTCTTATATTACGATATGGATAATTTCATATCTTGAAACCATATACATTACGTTTTCTCTAAAACTGATGAAAAAAATTATCGATACACAATACCTGCATGCATTCACCACTGCATTTTGATAATTCTGTGAACTGAACACTAGTGAAAGGCACTTTTACTTTTCTTTCTTTTGTTTGGAAGTGACATTGATCAGAACTCTTACAAACGAGGACTAGAAAAACATAACACTGTCAGAATGGGGACAATATGAATACAAAATGTAAAAAATAATCATTAGAACACAATGTACCACTTCAAGTTTCAGGAATCCAGTCGACAGAATTACCTCCCTTTTTAAGTACAGTTTCCTCATCTTTCAGTTGGGCTGATGCCTGTTGCGTGTGAGAGTGTTGCGGGGAGTTTCGCTCTGTATCAAGCTCCTCTGTGCCTGTTTTTGTTTTTGTTGAAGCACACTGCTAGTAGCTCCCAGCTTTGACCTTATTGACGTAAATCAGCTGCTAAAAACATGGCTTTTGCGATGTTAGCGATATAGACGATATGGGAAAATATCTATCAATAGACATTTCTCTGTCATCCTCCGATATGTATTGCCATATCGCACAGCCCTGTGTCTTAGCATGGGCACTTTTGAAGAACTGCAGGCTTTGTTTGTTACGATTTGCACCCTCCTTGCTGACGTGTTCCGAATACCATAAGACTAGAGATCAGCAGTAGAGTAGAATCTGAAAACCTGAGTGTCTTTGGGTCACATACTTCACCACATCTGCAAAACATGTCTGTCTTTGGGTCATACTTCACCTTTTGCACTTTACTGAGGTGTTGTTTCTGTGTTTACAGAGGTGGACAGATCGGTAGACAGATCAGCATGTCTGCGACAAGCAGATTACATAATCAGTTTTTCATTCACAGTCGCCTGCTGGACTGTAAAGTTCAGTAAACTGCGATATTTATGCTGCATTCGCCTTACCTTGAAAGTGTGAAGTCAGAGCTAACTGATGAGTAATGTATTTTGCTCCTTGTAGATTGATGTTGTACATTTGACAAGTGATTATGTCTGTATGTTGATTGGTCTACAGCAAATACTGTCTATACAATAAAACTCCTATAAAGATAAGAAGTGCTACTTTGTTTACTATTTAAGTTGTGCGCAGCCATGTTGATTTGACGTCACTTGCTGAACTCGGAGGAACTCTGAATTAAAGAGGCCATCCCAAGTTCCTGAGTAGGAATTCCCAGTTTTCTTTGTTTTTTGCCGGTTGGACGTTGGGAATTATGAGTTACAGCCTCCAGCCGAGTGCAGCATTATTTTATTCGTCCACCAACTCAAGAAAAGTATCCCCTGTTTACTTTCCCAGAGAAAACTTTTCATTTGACATGTGTCTCCACTCTTTTCCAACACCCGCCTCCTCTGATCTGACGAATCGGTCTGGCTGTTGGTTGGAACTATTTTTTACTAGCCATATTAATTAGCTTGAGCGGATGCTAGACAACCTTTCCAGAATCAGAAATATGTAGGGATGTGGAAAGAGTGACAAAGTGCAACACAGCACAGTGCAGCCTAAAAACCCATTATATAACACTAACGCTAGCACAACACCCAGTCACCTCGCACTGAAACACTTTGAGTGAAAACGGAGACGCTAGTCAGACTCAAATAATCTTTTTACATGCCACAAGAGAACACCACAGCTCATAGCCGAACGTTAGCCAGAGAGTTTCTACCTATACAAACATCAGAGACATTATCAGAAGAGGATAAATAAAAGTCACTTGACTCCAGTATTAGCTTATTTTCTGTAGTCTGTATTATTGTACATAATTAGCTTACTTTTGAGTTATGTTAGTTTTTATGTAATTGGAAGACACATTCCGGGCGGAACTGGGAACTGGGAAAGCACACTGGAGCCTTTGCTTTCTCAGTAGGTGAATTAATGAACTTGTGATTTGTCCACGCCTGTTTAATCTTTGTAGTGAATTATAGATGAGAAATGCAGTGAAAATAAAATTGGTTAGTGCTAATGTCAGCTGCTGTGACTGAAAAGAAGTGTTCAGCCATTTTGGTTAGTTCAGGCACGTGTTGATACGGGCAGTATGTTGTATGAGTGTTGAGTAAGGGACTGCTGGATAATGCTGGAGGTTCCCGGAGACGTGGTGCATAACAAACCAGTGGCGTGAGTGAAAAAGACCCAGCACAGAGTAATGACTTGATTTGCGGCCACATTTATGACCCTTTAAAGCAGAGGCTTTAAAAGTCAGACCACTTCATTTAGCCAAAATTATGGTCAGGCGCCGACGGCATTTCTTGTTTCACCACCTTTTATTTATCCCATTCTGAATTGGGTCGTCTTTCTGAAACAGACGGTCCAGTCAGAGTGAGTCAGAGACAAAGAGAAGCAGCATTGTGTGCAATGTGCTGCAGTCAGGCTTTGTCAGGAGCTCATCCTCCACAGCATTGTGGAATGCCAAGCCAGAAAAATCCCTAAAGCTTTGCTAATTTGCACGGGGGGGTAGTCAGAGGGGCGATGGTTATTGAAAGAAGCGCTCCCGGCCTCTCTCTTCTTGTGTGCCTGAGTAAAATATGTAAAATATATGCGACACTTTTTATACGATGTTTTTATAGAATTGACCATAAATCCAAACGCAGTCTGGGTTCTTGTAAAGGATGTACAAATGAAGGTTGTGTCATCCAAATGCACTTCACCAGAGACATGTCTTTGGACGCCATGAACACCTTGAACGTATTAAATCGTTTTGTTGTGAATGATTCACATCAGGACATGTGCTGCATCATTCCCTCAAGCTATTCCCCGCTCCAGCATTTGCATGCGAATGGAACTTGTAGTGCATGTTGCTTGTAATGTTTCCCAAATAGTTACAACTCCCGAGACTTTGCTTAGAGTAGACTGGTATGCTGGGAATGTTCCTGCTCTATGTGGGAAGCAGTTTTATTCTTGTTTAGTTTGACATCATCAATCTATGATTCCCTAGATGATCCTTCTGCACCACCTGTTTGTGTGAAAGCCCAAATTAACGTTTTATGGTGCTTCACACATGGCAAACAAATGTTCACCAGTGCTGAAATGACAGGCTTCATAGCAAGTGTTTTAAAAAGCACTTACACTGAATTATTACGAGTGTAACAGTAGGCAAAATTCGAAATCCAATTCAATAAGATACAGTCATGTCTCGATTAAATGCATTTTCTGTACAGCAAAAATAAGCTAGTGTATGTTGCTCTTAGTTGGCACAATATTTCGCTTCACCACACATTGACTCTCAGTGTTGAAACTTACCAAGAAGCCAAAGTGCTCCTGTACACCAAACCATAAAGATTTTAGTGGACTCTTCCAGCTCCTTCTTACTGTTCCTGTGTTTCACAAGCTAATAAGCTAGTACAGTAGACACTGCTAATTTGAAAAAAACAGGAGGTTACTTTTTCAGAAAAAGGAGTATGGGCTTGGTTAAGTTTAAATATTTGTTAGACCTCACCTAATATATGTTTTTTAAAAAAAAAATAACAAATAGCCTACTTTATTCTGCAGAGTGTTAAATGTGTTGTTTGATACACAGACATATTGAACCCAGATGGAATATGTTGGCAAGACTTCGCAAAGTAACAACTAGAAGCTTGTGCTTACAAAGTCTGTAAACAGGAAGCAAAAACCGGATGTTAGCAAATGGGTAAGAATTCAGGGGATTTTGACCCCTGCTTTAAGTTTTCCAGCGCGGGAAAGTCTTCAGGAGGCCAGAGGTTGTGGTTTCTTGGTAACAAGCTGCAGTTTTTTGTGTTTTTAGCTGAGAGAGAGAGAGGCTGGTGAGGGATTAGCTGTTTATAGCTGTTACATCGTAAGTGATAACAGGAACTAACTTGTTTCGCAAAATTGTAAATTGAAAGAAAGTGAAAATTAAATATTTGAATTGTTGCAATTTCTGTGGTATAAAAGGAATAAAACACTTAGAATAGAACATCACTTTATTAAGGGAAATTCCTTTTTGTCACAGCAGCAGACAATAAATAAATAAGTTGATAAAAAGTGCACATAAATAAGTACATAAATAAGCAAAATAAATACAAGTTCAACAATCAGCTTCAGAGTGGTAACAGTAGCTCAACTTATTTTATCCGGATTGTTTTATTAACAGAATCCTGTTTTCAAAATGAAGTTGGACCCCAGGTTTATAACTACTAAAGCAACGCCTGCACACAGGCAAGGTAGCGCATCGTTTGTTTAATCGTTTATATCCAGTTTAAATGGTGAACTTTGCTATCTCAATCTGGACCCTCACACCATCTCTGTTTTTTTTTTTTTTTTTCAAAACGCCTCAGAAGATTTGCACGGCATCGTTTTTTCATTCTCGAAGAGCTTTACCATACAGACGTCGGAATGGTAGAATTTCCTCTAAGGGATCCCTCTGGCAGGCAGCAGAGCTACAAGAAGCAGAGCTGCTGCATCCTGTTTTTAACTGTTGTCATGGACTTGCTTTGGATCACGTCACAGTCTTGTTCCCCAGAAGCCTTCATTTCAGGGAAACTATGTTTGAAAGGTGTTATGACTTCAGGAATCACGCTAGAGTTAAGTTATCAAGATTGCAGAGATGTTATCTTTGGGTTGGAGGAATATTGATGTCATGCTCAGCAGTGAAAACAACGCAGTTTATTTGCTTCTTTAGTTTTTGGCGTAAGATTATGCTGGTAAATAGTTGTTAATGGTTTTTGTTGTTGTTGTTGTTGTTGTTTTCTAGTTTGAAATGGCAGAATGGCGACGCAGTGAGTGAGGAACTAGGTGTAATTCTTGGATCACCTGTTATATTTTCAAAACAGTCCCTGTGTAATTCTGAAGATAGCTAGTAATAAATTCTGTAGCTGGTGGGCTGTTATTTAGGATAAAAATATTATAATATGTAAATGTATTTCTGTGCCAAAGAAGCTGATTCGCCTTCTTGAAGATAATGTTATATCATTTCTCCGTAGAGACTAGGCTAATCCATGTTCTGGTGGTTTACGAACGACACCCTTTGCCATCATTTGCAGCTTTGTGCCTCCACACAGACCGTGCATATTAATACTGGGCAAGATACTAACATGATTTTGTGAGCATTTCTGAGGCCATTAGTTTGTATTGTTGACTCGCTAGCCCATTACATATAAAGTGAAAACCTGCATATTGCATTGCTCTTTGTAGATTTCTTTCACATTTCATGCATTACCTAAGGCCTATTCAGAGTTAAATGTCTTTTATAGGTTTGTTCAGTATTGATATTTGGCACCTCACGATTTTCCATGGGAAAAAAATCACAGTAAATTAGATTGAAAAAATAGATTGAATTATGCAGAACCAAAGCCAGAAAACAAGCATTTCCTCCGTCTCAGGCTTAAGACGAGTAGGAGAAGTAATAATATTACCAGCTGTGTAGTGGGAAATGTTTGCCAGCAGCTGCAGTTGCGAAAAGCTGGATGGTGGATTTTTAGATGATTCCTCAGTAATGCACAATAAACAATAATCAGAATGTTTTTTTTGCTTTTGAAAGTGAAAGTGTCATGTTTGAGCATTTCAGGCCATTTTGCTATGGCGTAGTCGTCTAATGTTAGTCAAACATACATTGATAAATTTTATTTCATATTAATGAACGTTTATAATTTAACTTTGACAGAAAGCAAGTTCAGTCGAACGTGAGGGAGCGTGTGAGACATAAGGAAGGGGTTCATCTGCCATTTTATTGGGGAGTAAAAGACTGCTCTTTTGGCAGATTTTTGAGTGATCACTTGTAGTAATGTGATGCTGATGTTAAATTGCAGAGCTCCTACACAAAATCTGCAAAAGGCTGGCAGGTCTGGTGATGTACTATACCTGGAGTCACGGAATATCCTGGCAGTGCAATATCACAATTAAGTTTTAATATAGAACAAGCATAGTTTGTTTGTATGTGCTGGTTCAATTTTCATTTATTTTCATTTATATTTATTTTTAGAATGTTCATAACCTATGCAGCAAATAAAAAATATATATGTATACATGTATCAAGTGGACAAATCATAAATTTATTAGCTAGACTATCTGAAGAAGCTCCAGCGTGCTGCTCAGTCCCATGTTTTGGTTGAATAGGCTAAATAGTGGTAGCTAATGGAATGGAATGGAATAAAATATGGTGAGTTGGTTAAGTCTATTAATAGACACTAATGCAAATTAACGAATTTACGATCATTATCGTTTTATAACAGCGTTTCTAATGTAGCATGTTTGCAAATTCAGGTCTGGCTAGCTTCTTAATTGTCAGCGAGGTGACAGTGTAGTGACTTTATTTTGCTCAGTTTCGTCAGTGTCTCCACATAGGTGCATGTTTCTCGTTCTGAAAAGATGCCATCCATGCATGCTAATTAATCCGCCTAGTAAAACTGTTCACCGTTTATCCAGATTTCGCCTCGGCGGATGTATGTAGTGCAGAAGGCAGTGGGAATAAGAACAAGTAACTTGTGCTCTAGTTACCGATTGAAGGTGCATCACACCGCTGTAAAGCGCATTGCGTTTGAACATGCACACCACATGAAAAGTTTTGTGATGCAGAAATCAGCAGGAAGTAGTTTTCTTTTTCCTGCTTGTTGAACCTACTTGTCCACCAGGCAGCTACGAGTGACCGATTATACGTATATATACACACACACACACTAGTACCCTTATTAATATAAAGTGCTTCTGACTGGCAGACCTGGCACAAGTCAAGTGCCAAGAAAGCACCAGCCTCGTCTGAATCACTGAGTCACAGCCTCTCAGAATCTAATCTCACCCAGTCCCACCCTGTGCTCCAATATACTGCTCTGTCGTCTGAAGCTGGGTCATCTGTAGCTATTTATTCAGCTAGCCTTCATATGTTTTAAGCATTAATAGCCCTTTGATTAGCTGCATCTTATCAGCTGTGCTTACAGCTATGGATAATCTGTGCAGTGTTCCACAGGATTGTGTGCTGTTTTGAAAGACTTCTCCATAACCTCTTTGCTAGCTGGACGTGCAAAGCTTCCTCTCACACACGAAGAAGTGTGCTACCTGAAACGTCTTAAAAATATTTTGAACGCATTTCATTTTGAACACCAATCCAGTTTTTCTGTGGAACAGGCTACACACACACACACACACATATATATATATAGATATACACTGCCCGGCCAAAAAAAAAGTCGCTGTTTAGATTTTAATAGGCAAACACATAAGAGTGTATGAATGGATCATTATTAGAGTGATGATAATGTTTCTAGCATGTTATGTGTTATACAGTTCTTTTAATCTTAAAAGATGAAGTGTGTAGCTGAGTCAAAAGATCTTGACCAAAAACTGATGCACCGCTTGATGGAAATAAATGTTGTGATGTTATTTCCATCAAGCGGTGCATCAGTTTTTGGTCAAGATCTTTTGACTCAGAGGAGCCAATTCATGTGTGAAAATGATTCTTTATGCTCTCTGAACCATTCTTTCACGATTTTAACCCTGATGAATCTTGGCAGTGTCATCCTGGAATATGGCCATGATACGTCTTTCCACATGGTCATTAAAGAACTAAAAAGCTACACACTTCATCTTTTAAGATTAAAAGAACTGTTGCCAAACATATACCATGCTAGAAACATTATCATCACTCTAATAATGATCCATTCATACACTCTTATGTATTTGCCTATTAAAATCTAAACAGCGACTTTTTTTGGACGGACAGTGTATATATACAACATATATATATATATATATATATATATACACACACACATATATATTCAGTTGTCTTCACAGATACTGATAGTATTTTTGTGTTAGTAATTTTCTCAGATGTCCTACAGGCTGAATGTTCTGGCATAGAGTGTGGCTATGATTTGTGTGATTTTATTCCTAGCACTTTTATGTTAATTCAGACTGGCCAGGAAAATAAGTATACAATGTTTTTTTTGGGTTTTTTTCTAGGATCATGCGTAATCGGTGGAAGGGGGCCACCCGTCGTAACCACTGCTAGTGTATGTGTTCTTGCCAGTAGTGTGATTCATTGAGGGACAGTCAAACTGTTTAAACCAAATTCTCTAGTCACTTTGAAAGGTGATTTACGGTAGGTGTTGTAAAACACATAGCCATTCACTTCCTCCAGATATGGTTAATTGCGGGTTATATTTAGCGCCACGTTGGCAGTTTGCCCATTCTCTGTCCTCACAGTGTCTTCGCTGGGGGAAAAAAAAAAAAAGCAAATAGGTGAGACTTTCAGCTTTACGTCCAATACAGCGGGAGTAATTTATAACCCAGTTGCTTTTAGACACCTAAAGAGCTCTATAAAAGGCAACTATATAAGAAGTATTAGTTTCCTTTTTTATGGTGTCAACAAAACATTCACTTATTCCTTACATTTAGAACACTGTAAAGGTAAGGAGTGAAATAAATTCCCATATTTTACCAGTTCATAATTCTGTAATCAGTGTTAATGATAATGTTTATACACAATGCTAGAGGAATATTTCATTCTTCTTAAGCACAATGTTTCTGCTCTTTCTGTAACTGATATAGTTCCTCTTGCACTATCTTTGTGCATTGTGATTATACTCTGGTATATTATATGCAGAAGTTTTGCACGAAAACTGTCCTACTGTTTTCATAATTCCACAAACGTGGACGTCGCGGTCAGAGTCTGGAAATTATTTCAACCACTGAATATTGTTTCTACCCAAGAAGAGGATCAGGATGGCCTCAGGATGGGGTTTAAAACCACAATACAAGAGATTAGCGAACCTTGTATAGAAACTGTTTGTGTTGTGAGAGAAGCCATATTTTCAGTTGTTTCCTCTCCTGATAAGGCACCATCACAGGCCACACTGTAAACACTGCAGGGATCTCTGAATGGTATAATGATATTCTGGTTACACACAATACCACATTGTCTTTAAGCCTCCTTAAGGCAACGGCAGTTTCCTCGTGCTGTAACCTATACAACACAAAAAAAAAGCTTCAACCTCAACCATGCTGAAACAATCTGTTTTCATAACTCACATTTAGGAAACATTCCAGTGAATATCAGCGTCGTTTATAGCCGAAGTTGTTCTGCCTTTCCAAGATAATGTCATTTTTAAATCACCAAACTTTTACATGTTATCAGACAAAAGATAAAAGTGTGTCTAGAGACAATCAGTGTGTTGCTGACTATCTGGGTGATGTAGTTGAAGCATATTTACAGGTTCATATTATTGCAGCAAGTTTATATTATTGTGCTTGTTCTATTGTTTCTATAGTAACAGCTCATTTACAGGAACTATGACCAACACGCCACATAATCTAAGACTAATAAACAGGTTTATAATTATACACAAAGAAAAGCGTATAATTGTTGCTATGGTAAAGCTTTCTGTAAAGAGAGGTTTATTTAATCTTGTGCTTTCTGGTTTCTTGGTAACATACAAGCTTTTTTTTGTCTTCTTGATTTCAAGACAGAAGAAAAAATGGAGGCTAGTGAGCGGCCGATTGTTTATAGCGACTATAACACAAGTGACTACAGGAACTAGCTTATTTTGTGAATGTTCCATAAATATAAATATAACTATAAATGTATAAAACTTATGATGTGTCGTATATACCTGGATCACACGTACTGCAGAATTAACTACAGTGTACTTCAGTAATAATGACGGAGTGAAATTTAAGCATAATACGTAAAGCCTCAAGAGAAACAGGACACTTTAGACAGAAGTACATCCCCTATGCAACCGAAGTGCTTCTGAGTCTATAGTCTGAGTCTGTCTAACGCTGAGTTTCCACTACATACTTTAGTTTTATTCAGAAATGTATTGACAATATTTCAATATATTCCATCTTCATGGCCATTTTCAACTACATTTATATTTTGTCGCTCTTCTGCAGCCTCCATATTAAGTTCTGTACAAATTACGGATTACCTGTTCCAAACTGGTTTGATTGATTGATTTTTTTTTAATTTCCCACATTATTTTCATTCAGGGGGGTATGGTGGGTTAGTGTTTAGCACTTTTGCCTCGCGCCTCCGGGGTTGGGGTTTCGAATCCCACCTCCGCCCTGTGTTTACATGCCCTGCCCTTGCATTGAGGGGTTTCATCCCTCTGGTTTCCTCCCTCAGTTCAAAGACATGCGTTGTAGGCTGACTGGCATTTCCAAATTGTCTGTAGCGTGTGAGCATGTATGCGATTGTGTCCTGCGATGGGATGGCACCCCACCTTGTGCCCCGAGTTCCCTGGGAGAGGCTCCAGGCTTCCCCGCGACCCTGTGTAGGATAAGCAGTATGGAAATCGGATGGATGGATTGGTGGATGGATGGATTTTCTTTCAAGCACTCTGCAGTGATGCGGTACTGGAAGCGGCATCTTATTTTTGCTGGAATTTTGAGTCAGACGGTTAAACTTATACTGAAGAAAATTGATGGAGGACCCATTTAAGCAAGTCCAAACAATCGGCAATGTTTGTCCGAGTACTGAATAGTTTCCACGCCGTGCTGCAGCAGCTCTGTGCCTTTGCTGAAAGTATTGCCTGCAGCAATGTGGAAGGCCTGTGGAATTCATCTCTGGCCCTGTCTGAGCATGCCACAACACACACAGCGCTCAAACTGGGCCCAGCGTCTGCAAACAGGCCAGCCATACATGGCAGAGGAGCAGCAGACAGGGCTGAGTCTTGTACTGGCTGTATCCGACTGCAGCATAAATCAACTGCAACATAAATCGAGGTTTGCTTTTCTTGTTGAGCTTCTGTAAACATTTCAAGCATTCCAATCTCCCTTTTAAAAAGTCATCGTTTATGCTTTATGACAGTCCAGTGATAAAGTAGCTCAGGGTGTTCTGATGAATCATGAAATAATCATTTGAGCTAATGAACAAGGCTGAGTTTTATACGTCAGGAGTTTTTTAGTCACTTGTGAGCAGAAAGGTATCAACGTTGTGACTACAACATGTTGTTTGGGATTCTTTAGATAAACTTGCTGACTTTTTTTTTTTTTTGGATTAGATAGCAGATAGCTTTCCAGAGAACATGGACACCAGATAATGCAGTTATTACAGCTGAAATAGCAAAAAGGTCATCTTAAGGCTACTTCTGTGGTTAACAGGGACGCATCGATACCTTTGTTTTTCAAACGAGTACAGTACGAGTACACTGTGTTTATTGCTCGTCGAGATCGATACTGATACCAAAATGAGTTACCTATCATTCATCAATCATGAATGTCATGGAACATTTTATTTAGCCCTGCTTATTCCCTCATGCTGCTACAAGTTCTTGTACGCTACAGTATCTACAACAGAGAGCGTAAAGGCAGCCGACCTGAGCGTGCAAAACAGTATCAGCGAGTGAGCGATCAGAAAGGAAATGCGAGTGTCTCAGTGCTCAGTGCTCGCATAGCTGAACTGCTCTCACGCATGACAGTTTCTCTCCAAATTTCAGGTAGACAGTAGATGTTTTAGTCAGGACATTGTTACAATTCAGTACAAATATTAAAAGCATCACACGTGTTTTTTATAATCACACTTATAGACAGAAACACAGTTCTCATGTTGATGCTGAACCCAATGTTCAAGGCTTAGAAGGGGTTTTTTTTTTCTCCCTTTTCTCTGGAATATATTCATAATTAAAAATATTTATTTTCTGAAGGAAGATTTTAAGGAGATGCACCTTATTTTCTTATTCATACAGTCAGAAAATGCAATAAGGAAATTTCAGCTATTGTTTATGTGTTTAATATCTCATCAAGCATGTGTCCTTGTGTTATTGTTTGTTATTATCTAATCATCCCTACTGCATGTTTCTATTTTACCAGAGACCTGAGGTTTAACAAAATTAAAGACTTGCAGCCGGGCTCCTTCAGACGACTGAGGAACCTCAACACGCTGTAAGTATCCCGTGCCATTAGGCTGCCTCACTTTGTCTTCATGCTCTGACAAACTTCTATGAGCGTGTGTTTACTCTGACAGTGTGCTCTGGGCCGCTGGTGTCTGCTGCAGGCCACACATGCAGGTCACCTCATAATCCTTGCAGAATTTATTTTCCCTGCTCTTGTAGGCCACGGTTCAGCATCACACAGCTGCTCTGCTAATACGCATTTAGAAAATATACATGTATACAAGACAAATATATTTATGTATACCACAGCACTGTAGAATTCTTGAATCCAATTGGTCAGAAGGGGTTCGGACAGCTGATTTGCATGAGAACTTAAAAGTCCTGGACTTAACAAATAAATCTAGTAAAACATTCTTTTTGTTGCAATAAAAGGTTTTTGTTTTGATTTGATTTGGGTTTTTTTTTTTTTTTTTTTTTTCCAATTACCAGAAAGTGTTGTTTGACAGAATTCATGATGTATGCCTCTACTGTATAACCATCTGTTTAAACCGTGTACTGTTGTTTTGTTGTTGTTGTTTTTTTTTCTCCCCAAAGCCTTTTAAACAACAATCACATCAGAAGAATCCAAAAAGGAGCTTTTGAGGACTTGGAGAACTTGAAATATCTGTGAGTTGACTCATGCATTGACATTTCTGCTCACCTCATCTCAAGTGTTTGACTGATTTTCTTTGAGAAGAGGTTATGATGCGCATCATTTATATCCCATGCCATGTTAATATCAATCATTCTGAGTGCAATTCCCCCTTTACAGTGCTCTCTGAGTTGGCGTTTTGAATTTCGACACTTGACAACCATTGTTTGAGACGGAAAACAAATCTCACATATTATGGCACTTAATTGCCTGTGCTGTGCTTTGAGGTGTCTGAGATTCGTCACCTAAAGGCACGGGAGAACAAAGACGGCTTGAGTAACAGTCTTTCCCACACTTCTTACTTTTGTTAGTCACAGATCTATTAAAGAAGCCTCAGCTGTGGTGTCTGCGTTTACGTTTACATTACAGGCAGTATGGCCGCGTTTCTCCTCTTTAATGTAACACCTGCTTTACCCATTTTAACTTCTTTATGTGTCTGTAGATTTTTACTGAAGTCGGGGTGGCCAGCTGACTCGTACAGTACTGTGCAAAACTCTTAGGCACATGCAAAGAAATGCTGTAGAGCAAAGATACCTTCAAAAATAATGAAATTAAATGTTTCTGCATTTTAAAAAAATACTATAAAGAGCAGTAAACAGTAATAAATGAAACAAAGTCAATGTTTGGTGTGAGGATCCTTCGCTTTAAAAAAAAAACAGTAGTCTCAGGTACAATGTGTGCAGTTTTATAAGGAAATGAGCTGTAAGTGTTACTGAGCATCTTGCAGAAGCAACCACAGTTCTTCTGGAGATTTTGACTGTCACACTCGCTTCTTATTTTTGCAGCAAAACCCAACAGCCTTCATTATGTTTTTTTTTATATCTGAAACGTGTCTCTTATGTAATCTGCTGCTTTCTTTACTGACATACAAGCATTTTTCTGTAACATTTTCTGGAAAACTAATGTTTGGAAATCTAAAATGTTTTTGTACTGAATCAATAATGTAGAAGTCATAAAATAAAACTCTATTACAGAGTTTGTTCTAAAATAAAATAGTGTACAGTACTGTACGTTAATGTACATTATTAAATGTTACATATTGAAGAGTGTTTTTTAGTACGTTTCCTTTAAACTCAGGCTTCCAACATAGCACTTCTCTTTTTTTTTTTAAACGCAAAAGACAGTGTTCCTGGAGTATATTATACGGGATGATGAGAAGTCAGTAGTTGTGAGGAAATTTAAAAAAAAAGACAGATATGCTACACAGGTAATACCAAAACCTCATGGAGCAAAAACATCATCCTTACTTATTGAATAATACCGTATAACCATTCCAACTGCTAAAGTACTCCTGAAACATCATTTTATATAGTGACCTCCTCTGGGGTGGCTGATTCTCGTAATATAGATTTGATCATTTTGTAATTTCATGTAAAAGGCACCACAGCCAGATTAGATAGCTGCTTAGTACCGAAAAAAGTATTATCGTTATGGTACATTTTGACAGTTTTAATTTCCTGTCAATACCACAGAGTTGTTTAGTTCTCAAGTCTGACTGCTTAGAATCGTTTCTATAACAGCGTCGAGATTAGTTCTGACTGCAAGACAAATCACAGGTTTCGTATTAATAAACACTTTGTCTAATAAATTATCATTTCTGTAGTAACAGCTAATACACATAAACTTATGACAGTGGCTCCACATAATCTAAGACCAATAATAAACAGGTTTAAAAAATGTGCAGCCATTTAGCAAAGAAAAGCTTTTAACTGTTGATATGGTGAGGTTTTCTGTACAGACGTGTTTATTTAACATTTATGGAAGGAGTCTCCAGTGTCAGCTCTTTGTAACAGTCAGCAATTTTTTCTGCATCTGAGTCTTTAATATAAAGGAAAAAAACATTTTCTGTTTTTTTTTTTGATAGCTATGAACAGACAGTTCTTTAATTAATCAAACAATATTATAGTGTAATTGTAATTTAGTAGTCAAATCACTTGATTCAAGATTTTGTTGTCACCTGCACAGTAAAACAGGCACTGTACAAGGAAATTCCTACTGTGCATTTCTTCTGGCCACAGGTATACAGGTGTTAAAATTTAAATACAGATTATACTGTAATATACAATATATACATTACTGTATACTGTATATACTAACGAATACACTTTTGTTGATTACTTTCCTCTAACAGTGATTTATTTCTTATGTAAATTGCTAAAAGTATGATGAGGCAAATAAAGACTTGAAATTTTACTCATGTACATATGACAGTTTCGAGCTAGTTTACCAGCAGTTAAGCAGTCAGCTAGCTATTGAGAATGGCCAGAGAAGCATTTCCATTGCATGTTCATGTATATTTATAGATCCTGGTATTTTTAATGATGGTACTTTAGGGGTACAAAAGACAGAAATCCATTTCCGGTCATTTTCTTCTTAGTCCTTCTAGGGACGGGTTGTGCTCTGTAGCGGAGAGGATGTTGTTCACAGTGAGGGGAACTGTGTGCCTGTAATTGTAGTGGTAATTAAACCGTTTACAGCTAAGTGTAATTAGTAAGCATGCAGCTTTAAAAGAGTTGCAGATGACTAAGTTCATTCTTGGGTCACTTCTTTGTCAGAGGTTGGCCTCTGAAGACCTTTGTACAAAATGGTGCTTCGAAATAAAGAAATATAATCATATAATCACCAGAAAGACCTTTTGCACAAGCTACAGTGTAATTGTTCTATTATGTTTTTCAGCAGGCAGCATGAAGTCCATTTTCTAAAGTCAGTCAGTTTGTTAAATAAAGTTGCTGTCGTCTGTCACCAACCTGACCACTTCAAATATCGCTACAGTTAGGTAAAAAAAAAAAATGCAAACCAGACATTTGAGTTCATTTTCCTGTTATTACATCTGATATCATTATGCCCCTACTCTGAAACTCAGCCGTAATTCTGCAGACAGTGGTTTGGAAAAGACTCTTTCAAGTTGACTCAGAGAAGCCCAATTTCGAAAATGACTCAACCTTAGACAATAGCCCAAACACATGACCTCTGCTATGTGGGTTTGCTTCAAATTGTCTTGAAATGACTCCTAAATTGATTGTTTGAGACTTGTTGCTACAACTTTGAGATACACGCAAAAGAGAAAGTAAAGATTACTGCGGTGTTGGAGTATCACAGACATTTTAGTGATCTTTAAGCTGACTGTGTTTGTTAAAATATCTTCTTATACAACACAATCCTTGTAGTATAGCCTAGGCAAGATTTAAAAGTAAATAAAAATTTCCATTTTGTTTTGGTGAAATATATGTATGGTTCACTTGGGGCATGTTATGGGCAGAAAACCCTACTTTTGCCCATCTTTTTTTGGTAGGTTGCCAAAATTCAGCCACAATAACATCAGAAAGGTTTTCACAGAACAGAGTAAGACAAAGATAAGACAAAACAGAGTTTGCTTTTATACACCACCACAATGGATTTGAAATAAAACAATCAAGATGTGATCGAAGTGTAGACTTTCAGCTTCATTTTAAGAGGTTCCACAAAAATATGGCATTTACCATTTAGGAATTACAGCCATTTTAAGCAAAGTACCTCCATTTTCAGTGGCTCAAAGGTATTTTATATATAGCTATGTGCACTGTAGTGTAGTGTATATTGTAGTTTGTTAGCTCAAATTCTTCACATGTTTTGACATCCAATAAGTCCAATAAGTGTGAATAAATTGTATTGGCTTCATCTGTGTGCTATAATGAATGACTGATGGAGTCCTTCAGGTTCTCAGAGTATTTAGATTGCTTGACCAAACACGGAACAGCTGAGGAGCATGACTGAAATGTATTTTTGTAATGTAATATGTGCAAAATCATCAGCCAAGCTTCAAGAGCATTTATATTAGTCAGCTAAACTCTGGACAGCTGACCACTTCAACCCCCACTCCCTAGAGGAGAGACTCATAGTACTGAGTTCCTGTTTCCCACGGTGAATCTCTGCTTTGCCAACACCAGACTTTCATGTTCATGTGTGCAGTCACCCCTTCACATTCCACTCTGATTGATAAAGCAAACCATTTCGGTCCCAGACAGTACACTGGCCTTCTCGTCCTGTCAGGTCCCAGCCCTGTGCTAAACGTGCAGGTTTTTACACGTAGGGTATCCGTATGTCTAATGTGTACTTTGCCTTCGGATTTGTGACCTGCTAACAACATGAACGCTTAGAAAAAATGTACATATGTGTGTGTATGTTCAAATCAGTGCCTGCGTGTACTTGTGAACAACAGACATATGTATAGACGTAAGCATTTCAGCATTGCATGAACAAGCAGCTTTTATTCCACTGATATGATACAGCAGTAATCCCAGCACCGAGTCTGTATCTGTTTGACGTAAATACATTTCTGTTAGATGTTGTCTATTGTACTGCTTGTTAGCAGCTAGTTTTTTTTTATTTATGTATAACAATATATTTTTTTTTCCAGGTCAAGGCTTGAATTGCATCACATGATTATTTAAGTCCTGCCAATGTTATACAATTAATAAACAGCTCTCATATATCCAAAGTCAGAATGATTTGGGGAATGATGTAATTGTATAATTAGTGTCCTCACATTAGTTACTCCCTGCGTTTTTTTTCTAACATACCTGTTTCTTTCTCTACGCAGCTATTTGTACAAGAATGAAATCCAGTCGATAGACCAACAAGCATTCAAGGGACTTGTCTCTCTAGAACAACTGTAAGTGACCTTTTTCTCTTTTCCTAGCTCATTTTAGTCTACGTTCATGTCCTCTTTCATTTTAAACTTTCTTGAGAATGAGAAGACTTTGCTACCTAAGTAGGGTCACATTATATGGAAAGACATGTCCTGTCTGTGGCAGAGCCATGAATCATTTTCAACTGTTAATCAACAATTAAGCCATGCAGCTGACACGTAACACTCAAGCCCGGTTGCGTTAGTGACAACGTGCATGCAGCATGTGCAGCGAGCTGACCCCGAACCTCTGGCACATCTGGTCCCCATGACAAAATATGCAGATTTCTGGGCCACTCATCAGACTACAAGAGACTAGTAGTAGTAGTAGCAGTAGTTGTGATAGTAATGGTAGTAGTAATAATACTATTCTATAATTACTACTACTGTTACCATCACTACTACTGCTAAAGATATTTATTTTTAAGCAGTAGTAATAGTATTAGCATTCGTAGAAGTATCATTAGCACTAGTAATAGTAGTAACGCCATTAGCAGTAATAGTATTAACAGTAGTAGTAGTGATAGTAATGGTAGTAGTATTATTATTGTGAGTAGTAGTAGTGAGTAGAGCCTAATCAGCTGCTTGCTATTGTTACATTAAATATATCTTGCATGGCTTTTGGCTTTTCCCCTATTTTCTCTCTAATTTAGTCTTTGCCAATTCCCACACCCCAGCCAGTTCTCCCCAGTCATATGACAGCTACCAACGGGGGGAGGGTTGTTTCCTCTGAGACGTGTGAAGCCAGCAAGCTGCATCTTTCCAGAATGCTGCTCATGCTGCGTCACAGGGCAGCATAACAAAGGAAAGCGCTATGTGCCCTCTTCTGCAGCCCACAATTGGCTAGCGCCACTGTGATTGTGATTGAGAGAGAGTTTGCCATCCCTCCTACCCAGTTAGCACGGCCAGTTTTGCTCTCCTGGACTTTGGGCCATGCATGACTGTGGCATCGTCTGGACTTGAACTTTTGTTCTCCAGACAACAGGGTGAACGCTTTTCTGTTGCGCCTGGAGGGCCGAACTGCGTTTTAACCAAAAGTTTAAACCTCATGATTATTTAGGCATTCGTTATATGTATGTTTATTGCTGTTGGTCTTTTTCTGCTGTAGGCGTCATTACTTTTCCCAGCAAAACAAAAGTCTCTGTAACCTCAAATATGTGGGAGAAAGTCAGACATAATACTAACACAGCTTATTTTGCAGATGCCTGTGTGCTATTATCATGTTTTCAGTTCAGTTTGATTAGATAATGACAACCCAGACCACTCCTTTAAAACAAAACAAAAAAAAAAAAACATAGGCAATACATTCTTTTTTGGCTATGTCAGCTAAAAACTGGTTTGAAAGCATTAAATAACAACAACCATCAAAATTGAGTCACTGTTTATTGATCACTGAAATCCGTAAAACATCTGTTAGACTGCCGTTTTGGATTTAAAACCTGTACTTCTGTTTTATTTGCACACTGGCTTTTAGATCTAACTCTTTCAACTACAAATACTCTTTCCATATGATAGGAAAATTACTATTTTACATTCCATAAAAGTCATGCTAATGTGCTTCATCAGCATCATTATAATGCGTAACTGATCTCAGCACGTAGTGCACTGATACAGCCGGTACCAATCAAGTATTATGAAATTTCAGTTTACATCACTGACTATTTTTGTAGAAAGTAACAGACGTTGAAATTTGCCAGGCTTACAGTTGTTGCCAGAAATTGTTGCAAACAATCAAGTTGATCTGCTTTTTTTCGCTGTTTGATTTTCAGCCAGTTAGGCAAATGCTGGAAAGATTGCTTTCTCTCATGGGCGTTTTTCGATAGCAGTTTCAGCAATCACACATGCTGAACCTTTCATAAATCTCCTCTGGGTGTGTTAGTATTAAACCACATGCCTATCAAATTCTTATTTATGTTGAAAATGGAAATAAAAGACATTTGGCATACTAAAGCAGAAACAGAAGAGCAAAAGTTGTTGTAATAAGTAAATGTACAGTATTTGTCATGTCTCTTCTTTCTTTTCTTACAGATATCTCCATTTCAACAACATTGAAGCGTTAGAACCTGAGTCCTTCATTCACTTGCCCAAGCTGGAACGCCTGTGAGTCCCTCTAGGATATCATCTCTCGCATTCATCCTTTAGGATCCATTCATTGTACCATATTTCAACATGTTAATGAGTCTTTGGACTGCAGATCAAAGCGGTCATGTAGATGCATGAGGGGGCTCTAACACACTAGGCAACCACTATTCATGATAATAGTGATCATATTGCTTATTTTGCAATGACAATGCCCTGGCATTGACGGTGAACTGAAAAAGCACATGATGCCTCCAACATGACATTGGCATATGTTTCTGTTCTCAAATTCCTGTAAAAGCTGGAGCGATAATTCTTTCAATTAGTCTCCATGATTATCCGGTTTCAAAAGTTGTAATTTTTTTTTTTTTGTGATCATAAATGGAGTCAGCCTTGAGGTGATATGAAGACTTTTTTAAAGATCTGCTTTATCGCCTGATACATTTGGGAGAGAGGTATCAGCTTTCAGTGTTGCATCTGTGGACTTTTGTTGTATGTAAATGAAAGTCTGGCTTACTTTACCCAAAATTATACATGAACCAGACTTGCAGTGAAGATGACCACTGGAAAAGATTTCTTCCCCCTACTCCCCCCCCCCCTTCCCCCAACACTTCCTCTTGGATTTCATAGCAGATGTTTGGAGTTTGGTAGCTGATCTGATTCCTTTATTCCACCTCTGTTTACGGGTGACGTGCTGGAATCTAGCCTCCTTTTCCAGTCCCTCTGAGAACAGGATGGAGGAGCCACCTGGCCTAACACAAAGAGAGAAGGAGAGAGAGGGGACTCTTAAAGATCCCAGGTGCAGGAAGTGCTTATAAAGAAAGAAAAATCAGTGTAGGGTTTTTTTTTTCTCAGACATATTAGAATGGAATATTTTTCTAGGTTAGTGTGTCCATGGGACTTATGCCAGATGGGAAGAGGAAGTGTCTCTCAGCTCAGCCGTGCTTAATGGAAGATGGCACTTTTTTCATCCAGTGAGCATGGTCGTCTGTTTTTAATACCAGTAAATGATCGATGATGGATACTGTTTGAAGTTCAAGAACATGTTTGGTAAAGAGCGAAGGAGTGATTACACAAACTCTGGGAAAGAAGTTGTATTATTATTTCCTGTATAAAATAAGAGCGTCTCGGAGGACTGGCCTTCCAGGGAGCACAGCTGGGAGTAGAGCACTGACCAGTTTCATACAAATGTTTTGCAACTGATTCGCATTAACAGTAGCTTTTGCTTTTGTAACTGATTGATTGCAGTGAAATTCTTTGCATTTCTATAAATGTTATACAAGAGTCTCGAAGTATTCGTTATCATGTATACACTGTAAAATATCCTGCAAATACTTTGGAAAGAATGTGTCTACTGTAGCTGTCGAATGGTGATGGCGTTTTATACATTGTTTATTAGTCACATAACATGTAAGTATTTATATAGAATTCTTCCTTGGTGTCTGGTGTGTTTTATATGTCGAGAGATTTGATTTCATTTAATTCTTGCCACCATTTTTTGTTATTTTGTCTGCCTTTTGTAGGTTTTTGCACAACAACAGATTAACACACCTTTCACTGGGAACTTTCTCCCATCTACAGTCCATGAAGAGACTGTGAGTGCTCACAGCGAATGCAAAACAGCACACGAGAGGAAAGTCACATAATGCAGGGCAGTCTCATATTCTGAGAGTTAAGATAGTGTACAAACTGGCAGCTCGGTTTGTAAAAGACTGATCTCAAGTCACAGTCCAGCTGAGCCCAAGTAATTCTACTAAGAAACCTGACATTGAGAGATTAGATGTTATTAGACAGAATGACTGGGCATTATCATCATTATCAGTTCTAAAAGGCTAATTCGATTTTTAATGTTTAAAAACTACACTGATATAAGGGTCTTCTTGCCTCTTAAAAAGCTTTTTATTATGATTGACATCATTACAATCTTTACATTACATTTACATTTTTACATGTTTACATTTACATTACAATGCTGTTTTTTAACAATGTCCAAAATGTAAATCATATTCATATTCTATACTATCAGGTAGTAAAATCGAACTGACAGGAGTTTAAATAAAATCTGTGTGTCCCTGCTCAGGCGCCTGGACTCAAACACACTGAATTGTGACTGCGAGCTTCTGTGGCTGGCAGACCTACTGAAGCAGTACGCCGAGT
The DNA here is from genome assembly GCA_037576675.1 of Pangasius sanitwongsei. Classification (NCBI taxonomy): domain Eukaryota; kingdom Metazoa; phylum Chordata; class Actinopteri; order Siluriformes; family Pangasiidae; genus Pangasius; species Pangasius sanitwongsei. Next base: position 8,399,214 of record CM075012.1, read on the forward strand.
CTGGCAATGCCCAGGCTGCTGCCACGTGTGAATACCCGAGCCGCCTGCAGGGCCGATCTGTGGCCACCCTCACTGCGGAGGAGCTCAACTGTGGTAAGGCAGTTAGGAATACCTGTTCATTCATGCAGTTATCCAGTCAGCCAGTCATGTGATAGCAGCGCAGCACATAAAGTCATGCAGATACAGAGCTTCAGTTAATGTTCACATCAAAAGTGAATTCGCTCTCTTAGATCGTGGCACGGTTGTTGGTGCTGGTTTGAGTATTTCAGAAAGTTCTGATCTCCTTTTCACTCACAACAGTCTCTAGAGTTTACACAGAATGGTGCGAAAAATAAAAAGCGTCCAGCGAGCGGCAGTTCTGCAGGCGGAACCACCATGTTGATGAGAGAGGTCAGAGGTCAGACTGGCTCAAGCTGACAGGAAGGCTATGGTAATTCAACTAACCACTCTTTACAACTGTGGTGAGCAGAAAGGCATTTCAGAAAGCACAGTACATTGAATCATCAAATGAATGTGTTACAACAGCAAAAGATTACATCAGCTTCTACTCCAAGAACAGGAATCTGAAGGCTACTGAAGATTGACAAGTGACCAGGCAACGTTTTTCAAATGTTCAACTGTCCAGTTTTGGTGACCCTGTTACTACTGATCTTCATATTCTGATCTATTATATTATATTATATTATATTGTATTATATTATATTATATTATATTATATTATATTATATTATATTATATTATATTATATTATATTAATATCAATTGAATTAAATGTAGCAAATGTTTTACGAGTACAATACTAATTAAGAATTGAGATTTTCTCAATTTTATGCAAATTAGTAACGAGGCAGTAAAGTGACAAATCCAGTAAATTTCTCTGCCCAATACAATGGCATGGGATGTCCAACTGCTTCTAATTTAACCATGTTTTGTGTGTAAAATAATGGAAAAGCTATTAATGTGATGTAATCCTTTCCAGGTTTTTATTAAACTATAAAAATGTTAACCAAAGGTAACAGTGATATGTATAAATTATACAGCAGACTGTTTACATTTCAGCTATTACCATTTAAAAAACTAAACTGGACAGTTATGGATGGAGAAGCATCTACACACTCAGAAGAGTCATATCCAAAGCGATATTAGCAACATGTTTCCGGCTAGTATGAATGCAGCGTAAGAAGTGATTTTCCAGATGTAACACTGTTGATGTATTTAGCCTCCTACTCATTGAATGTTCTGCCAGAGTGAGTAGTGGGTCAAATGTAACTCCCTGAGTCTCAGGCATCTGCTAAACAAATGAAGGTCAATCCTACAGGGAGGGAGTACTGTCAGCAGTAAAGCAGGCCAGGCGTCAGACTTATTCATATCACTCAGATGTGGGCAAACATGGGTTTTTTTGCTTCCCAAAGCAAGTTTCTTCTTGTTTCATTCAAAACGAGCTAGAAAGCTTTAGTGCTTTCTCTTCACAGTCTTATGTAATCCACAGATCTTCAAGTACACAGCAGCTGTCTACGTACTACAAAGAAGCCACAAACTACTGTGGCTAATTTGCCACAAACTTGCCCAGGCTTGTTGGTGTAAACCATCTCTTAATACCTCTACAGGCTCTGCACTGGAATGTCTCCCCCTCTCTGCTCAGGAATGATACACAGTGAGCTGGAGCAGCTGTAAAAACACATCACGGCGCAGTGTGGCACTGCCACTCTAGCGTATGTGGTGTGGAATGGTGGCAGTTTGAGTGTGGCTGGCAAACAGAGCTATAATTACGATGTCAGAAAGCGTTAATGAGGCAACCAGTGGTGTGTAGCGCAGAGGAAAGGCAGGATGCCAAATGGATGTGAACACACAACTGACTGCTTTGTGTTTCAGCATTGTGTGTGTGGCACTTTAACATGACACAAAGTGTATGGATTCATGATGTATTGAGAATTGGCTCATATGAAAAAGAAGGTATATTTCTGTATGCCATTTTTGATCTGGATTGAATTTCTCTCTCTCTCTCTCTCTCTCTCTCTCTCTCTCTGCATGTAGAAATAGTCTGATAATGCTTTGGACAGGGTTATATATGTGTAAATCCTCTCCAGTTGGCATAATTAATGTGAAATGTAATAAAGGGATACTACAAAACTCTCTTTCATTCATAGATATGCTAAAATGAACAGAAGCCGTGGCTTTGGCAGCTTATTCTGCCATCCATCCAGCAGTTGTAGTGCAACTCGTGATGGCTGTAAAGGCACAGGGTTTCTCGGCATGTGTGCAGTCTCCATTGGTCTGGTGTTGTGCCGAGACATTATAGTCCCCCACTTAGACATCCAACTTTCATGACATCATCATATACAATCAGCCTTCTACAAAGTCCAATTCTCTTTGTAGCATACTAATCCACCTCTGTTAACATTATTCTGTCCTGTCTTTTTCTTTTCTTACACAATCCTACCCCTCCCCACCATTCCTCTACCCCACTTCTACAGAGGTTCCTCGGATCACATCTGAACCACAGGATGTGGACGTGACCTCAGGGAACACTGTGTACTTCACGTGCAGGGCGGAGGGCAATCCCAAACCCCAGATCATCTGGCTGAGAAATAAGTGAGAGCAACTTTTAATCTAAGAAAAACAAAGAATACATTACTGCTATTTTTTTTTTTTTCAGATTGTACATGTTGCACGTTGTTTACAGGGCTAATATTTTGGTTTCATCCCAGATTGTGTTTTGAATCATTAAACTCCATTTGTTTTTACAGCAACGCCCTTAACATGCAAGATGACACGCGTTTGAATCTTCTGGAAGACGGCACCCTGATGATTCAGGACACAAGGGAAACTGACCAGGGCGTGTATCAGTGTATGGCCAAAAATGTCGCCGGCGAGGTCAAAACTGGAGAGGTCACCTTGCGCTACTTTGGCACACCATGTAAGCCTCACACCTTCGTTTGACAGTCCCGGGAACAAAACGTGAAGCTTAGTGAGAAACTACTGTTTCTCTCTTTCTTTCTCAATAACTCTGCTTCCACTTTAGATGCTGAAATCTGTTTTCTATAAAACATGGGCATCACTGTAATGTTTTATTTTCACCCCCTTTGCAGTATAAGTTAAAGGTTTGGACTCATTTTCTCATACAAGGGTGTTCTTTATTTTAATGTTTCCCACATTTTAGAATAATACTGAAGACCTATTATTAAATGACACACACTGACCAAAAAATCTGATGTTTTAGTTTCTTCAGAATAACCTTGATGAGAGCTTTGCACACACTTTGCATTCTTGCACAGTTGTTGGTGGCTTATGATGGGATAAAAGCGTGAGCATGTTTCTCCCCTTTTCTGTTGCCATTTTTTTGGAACAAATACATCAGGCATTTTAAAATTCAAAACAATATTTATTTCTAAGTTCTAAATTAAAAACTACTTTTTGGGTGGCATTAAAAAAATCTGTTTTGGTTTCATACAACATCATACATCATTTCAGTAACTTATATGTGCCATTTGCAAGAAAAGAAAAGAACACACTCTATCATTCACAATCTAGGCTGGAAAAAAGTATATGCACCCTTGTATTTAATAGCTGGTATAACCTCTTATTAATAATAACCTTCTGTATCTGCTGATCAGACTAGCACACTAAATTTGATTAGTAATTAATTCAGAAGTCCGGGTAATTACAAAGGGTTCACAAAGATTGGTCAAAGTGTAAAATTTGCAGAGGCTTTGCATTATTGTGAAACAGTAGCACTGAAAATCTAATCGGAAAATCTGAGTTAGTATTAAACATAGCAAGTGTTATAGCATCATAAAATATAAGAGGCTGTCATGTTCCAAAATGCGGGCCATGCAACACCGTTTTACAAAGAGAATGGTCTGGGCATGTTCAAAATACTGTAGATCCCATGAGCATATGGAAAAAGTGGATGTAGTTCACTGACTCTAGTTGTCTAAACATGAACTAGCTCGGCTTCTGTATCAGATCCTCTGTTGCAGTTTATCTGATCACATGCATTTATGTAAATTATTTTGCTGAAGGCAGCTCATCAGACCAGAGACTCAGTACAGGGCTGGAGACATTAGGCTAAAAAGGGGCGAGATTTTACAGAGGTCTGATTAGCAATCTGATGACGTGGCTTGTTTTACAAAAAGCCAGTGATGGAACCAGTGTAAAGATGAATTGTCAGAGAAGTATGCATCAAATTCAAAACAGATGCGCCTCATCTGTTCAGAGTCCATGGTGCTAGTCAAAAGTGGTAATGTGAAGCGCCAGTGTGAGGGGGGAAAAAACCATTTTGAATTGTCTTATTTATAGCTATCAACTAATAATTAAAAGTTAAGCATTAAAGGTAAAGCCATTCAAACATGTTAGATGTGGAATTAATAATTTTTTAAATTTGAAAACAAATTGTTATGGTCTTCCAAGCAAGTTTTGTGAGAGTTTAAGATCGTGAAAATGATGCGTTCAGTAATGTGTGTCCAGACTTAGTAGAGTCATGACCTAGTATGGTAGTTCATAGTTCATGTGAAAAGTCCATTGTTTTTCCTACTGGTGGTTATCAGGTAATCATTCTTCCAGCACTGGGAAAACTGAATGGTGTTTTTGTCTGCTGTGGGATCCTCTATAGCTCGGCCCAGTTTCGTGATCCAGCCTCAGAACACAGAGGTGCTAGTGGGAGAGAGTGTGACTCTGGAGTGCAGTGCCACAGGGCAGCCTCATCCCCGGGTGACATGGACAAGAGGAGACCGCAGCGCTCTACCCAACGATCCTCGCATCAGCATCACACCCTTGGGAGGGCTTTATATCCAGAACGTCAACCAGGCTGATGGAGGCCAGTACACCTGCTACGCCAGCAATAATATGGACACCATCCACGCCACTGCCTACATCATAGTGCAGGGTAAGAGAGAAGAAGAGAAACATCTTAAAAATAGTGCACAAACACTGGTAAAAAAAAAAAAAAAAAAAAAGATTAATAAATAAAAATAAATAAATTCAATAAAGAGCATATTGCAGGAAAGTGTTCTTTAATCAAGAAAGGTTTTTAATTTTTAATATTTTTTAATAACGAGTAATTAGACTTTCTTTGTTAAAGTTTCTCTGAAGTCCCATGCATCAGTGGAAACATATATGACAACAAGATAAAAGAAAACAGCAAAGAGCCAAGGTTCAGTTCTGTTTATTCTCACACTTCTAAAACTAATGCTGCCTCGCTCTAACTATAAATCAGTCGCACCTCTTTGTATGTGTTTCTCCTGCAGCTGTTCCTCAGTTCACAGTGACGCCACAGGACCAGTCGGTGTTAGAAGGTCATACAGTGGATTTCCCCTGTGAAGCTACAGGCTATCCTCAGCCCTTCATAACCTGGACTCGCAGCGGTGAGAGGATTTAATGGACCTACATACCATATCCATTAAACACAATTCAACCTGCATTTATATATATATATATATATATATATACACACACACACACACACACACACACATATATATATATATATATATATATATATAAATAGATAGATAGATAGATAGATAAATAAATATACATTTTTCTTTTACATTTTTTAAGATAATTTGCACTAAAATCTGTTTTTCATATTTATAATACCATTTTTACACTTTCAACTTGTAACTCGGGTCTAAATCTAAAAATAACCCTTGGAATATAATACTTTCTATACAAATTTACAATGTGAGAATTACATTATCATAAATATCATAATAAGCCATTGAACTTTACGGAAGCCTTGAACTGCAAGGTTTGATTTTTTTTTTTTTTTTTTTTTCAGTTGCTGTGTCATTATTTCGACTTACTGTCATTACCGACTTAAGTCACGGTAATCACGCTCGGTAATCATGTGGTTGTCGATGAAAGCCCATTTGCTTCAGCTGTCTGGCGCAAAAAAGTGTACGCATTTACTGGCTTTGCAGATGAACTTTGTGCTTCAAAGGTGAATAAATGAAAAAGCACAGTCCATTATAAATGATAACACTTTGATGATTTTCTGTTTGTGTTGTTCTTTAGTGCCAGATCTGCATAGGGTCATAATATTTCAATTATAAGATACAGTAACATGTATTATTCTTCATTAAATAATTGGTTGATTGATTGATTACAACCATTAACACCATTATGATTATTCACAAAATCATCATCTGTCCATTATATGTAAGCAAGTAGGGACCAGGGTGATGAAGCGCAAAACAGGTTCAAACCAGAGCCATTGGTATCTGTACTTTAGGATTATGTGTTTGGGTTTACTGAGCGAGATGTTATTGAAAAAGTAGCCATGTGTTATAAAGGCCTTGAGGCACTCACCATCCTAATCATCTTATTAGCCTCATAGTAGAACAACAAGATGAGTGCACAAGTTTTAAGTAAACATGTTAATTAATACAAAGGTCAGTCACAAGCTGACCCCAAACACAGATCCATCAGTCTCCCTATCTGCTTTTTTTTTTTTTTTTTTTTTTTTTTTTAGGTTCAATCAGTGGTTTAGGATACAGTAAAAACTGTGTCATAATTACTTAATTTTTTTTATTGCAATAGGAATAGTTGACATTCTGTATACTCACACGTTTTCTAAACTTTATGTCATAAAGCTAAGCAGGCAGACTCCCAGCACCTTTTTTCTCTTAGCAAATGTATATATATTTCTGTATATAGTTCTTGTGATGCTGCTGCTTCCAGAGGAATTCTGTAGTGAGTGATTAAACAGAGAACAGGCGATTTTTACACACTGCATGCTTCAGCACTCGGTGTCCCCGCTCTCTGAGTATACTGAGTTGTTGTTGCCCCTAGAAGCTGCATTTCACAGTAATATTACTTAGAGTTGACCAGGACAGATCTAACAAGGCAGAAATTTCATGAACTGACTTGTGGCAAAGCATCCTATAACAGTGCCACGTTTAAAGTCCCTGAGCTCCCTGGCCCAACCCATTCTACTGCCAGTGCTTGTCTCTGGAGTCTACTGCATGGCTCTTTCATTTTATGCTTCATTTTATGCACCTGTTAAAAATGTGTGTGACTGAAACACCTGCTCTTGTCATCTCTTTGATTCAAGTTAATCTTGGTCTCATCTATCCACAAGACCTTTTGTCCAGAACTCTGCGGGCTCTTTTAAGTACTTTTTAGCAAACTATCCTGGCCATCCTGCTTTTGTGGCTAACTAATGGTTTGCATCTTGCAGTGCAACCTCTGCGTTTCTGTTCATCTGTACGCTCACTAGTTTGGTGGGGGTAAAAAGAGTATTTTATTATTAAATCTTTGCTTAGAATACCACTGCCTACAGATTTATAGTCATATTTAAAATATTATGACCCTGTGCAGATCTGACTAAAGAACAACATGTACAGAAAATCACAAAAGTGTTATCATTATTTGTTATGGACTGTGCTTTGTTCATTCATTCACCTTGAATATTTGACGCGTGGGGGGTTGGGCTAGAACCTTTCTGTTTGTATTCATTTGTATGGCTTTTAAATAGTATAGTATCTTATAGTATATTATTTATTTTTGTATACAGTAAAACAAACCCATTAAAACATTGAACACTTAAAAAATGCATTTAGTATTTAGATTTGAATTTAGTGGAGTGTGCACTTGTGTCCCAGATCAAAAGTTTCAGACAGCAAGGCAAAGCAAAAACCAAGTGTGCAAAAACCGAGTGATAAAGAGTGATCATTACTGAAACATCACTAAATATCTTATCGGCTCGGTTCTGTTTACTGTCCCTGTGGAGACATGTTGACATGTTCTCCCCATGTCAGTGTGGATTTCCTCTGGGCGCTTACCAGGATAGATTCCGGATCCACTATCATGCTGACCTGGATAAAGCATTTGCTGAAGATAAATGAGTGCATAAAAGAATGAATGTTAATCTTACATGTCACTCCTTCACAGTCACATATGAATCTCTTGGGACAAAACAAAGGTGGAGTTCATTGACGCGAGCGCCTATCTGGTGCTCGTGCGGTGCTGCGCGACACATTTACTACGTTCATCCACTCATATTTAGTAGCCTATCTGCTTTATAGAAACAATAGGTTTGTCAGAAAATATAGCAGACAGATGCAAGCAATAGATAATTGCGAATGGCGAAACTGGCAGAAACTAAGAAGAAAAGACTTTACTATGCTGATATTTTTTTTCTGCTGTCAGTTTTCCTCTTCAGAAATGCAAATTTTCCAAGTGACACTCAAATCTTTTGTGTGAAAAGGGCAAATCTAAAAAGGGTCTAATGGTCTAAGCATGTTACATAGCCTAACAGTGAGTGAGTGAGTGAAGTGACTTGTGGCCAAGTGTGGTGACCCATACTCGGAATTTGTGCTCTGCATTTAACCCATCCAAGTGCACA
>CM075012.1:8407660-8434212 GCA_037576675.1 Pangasius sanitwongsei
ACCTTGTGGAAAGCCTTCCCAGAAGAGTTGAAGCTGTTATAGCTGCAAAGGGTGGGCCAACTCCATATTAAACCCTATGGATTAAGAATGGGATGTCATTAAAGTTCATGTGCGTGTAAAGGCAGACGTCCCAGAACTTTTGGCAATATAGTGTATTAGGTAATTAAAATGTACATGTTGGAATTTGTGACATTTTTATGACCTATCCTTAAGTGATCTATCCTAAAGATTTATCTTAGCGTTTATTCTGTGTTACTGTGTAAATACGCCCAATTACTATTATAGAATATCATGTTAATTAAGCATATAATGAAACATTCAACATATTTATGTCAACTGAATTGCACTAAAGCAATGTCTGGCTTACTGAGTATCTAAGAAACAGCATAAATAATAAGAATTATAAGCAAATATTTAGTAAATGGCTTGTGTGGTATTGCCTTGTGTGGTATATCTCGTAAATAACGAGATAGCGATAAAAATTTCACACTGATATAGTAAGTTGAAATAACGAAACACTAAGTCAAACTAACAACTAAGTTAGTCAAAATTATGGCTTAGTAAGTCAAAATAGTGACATAGCATTTGAAAAAAAATTTCACATCTTGAGGTTTAGGCTTCTGTAATAATTAAACTTAAGCTCATGAACAATTTCCTTCTTGAAATCCCAGGCAGTCCTCTCCAGGTTGATGGGCGCCATGTGGTCCTGGCCACTGGCACACTGCGTATTTCTCGAGTGGCCCCTCATGACCAGGGCCAGTATGAGTGCCAGGCTGTCAACCCTGTTGGCTCTGTTCGAGCAGCCGTGCAACTTAACATCCAACAAAGAGGTAAGATTTCCATCGGCATCTTGATAGACTACACACGTATTTGTATTAAATTTCTTTTTCACTGTAAGTCTATTCAAGAAAAGTGTCAATTTGTACTTAGGCAACCATTGTGTCAAATGCTACTATTCCCACTTATTAGCGGTGACCAAAGACCATAGATGATGTACAGCATGATATCATTGTGAGTCTACAGAAGGAAAAGGAGAGAAACAACATTCTGATGCCATGAGTGAATTTTAAAACAAAGCAAACACCCACTTGCAGTGAAAACACATTTTTTTTCCAGTCCAGCAAAACAAATATTTAATATTACGCACTGAATAATAGATTCCTAATTACTAAAAAAATGACTAAATGAGTATATGGGGGTGAGTGAGTCATGGCTGCACTCGCTGTCTTACTCTAAATTTGCCAGTGGTGCATTGCACATAGACCACATTCATTAAGACCAATTTTCACCCACAAGTGGCATAAGAATCACTATCAGCAGAGGACCAGAAACATTTCCATGACTAATTATTAATCAGCTAATATTTCTAAATTTGCTAGTGTCCAGTGGTGAGTGTTACCGGTAAACTTTGGAATATGATTAAAGTTTTATTCTTAATAGCAATATAGGCAATAGAGATGTAAGTTGGTAATTCCCTACAGACAGACAGACAGACAGATAGATAGATAGATAGATAGATTCTTACAAATCTGGTGTATGGATGAATTGTGAGACAGAATCAGGATTTCTCAATTCTCAAGTCAAAGAAATCATGATTTGTGCTTAATCGAAAATAGTGAAGCCCTGTCGTTATCTCCATATTCATATATTAATATTTCTTTCAGCTAGCACACACCACACAACATGGTCCGTCTGCAGATTCCTGAAATATGCAGCATTTTTTCTTGGGTACCGGACGTGTGATTTCAGAGTGTAGCTGTCTATTACAGTTTATTATTCTAGTTGTACAGTACTTGTTTTATAGTTGCACATTTTAAAAGCTTATCAGAATTCAACAATTGTCCTGATGCTTCTATTGTAAGTGTGTTTTGAGTCAATAGGTTTTCCTTTCTCTTCTGAGAACAGATGTTGTTGTTAAAAATTATTGTATATGGTAAACACTAATAAACTAATAAACTACAATAAAGAAGGAGTGGTTAGAGATTAGGTTGAAAACACTAGACTGTTCCTTTAAGGGGGAATTCTGCTTTTTCACTTCTAAGCTCTTTCCTTTATATTTCCCTTGTGGATTAAAGAGAACAATAGTTTTAGATACAGCTCCAAACAGTGGGTGCTTCTCTCCCAGGCCTGGTTTTCTCTTTTGTAATCCTCAACATAATGTTTCTTTTTAATCATTTCCATAGTTCAGTGACGTACAGTGCATGTTTATTTTGCTGTGACTAGCTGCACAGATACCGTGTGCTGATTTTCCTGCAAGGCTCCATAAACAAATAAGATAGAAGGAGACCAGATTCTGTATGATCCGATTTGCCAAGACTGTCGTAAAGAAGGGATTCCCACCCATTTATTTATTACTGCCTAAGTTTCATGACTTGTGAATTCACAAGATAAAATGTAAGTTGATGGTGCGCAATATTTAATGGTAACAGTGAAGATATATATGCAGTTTGTGAATAAGAGTTTAAGGATTAAGCAAAGCAAATGTATAAGATTGACCAAAAAAAAAAATTAGTCTTACCAACATGTTAGCAATGTAAGCGAATATGAATAAATTATTTAGAATGAACAGATAATGTGTCCTAAATGTATACAAATACAAATGCAAAAAGGAGGTAATTCTTCCCACAGGACTTCTGATTGTGACTAGAGGTTTTCAGGTGACCAGCGCTGTGCAGTGCATTTACAGCATCCTTAGTAACTGCCTGGTCATGGTGGTTTAAATTAAGCTACGTGTTTATATTTTAGGAACTAGAGCCCACTAAATTACTAAAAATAATAGGCAGATGCAAACTAAAATAATATCCGCCTGACTAGGAGACACACACACACACACACAGAGCACATTGAAGCTAACTCCTCACTTACAAGGTTCTAGTTTAATAGTACTCTTAGTCTCTGATGTATTTGCACTAGCATCAGGATATATTTCTGATGGAGACTTCAAAGCACTGCTGTAAATCACTTTGGACAAGGGCATCTGTTAAATTCTGCAAAAGTAAATACAGTCTGCATAGTTTATTGTTTTGCCTGTTCTAATCATTTTAAAAAAGCAAATCTAATTAGGGCAGAAAAGACAGCCAACAGTGCAGTGCAGGGCTGCTTCAAACTGGCATTTGAAAACTTTCACCTAAATCGTAATCAAGGTTTTGACCAGTTTCCATGCAAATATTGCAAGGGGTGGCAAGGACAAAATACAGAATTCCGTTTTAAACCATGACCCATGTAATAGCCAGGTTGTTAGACATAACGTCGGGGTTTCATTTACAGAACAGACCGTTAAATATTTCATGAGCTTTATGTGCTTATTTCTGTGAAATCTAATTTTAACACTTTCTAAGCAGTCAGAGATTCTGGAGGGTTTAAAGGCTAAGACAGAGCAAGGAAGGCTGGGAGTCGACCCCTCGAGCTCATTTGTCGTTTACATACAAAGGAGGGCGGCAATTACCGCAACAATGCCCCCGTAAAATCTCAATGACAGACATGTGGCAGGAGCTCTGTGTGAGTCTTAAACCAGCTCTTAAGTGAAATTACAGGCTTATGGGACAACCCAGGAAAGCACATGGCTTTGTAATTCCCACATGACAAGATGTTTTCTATGTAGTAACGGTTGTTAACACAAACATCAAAGTGCGGCTGCGTAATGCCCGCCTTCATAAACATGTGAGTCTGGGCAGAGTTTCCGCCCCCTTGGGGTTTCCACTATGCAGGTTGGAAGTGGTAGGAAAAGCGGAAGGAAGAAGGAAGCCCACAGGCATTCGTGCTCGGTTTCTGTTGTACTACAGTAGCCAAGAAAGGAAGACTTCTAGAGAGTGATGAACTGAGAAAACACATAACGCTAAGATCGCACAATTCTTTGTAGCCCACAGTCATGTGTGATAATGAGCTTTTTCACATTGTGTGCCTTTTTAAATCGGTTTGTTGCATATGATTCACTGTGAACGCCTTACGAACCGTAATCATTAACACATGTTTTTAAATCATCAGTAACGCCTGTTTTCACAAATGCTCCAAGGGACATGACTGTGGAGTCTGGAAATGATGTCCAGATTCCATGCAGCGCTCACGGAGAGCCCACGCCTGTCATCACCTGGAACAAGGTGAGCCCTGATCCCCTCCGCTCTATCGCTTGCATGTTTTTGACCAAACCTCTTTCCTTTCATCTTGTTCTCTTTCTCATTGTTTTCTCTCTGTAACGTGCAGGACGGTGTTCAGGTGACAGAGAGTGGGAAGTTTCACATCAACCCTGATGGTTATCTGGAGGTGAAAGATGTGGGTCTTGCTGATGGGGGGCGTTACGAGTGTGTGGCTCGTAACTCCATTGGATACTCATCAGCTAGCATGGTGCTAACTGTGCAAGGTATGAAAAGAGCCAACTGTGGTTTTCTGATTTCTATGGACTGGGCACTCTTCCTTCAGTTTTCCTCTCAGTGACATTTTATTAGCTTGGTGGAACCATATTTATCTATTTATCTATCATATTTAGCTCTCTGGAATCCTTGAGTAAGGAAAATAAAATATGATTGGGCGTGCTGTTATAGGAAAATAATCATGTCAGGGTGGTGTGATTTTTAAAAGAACAATACATCATAATTTTTATTTCTTTATAGTTAGTGGAACGTCCATGGAACATTTACTTCCTGGTATCACTTAAGTTATAGCAGCCATAAAAATTGGACTGGCAACTTTTTTTTCCTCTCTTTTAAAATTCATAAGCCAAAAATGCAGCTGGTTGTGTTACCAAGAAACTCTTAAACTCTTCATCCTGAAGACTTTCCCATCTCAGATAATTTAGTTACAGCTTTACCTCTGACTTTTACGAAGCTCTAACACTGGAGACTCAATCCATAAACATCTCCTCCCAGAAAACTCACAATATCTACAAGTACACATATTTTTAAATGTGTTTATGTAGAGAAGCCACCATACAAGTCCCTGTAAGTGAGCTGTTACTATAGAAACGATAACGTATTAGAATGAGCGTATTAATATAAACCTACAAAATAATATCAGAAATGTTATTCTCAGACAAAATCAGCCTTGAGTTTTAATACATTATATTGCTATTATCTAAACCATTTCTGCCTTTAGGCAGGTGCTGTTATAAATCTGTTTTGTGTTAGATATTTTTCAGGCTATAGCTCATGTGGTATTAATCATTCATACAAAATAAAAGCATTTACGACATCAAACACTTGAAGAACCTCTTCGTCTGGTAATAGTGCTCTGAAAAACAGCAGGGCAGTCTAGACAACAGTTTTCTTTCTGGCTTATCTGTCAGAGAGTAGTTTTCTCCTGTGGATCCTTATCTCCCCCAGTCTCACCGCACATTTTGTGTGGCTCCTAACCTTTTCCTTTTTCTTCTTCAGTACCACACATAAGCAGAGAGGGAGATCCGTTTGTCTCGACGTCTCTCGAGGAGGCCATCCGCACCATAGACAGCGCCATAGACTCCACCAGGAAGCACCTTTTTGACGGGTGAGCAAAGTATCATTACTGATATCTCGTCACTTAGGCATATGAAAACACTTCTTACTCTCATGAGTCATGCTAGCGTAATGCTTGAGGAATTTATCTTGGCTTGTGGTCAGTCTCACTGTTATGTTAGGAAAGCTGCAGTTGAAACTCTGTCAGCTGTTGGGTTGCACATGCTGTGCGGCAAAAGGCATTGCCAGCCTGTACAGGAACATGTGCAGTGTTTTTGTGTCTAAGGAAATGACCGCTGAAGGTTTGTTTAAGTCATTTAGTCCACCGTGTTGAAGAAATAGCTGCCAAAGTAACTGCCAAAGAAATGTAAACAGCACGAACACATCAGGAGCACAAGTTGCACAGTATAAATCAGGAAGTATCACGCAGATGTATGAAGGGACAGACCCTGGCCAGAAAGACAGATTAGATTTGGTTTAGTCGCCTTTGTGTAAACCTCACGCTTCCAGAGGATACGATATGATTCTTAAGACAAAGATTGAATATTTTTTGATGATAACACTGCATCTTCTTTGATAATAATAAATGTATGATTTTGATTGTGATTAAGGCAATGATTCAGAATTTAACAATAACACTGAATCTGCTGTGATACAGTACTATTTAATAGCCTCTGATCAAAGTATGTGACCAGCCTGGTTCAGAATCCGGGGTAGGCCTTCCATTAATTCGCAGGTAAAGACTATTTTAAGTATCAGAATTACAGGCAAATCATCTTGCTAGCCTATTTACACAAATCTGAATTATTTTTACACCCATGGTCTGTCTATTTTTACACCCTTTTGTCCTGATCTATTTATAATCAATAATAATCTATTTATAATCATTTATAATCAATAAGAATTGATAGTCGCCTCAATTCATTTGTCGCTGCTTTTTAAATAAATGCATCAAGCCAAGACCAGTCGTTACACCCCTAATTGTGACTGTGATGTTAGGTATTTGCAGCCGAAGCTTGCAGAGTCACTCAGTTACTGTGAGGACGTGAGTATTGGATTTGGATCAGCTGAAACTCAGGGCTTTGCTATCAGCATCATATCTGTCAAAATGGCATGACATATAGGTTCATCAATACACCGTAATAAGAAATAGTGTAATGTGGAGTCGTATAAAGTGACAGTAATGGAGTTTCTCACACCATGAAACTTTTACAGTTCTTTCAGTAGACATTCATATGCCATAAGTGAGGTTGAGATTTGGTGCGTCTCATGGTCAAGACATACGGCTATGTAGATGAAAGAAGCTGCCTGGATCTTTGCTAAAGCACCCACTGCTAATTACTTCATGTCGATTATTTACTTAAGTGCTTTCATCTATTTGCTATGTAACTACTACATTATATGTATGGCCTGATTTAAAAAAAAAAAAAAAGTTGATAGCGCGTATGTTTGGAGTACGTTTGGTCATCATCTAATGCTAGGGTTTTACAGAAACACTGCCAGTTTGAACACCGTGTATTTTAGCATTTCTGTTTGAATGACAATTTTAAACACTATAAAATTGAAAATCTAACAAAGGAACAGGTCGAGAAATGTTTATTATTAAATGTTCAGTGAATTGTGAAATGTTAAAAATTACTTTAATTGAATCTAATTTGAAAAGGTGTAAATCTTTATCACGTTAATAAAGCACTTTATTCAGTTTGTTACAGTTAATAGTAGCACTGTCTGTGAGTTATTTTATCTGGAGGCTTAATGGGTTTACTCTCCACGTGTGCAGATTTCGCTTGCTTTATTTATTTGCTATTCTGTATTGTTTTGTTGTGGTCTGTGACTATGTACAGAATAACCGTGCTATTACAAAATAGCACACGCCGGGAGGGTGACGGCACAACGTTCAAGTGTGTTATTTTTGTATAACAGCACGGTCTGGAGTGTGTTATTCCACTTATACCACAGCGATTTGCAACAATCATAATGTTTAATTTATTAATTAATGTTGTGGAACATCCGAGAGACAAGTTAGTTCCTGTTCTCACCTACATCATGGCTGTGATAAACAGTCATTCCCTCACCAGCCCCTCTCTCTCACTCTCTCTCACTCTCTCAGCAGAGAAACCAGAAAGCATACACACCTCTGTCCTGAAGACTTTCCTGTGTTGGGAAACTTTGATTGTTACAAAGTGCTTTCAACTTAAACTTCTTCCATAAAGGTTAAATAAGTTTTCCAAAAAAAAGTCACTCCATCAACTATTATGTATGTTTTACTTTGTTGAACAACGTTTTTTTTTTAATGTATTATTAGTATCTGCATGTGAAGTGTCCACTGTATGAGCTGTTGCTATAGAAACAATAATGTATTAGAACCAGCGCGTCAGTATAAACCTGTCATTACTGTTGGAACTACTGTCCGAGCTGTGCTGTTATACAAAAACAACGCACCCCTACTGACCAGTCAGATTCAAGACTTCAGCCACACTGTGGTATAAACTGCAATAAAACATAAAATCCAGGGGTTCAAGAACATTTGACTGGCAGTGTATCTTTTAAACACTTTTTATAATTATAAACCACTAATTGCAAATCTTCAATTTGACAATTTTAAAGTGTTAACAATATAAATTATTGAACATTATACTACGAGGCAGTTGAATTCTCAGATCACGAGGTGTGTGTTAATTTTCTATAACAGCAGCTCTGACAGTAGTTCCAGCTGTAACATAAATAACGTTTAAATTAATGCTCTAGTTCTAGCGTTATCCTTCCTACAGTGACAGCTAATCAGGCTTACTGTTAGGAGATGTTTGATTAACAATTGTGGAAGCACTTTCAGGAGACAGCGCTTTGTAACATTCAGTAAGTTTCCAGACATGAGAGAGTCTGGTTACTCAGGCACACAGCACGCTGCATGGTTTTTTTTTGGGGTTTTTTTTTTTTTGTCTCATTTACTTTAAGACAGAGAATACGGCTGAGTCTGGTGAGCGAACAACTGTTTATAGCCGCTATAACTTAAGGAATAACAGGAAATAACTTATCTCATGGACGTTCCATATATAAACAGTTAAAAAGTATGTCATTTCATTCATTAATAAATTTAAAAATTGTAATTATCGTCTGTTATATAAAAATATTCTGCTTGTATCCAGGATCACACTACTCCAGTGAGGATTACTTTTGTATAGCGGCACGGTCTGTTGTGTTATTACTTACACAGTACAGTGTGTAGTGGCTATGCTTCGTAAGAATCTCTCTGCTGAATAGCAGCTTGACACGCCCTCATTCCCTTCAGCTCTGATCTAATGAAGCACAGGACTAGTGATAATTGTCCAGAGGTTTGGTATTCTCTACTTTCCTGGCTAAGGTCTCCGTCTGTTTTCCAGCTCTAGGGAGTTGACTCGTACAGTCTGACAGAAAAATTAACTGCTTAGTGCACTCACTGTGGACCATAAGGAATAGTAATTTTTTTTTTTTATCATCACTGTTACACAGTTTTATCTGCTCATACAGTGGCTCCACTTATTTTTACAAGGCTAATAAGTGTAAAGGAAAGCTCAGTGTAGTAATAATCCATCACTTGGCTGCGTGCGTGTATGTTAATCTATTGTACAAAAAATATGTACACATTTTAGACTGTATGCAGAGTTTATTTATTTATTTTTTTTACGTAGTAAGTTATACATATTAATCGGTGTGCTAAATATGAATGAATTCTCTGTCCTCTCCTACACCGAGCCATCCTCTCCTTAAACAGAGAAACTGGCTGATTTTTTTTTTTTTTTTTTTAAATGACAGGAGTAATGACAGGAGTGATTGCCAGGGAGCCTTCAGATCCATAAACTGATACTTAAATTGTATGGTTCCCCGAAATCTGGATTACTTTAGTATTTAGTCATTTGGCACACATTTTTTATGCAACACAACCTATAATTGAGGTAAGATACAGTAGAAGCAAACAGCCAGGCAAGTGAGGGTTTTGCGTAAGGGCCTAACAGTGGCTGTCTGGCAGTCCTGATATTTGAACTATTAATCTTCCAGTCATTAGCTCAGACTCTTAGATCCATCACTGTCCATGTCCATCATGCTGCTCTCATTTATAATGACATTTACGTTCATATTTAACATTTTAATGTCTGGATTTTTATTTCATACAGCTTGCCCCGAACTCCTGGTGAGCTGCTGGCGTTGTTCCGCTATCCACGCGACCCTTACACAGTGGGACAGGCCAGAGCCGGAGAGATCTTTGAGCAAACTCTTCTCCTCATTCAACGGCATGTCAACCAGGGCCTGATGGTGGACACTAATGGGACAGGTATCTCATAATACGAAAAATGTTGACACTTTTGTGACCATGCTAAAAAGAATGTTTGGATATCAACATTTCAAGACCTTGGAATTATAAGGTTAGAGTATCTGGTGGTTATTTGATTTTATGATTTCAAGCCATAAGGTTTTGATCCTTTTATATATATATATATATATATATTCGGTGGCATCTAAACCAGTTTCAACAAGTCTAGTTTTGTCTTCAAGTTTATCCATGACTGTATAGCAAAACAAATGCTTAGTTGCATTTTAAGGAAAGGCAGCTCAGGGAGCCTTTCTGATATGAGGCTCATTGGGCACTGTGGCTCTTTGAATTGCCAAGATTAGACCATGCTGTTTTTACAGCTCATGACAACAACCATGATCTCACGGTCATACTGTGCTCTAACTGAGATTAGGCATTTTTGCTGATCAGCAAGCTGAGAAGCTGAAGCTGTTTGGACATCTTTTTTTTTTTTTCCTATATATTAAATGCACTGCTGGTGGACAACCAGAGCAAAACAGCAAACAAAAGGGAAAAGTAAAGAAATCCTATTGATAGTTAGGCTGATGAAAGGATTTACAGAGCTGATTGACTGATTTGCATCATTGTGTTTATATAGATAGTATTACACAGATTAGAAGAGAGGTTGAATACACTGTGAGATTTGCTGTGTCCATGTGTGCAGCGTTTAAACTGATACATATACCATCAATATGCAATCTGATTTGTTTTTTTTCTACTATACACACCTTCAAGGAACTTTGCTCTTTCTAAATGTTCACTCTAACCCTCTCTTAGCTTTCCGTTACAATGACCTGGTGTCACCTCGCTTCTTGGACATGATCGCGAACCTGTCCGGCTGTACGGCTCACCGCCCCTTCAACAACTGCTCCGACATCTGCTTCCATCAGAAGTACCGCAGCCATGATGGCACATGCAACAACCTGCAGCACCCCATGTGGGGCGCCTCGCTCACCGCCTTCGAACGCTTGTTAAAGTCTGTCTATGATAACGGCTTCAACTTGCCACGTGGTGCCACAGAGAGACGCCACAACGGCTTTTTTCTGCCTCTGCCTCGCCTCGTCTCCACCACCATGATAGGCACAGAGACAATTACTCCTGACGAGCGATACACACACATGCTCATGCAATGGGGCCAGTTCCTGGATCATGACCTGGACTCCACTGTAGCAGCGCTCAGTCAGTCACGTTTCTCTGATGGCCAGCTGTGTACATCAGTCTGCACCAATGACCCGCCCTGCTTCCCTGTCATGTTTCCACCCAATGATCCACGGCAACGACGGAATGATGCTCGTTGCATGTTCTTTGTGCGCTCAAGCCCAGTGTGTGGCAGTGGCATGACTTCACTGCTCATGAACTCAGTGTACCCTCGCGAGCAGATCAACCAACTTACGTCCTACATTGATGCTTCCAATGTGTACGGCAGCTCTCGTCATGAAGCAGATGAGATACGAGACCTGGCTGGGCATCGGGGCATGCTGCGGCAGGGCATTGTACAGCGCACGGGAAAGCCGCTGCTGCCCTTCGCCAGCGGGCCACCCACAGAGTGCATGCGTGACGAGAACGAGAGCCCCATTCCATGCTTCCTGGCTGGGGATCACCGTGCCAATGAGCAGCTGGGCCTCACAGCCATGCACACTTTGTGGTTCCGTGAGCATAACCGTATCGCCAGAGAGCTGCTGCGCCTCAATCCACACTGGGATGGAGATACTATTTACCACGAGGCACGCAAGATCGTGGGTGCCCAGATGCAGCACATCACCTACAGTCACTGGCTGCCCAAAATACTAGGCGAAGCAGGCATGAAGATGATGGGCAGTTACCGTGGCTACGACCCCAACATCAACGCAGGAATCTTCAACGCCTTTGCCACGGCTGCATTCCGCTTTGGCCACACTCTTATCAATCCCATTTTGTACCGGTTAGATGAAAACTTCCAGCCCATCCAGCAGGGCCACATGCCTCTGCACAAGGCTTTCTTCTCTCCCTTCCGTATTGTAAACGAGGGAGGCATCGACCCCCTGCTGCGTGGACTGTTTGCCGTGGCAGGAAAGATGCGAGTGACCACCCAGCTGCTCAACACCGAGCTGACAGAGCGCCTCTTCTCCATGGCCCATGCTGTGGCTCTGGACCTCGCTGCCATGAACATCCAAAGAGGACGTGACCATGGCATCCCTCCCTATAACGATTACAGAGTGTTCTGCAATCTCACCTCAGCGCAGACTTTTGATGACCTGAGAAATGAAATTCGCAGCCCCACCGTTCGGGAGAAGC
The DNA here is from genome assembly GCA_037576675.1 of Pangasius sanitwongsei. Taxonomy (NCBI): domain Eukaryota; kingdom Metazoa; phylum Chordata; class Actinopteri; order Siluriformes; family Pangasiidae; genus Pangasius; species Pangasius sanitwongsei. Next base: position 8,419,685 of record CM075012.1, read on the forward strand.
TTCAGAGGTGCGTGCTAAATTCAGTCATGTAGCCTGTTAAATACTAATTTGTATTGTGTTACTATTCATTAGTGCTGATTTGTCGGGTTGTATGTGATCTCAGGCTCTATGGCACGCCGCTGAATATCGATCTGTTCCCTGCTTTGATGGCTGAGGATCTTGTTCCTGGGAGCAGACTGGGGCCGACTCTCATGTGTCTACTGGCCACACAGTTTAAGCGGCTAAGAGATGGTGACAGGTAACCTGCATGTTTTAGTTATTGATCTCACAACTTAAATGTGATGTTTGTAATTAATATGTTTAGCTCCTACATTTACTCAAAATGTATAGCCTTAGGAATATAAGTAAAACTATGAAAATATTATGGTATAGGTATATATCACAATATTTCTATTTAGTTTCTGTTTATTCATGGAGGATGTTAAAAGACATATCACAGTACCTTGATAGCCTAAGCTATAAACATGATTGTATCATTTTCACCAGAAAAAAGCAATATAATTATAGCAATTTTATAAAAAGCAGTCATTTTCCATGGCTTTATTGTGAGGTCATTATGCATACTTTATACCACAGTGCTGTTAAACGCATGATTCTGAGTGATCAGAAGGTGTTGATTAATTTTCTTTAACAGCACAGCTTAGACAGTAGTTCACTACTCATTCTAATATGTTATTGTTTCAATAATAATGACTAGCACAGGGACTTGTTTAAAAATTGATTAAATCAATTTTGGAAGGAGTCTCCAGTGTCAGCAATTAAAGCAACTGTAACAGTCAGGGGTAAAGCTGTAAGTTTTCCAACATGGGAACGTCTTCAGGACAGTTTTTACCGGTTTTTACCAGTTTCTTGATAACAAGCTGAAATCTACCTACACAAAAGAGAAGAAAGTGTGAGGCTGGTGAGGACTAACTATTTATAGCTGTTGTTGTGAAAGTGAGGATGAGACCTAGCTTGTTTTGCTCGTGATCCATAACAGTAAGCCTAGTAATTATGAGGTATTGTTCTTTAATCAATAAAAAATTGTAATTGTCAGGGCATTGCTGAGATATAGGAGGATTAAAACACTTCAGGATGTGCTGTTGTTGGAAAATAATCAGTAACTCCTGTAACTAATCATCAGAAAACTAATAATCAGGAAACTTCAGTAACTCCACTTCGTGTCGGGCTGCATCACATCACCCCAACACTGATTATTGTCCTTTAACAGTATGCCCGTCCTGCTGAATTCCTAACATCATACACAGTTTCACTGTTTCTGATTTCCTTACCATGGTATACTGTTATAGCTATATCTTATTACAGCATTACATGTAAATACTTCTTAAAGTCACAAAAATATCATTTCTTTCTGTTTGGTGTTTGTCTTTTTCAGGTTCTGGTATGAGAACCCTGGCGTGTTTAGCCCAGCTCAGTTGACTCAGCTCAAGCAGGCATCTCTCACCCGGGTGCTGTGTGACAACGGCGACAACATTACCCGCATACAGCCTGACGTCTTCACCGTGGCAGAGTTCCCTCGTGGCTATGGAAACTGTGAGGATGTGCCCAAGATCGACCTGCGGATGTGGCAGGACTGCTGTGAAGGTATGTCCAAGGACAAGATTATAATCTTTATAAACTCTGTCTACACCGACACTGTTTATCTACATTTTTTTCTCACATGAATAAACTTTCATTTTGCATGATGTGTCTAATCTTGTCTGTGATCGCCTCGTCTGCTTATAATGTTACATTCTGATTAGAATGACTCATGTTCCGTTGTTTACTTAAAATCCCTTTGTTTTGAATATATAAAATTTTTAAATGTGAACAGTTACAGATAGCTGTTGTAGGACCTGGACTGCTTAGACCTAACAGAGAAACATCACAGAGCGTAAATAGTGAGCCAAGAGCGAAAGCATTTACCAAATCATTCACGTGTTATTATCCAGTGAGGTATTTAATTGCTGCTGGAATCAGCTGAGTCATTATCTCAGGCTTAGGCAGTAATCATTTGCTCTCCTTTGAATGAATGGACACAGAAGTATGCTCTTGTGGGTGTTATGAAAGTCAACCAGATTGAGAAACATCTTTTATGTTCAATTAAGTTTAATTATATATGATATGGAACGTGAACATCAAAAAAAGTCTATTAATCGGTATCTCTTTTGTGGGGCAATGGCTAAATCCTCTCTAAGGATTTCTTGTGCAATTTAAGATGAATAGCTGGGATTGATCTTTTTTCTAAGTCTGTCAGACTGTTAGAACAAAGATATCAGTTTTAGAACAGCCTTTCCTATTGTTTAAGTGAAAATGTGGAATTGTTGTGTTTAGTGTTCATTTTATGCAATCATTTTTATGACTGGTGCCAATAGTTCTGGAGGGCTTTATTTTTCACTACTTGCAGATTTCACACTATAAGTATTGTTGCTTTGTTGCTGCATGAAAGCAGCCATGTTTTCATTCCACTGTCAGTGAAGTGCAACTATGATTAAATCCACAGACTGTCGCACCAAAGGTCAGTTCAACACCCTGTCCTATCACTTCAGAGGCCGCAGGTCAGTGGAGCACAGCTACTCAGAGGAGAATCCTTCTCAGAAGTTGCAGGATGATGACAGGTCAGCCTCATGCTTCAATTTCAACTTTTACTCTGATTATATTGTAAAGTTTTAAAAATGTTATTAACCATACATGCCGTGCGGCCTAGGCATGCTGAAATCTAGCCTATACTGACTATATCAAATATAGTTCAAAATTAATTTATTATACCATAATCATTTTGTTTTTCAGCCATATTGATGACAGGACCATCATAAATGTAACTCTTTCTTCAAAGTCAAACACTGAACCACCTGTAAATGACTTCCAGGACTTTGTTATGGACATGCAGAAGACGATCACTAGTTTACGAAAGCAGGTGAGACTGGACACTAGGTTAAAGGTGAATATGTTTTTTAAACAGAAAAATGTTCCACAGAGGTGTCGTGTTCTGAAAAATATGGGACAGTTGTACCTTAACTGTGACTTGTAAACCTTTAAACACCTTATTGATGCAACAGAGGAGTAAAGGCATTGGTATACTTTCAGCAAAACAACCAGCCTCGAGAATATGTCTGTGGTCGTTTTTCTCTGTAAACGCCAAAGCCATACAAATAAGTAGAATTGTATTATATTTTGCATCATAATGATCTGTAAGATATTACTAATCTCTGATAAATCTCCGTGGGGTGAAACGTCAGATACAAAAGCGTTAGTGGACTGTGAATGTATTGGACTATTACTGAAAGGCATTGGATTAATAGAGCTATTGTGCAAGGGTATGCACAGATTTGGAACAATTTCCACAATTAACATCTCATTTATAAAGAAATGCACCAAGCAGATGTCCTGGCATAAGACAAGCTTTGTACTGAAGACTACACAAATTCTGCATCATTTCAAAATAGCTCGGAAGCAGGGTGCCAACTTCATTCCTGGAAATCCAGTCAATTACCAGGTTTATTAGAGCGGGAAAATTACCAAACTTCGCTGGACTCCAGCTCTCCAGGACTGCACCCCTGCTCTAGAGAGTTGACGAGATGGGCTGGCACTGTTTGAACTGAAACAGGATCAGGATCAGATAGCCCTGCACATTTGGACATTATAAGCTGAGTTTCAGTGCTGTAGGCGAAGCCACATTTTAAACACATGGCTTTAATTAAGGCATCGGCAGAGTGAGAGACTGAATGTATTGTATAACTCGCGTCACAGCCTTGAACTTCAGAAACGCGATTCTTATTTTAAGCCTTATTATCAAGGACATACATAGCGATGCGCGTTGACTGTGCTTCTCTGTCGTTTGAGGTAAGGCAGATGATTTACAGATGGCTTTGCTGCATTTGGTCGAAACACTAGTAATGAAGGCTTAAGTTTTCCAGTTTTTAAAGTGTCCAGCACTGGTTAAGGAGTAGGTGCTAAAAAAGCTATGCCATCTTCTGTCCTGCAGATAAAAAGACTCGAAGTCCGTCTGAGTAAGACAGACTGCACTGATGAGGAAGGAAGACAGCGGGGGAACAGAGAGGCCTGGAAGAAAGACCCCTGCACCACATGCGAGTGCAGAGTACGTACACCACTTCTGTATATTCAAGCAGTCCTGTCCAGTGGAGGTTCCTTAACAGCTCCTAGCATCAAAAATGCATTATTTAATATACCATTCTTTATCATATGCCCACTTTTTAATGACCACCTTGAAATACTGCTTACTGAATAACTATAGCAAACCACACTGTAATATCACACTACCTCCATTATAAAATTCTGAATCTACCAAATATTCCAGTAATGTAAATATTATTTACATTAATATAGAAATTTACTAATATAGAATTAGCTGTACGTAGTTTCCATGTCTTGGCAACAAGACAGTTAATAAAATATTCCTTTATAGAGCCAGACACCTTGTTAAATAGCAGAGTGTCACTGTTTACATGCCACTTAAGCCACCATTGTATCTAATATGAAAACCTGGATATGAAATATAGTCTATATTAACAGCACATCTTGAAAAGTGTTATTCCTCTTCTACCACAGCAATTTGCCAACATTTAAAATTTTAAATCTATTAATGAATTACAAGTCATACATTTTAACCGTTTACAGTCGCATTTAATGTTGTGGAACATCTGTGAAACAGGTTAGTTATGATTTACATTGTAATCTTGAAGTTTATAATGCAGCTTGTGGCAATACAGCTTGGCATGTTACCAAGATAAAGCACAAAGTTCTGACTGTTACAAAGCCCTCACACTAGAGACTCCTTCCATAAGTGTTAAACATCTCCGTAACTGAAAACTTCATCAACCACATCAACAATTACACATTTTTTCTTTGTTAAATAACAGCATGGGTTTTAACCTGTTTATGATTTGGTTTAGATTATGTAGAGTGTCCATACAAGGCCCTGTGAATTAACTGTTACTATGGAAATGATAACTTATTAGAACGAGTTTTTATTAGTATTAATATAAACCTGGGATTTGAAATATAGCCGGCACTACCGTCAAAGCTGCTGATTTAGAAAATTAGTGAACACCTTCAGATTCAAGAATAGAGAAAAGTGTACAGTGCTGTGGTAAAACGGTTGACCCCTGTGTATCCTTGGACTGGAACAAAGCAAATGTTGAGGCATCCCACATTTCACCTTTGACTCTATGTTCAGGTTCCATCAGGAACTGAGTATAGCGGGTTAAACTGGTTGTGTGCGGCATGCATAGCAGATAAAAGCGCTAAATCACACCTATGTGGTTATTTTGATTTGACTTTCTTACCCACAAACAGCCGATTTCATTGCATGACACTACCTGTTATTTGAAAATTGACAGAAAGGCATAGGTAATAAATGAGGAGTAGATATCTCTGCATGTAAAGCCTGTTCTTTCAGAGTGGCTCACTAAAATGTCACTCTACGCCATCAAGCCTTTGTCTGGCCCGTACTCACGCCACCCTCACATCTGTGTTATTTCAGTAGCTCTGTGTGTGTGTGTGTGTGTGTGGGGGGGGGGGGGTTATTGTGCGTCTCTCTGGCTTGCTCCCATTATATTTCGTGCCCAGAGAGGATTTAATGCTACCACTCTGCCAGCCCAGCCCTTCACCCATGTGCCAAGTGATTTCTAACCTTTTCCCTTACCGCTTTTCCCCAAAATAGCCATGATGTCTTATCACAAAAACAAGCAGTGGTTTTGTTCAGCTTCACTTGGCTGTAAAAATGGCTAATATAACTCTCTCTCACTAAAGCATGCAGTGGAGCTTGATGACTGAATTTTTGTGATTTTTTTTTCCCTCCTCCCCTCACTTCCTCTCTCTTCCTCTCCTCTGATTTCTGATTTCTCCTGTGTGCATTAGGAGGGCCAGGTGACGTGTTTTGTGGAGAAGTGTCCCCCAACATCATGTCCAAAGCCTGAGACACTGAAAGGTGTTTGCTGTCCTGTGTGCCTTGAACAGCCATTGAAAAAGCAGGCCAAAGAACTTCATGTATAACCTCAGGAACACCAAAGCATTCGAAGAAGAGACTTAACCAATGCGACCTGCCGCATCTACATGCCTCAGTGTTTTACTTTTGTTTTTTTCCCCCCATATCTCCAGGCATGGCATCAGCTGCCATGTTGCCATATTATCCACTTTTAAAATAACAGATGAATCAATGGATGAACAGATGAATTCCTAGAGGATGCTTTCTTCCTCTCTTCCTCCAGCAGGCCTTACCAAAGGGACCAGAGGCCTTTAGAGACCACCAGATGTGTTGGCCTGACCCTTCCTGCCCCATCGTGTGCACTGAAGAGAAAGGATTACATTACAAATCGAGCTTGAATGAATCCGGTATCAGCCACGTAGTCTCTAAAAAGCGTTCTCAGGTTAGAGATGGCAAATGGTGCTACTTCCCCAATATTAATACATATATAGTGTATGAAACCTAAAAGATATTGCTTTGTACTTTTTTTTTTTTATGTTTTTACATGGTATGCAAATGTTATGCACATTCAGTATGTGCCTTCCAAGGGTGTTCCCTGGTTTTATAATTATGCGAAAGACATTTCATAGGAAAAATACTAGAGTTACTCCAGCTTTTACTAAAATTTTATGGTGCTTTCTTATCATTTAATGAGTATATAACTTTACACATGCATCCACCTATCAACCTCTTGTATATGAAGATAATGTGAATATATTGAAAAATATATTTGTAATTGAAGAAAGTCTACTGATCACCAAATGTTTAGTTCCTGAAGCGACTGGTTAACATCTGGTGCTTTTCATATTTGCTTGTTTTTCCCTGACACTAAACACTTCACTGCCAGCAAGTCCCTTCTCTGTTTGAACAGGTTCACGACAGTGTTGAAGAAGAACATTGCCTCATTAGAGTGCAGTACAGATTTCGTGCTCATGTCAGCATCATTTCCTCTACACAGTTTAATTTTCTTTGTCATTTCCTGGAAGATTTGGCTTTACATTACTCTTGCATCATTCTTTATGGTGTTGGAAGGGTCTGCTCCATTTCACTGTCATTCTTCTTGTGATTTTAAACCCTTCCTTTGTTTATTTTATTTATAAATGTAGTGGGTTATGTTAGAGTATGGAGCCCTAATGGCACGTAGATCAACACTCCCTGTCTATTTTTCCCCCCTCTACTCACCCAACCCAAAATAACCTTGTATAAGGTAACTCATGACTTACAGTCTTTGCTCATTTCCCTCTCTCTGTGGCCTGCCTGTGGATAGTCAGAACATTTGGCTGAATGTTTGTCTCTGGAGTTAGTAGAAGGCATGTGAACAGCGCTGATGTCATGTTAGAGAATGTGACACTCTCTGACCTTAGTTTTGCTCTAATTAAAGCCATATGGAATAGAAGAGAGGCAATGTTTTTATGTGCAACAGAAGAATAATACTGTGGAAGCCATAAGAATAACTGAGAATCTCAAATTTACTAACGGGCACATTAACAGTTCACTCACAGAGTATGGTGAATATCTTGGTCTCTGATTGGCCAGCATATTGTGGTATAGCATGCGGTATATTTTGCAGGTTATAAGACTTGGAATGTAGTGTTGGGTAATTGTGTTTCTAATGGAACGGCTACATTTTAGTATTATTTTTGTTTGTAATTGTGTATCTGCTTGCTTTCTTTATTCCGCCTACCTGCAACTTGGCAAAGAGGGCTTGCTGTTCATCTGTGCTCTCTGTGTCCCCATGCGCCAGACTAATGTCAGTGCTCATTCAACACTTTTACCCCCAACTCTGACCTTTGCCCCAAGCTGCCCATTTGCAATGCAATGCACTGCCATGCACGACTGAACAAACTGAACACAGGGGTCAGAATGATTTCCTGATATTTTGTATTGTATTTCTGCCAAAGATTGTTTGCACTGTATTGTATGCCTCTCAACAATAATAAAACCAACACATTTGACATAAATGTTTTTTTTGCATTTCCAACTTCTAAGACCATTTGTGTATATCTAATCAAATAAAGTGGAAGACATTGAAATATTTTGACAGACATGAAAGATTTTGACAGATCCAGCCATTTTAAACCTAATCTTTACCATAAATGTGATTACCAAGGAATTCACATTTCTTCTATTGGCAGTTGTTAGAGCCATCAATAAGTGTTTTGCAGAATGTAATTTTGCAATCCCTATCAGGACTTCTCTAGTCAATTGAAATCTGAATCTGTATAATTGATGGAGAGATGGAGCAACTTAAAAAAATAGTTTTGTTATAAACTATCAGTTAACTGCTGATTCTTTGTGAACACCACACCTTTCAGGAAAGTGAAAGTAACTGGAATTACTATTTACTGTATTGCTCCTGTGTTGAAAAGTTGGATAAAACTTCACAAGAATACATTTGATAAGACTTTCTCTGTCTCTTTAAAACACTTGCTGTTAGCGTGCAACAGTTGTACAGTTGAAAAATATACAGCCGCATATCTTAAAACTGTTTTAACGGAAGTGGACATCCATTATAAGGAGGTTTCAAGTAAATGCCTGTGGTCATCTGTAATCTGCTACAGATCTGATGGATAGAGGTTAGATTTTAAAAAGCCGAAGTATTCCTTTGATTTCAGTGTTACACTTGATTTAAAAGTTCAAATGTATTATTTCAGTTACTAAAGGAAACCCACTACTACAGCTCAGCTTTCTTCAGTGTTGTGACTTCAGTGTTGTGAATCTGCCTGTTACAGATATACTGAGGGAAAGAGAAGTGCAGAACTTTCTGAACAATCTACAGTTGTAGGTTGTGTAGTTACAGAAATGTGTTATGTAGGGTAACTGGCTGTTCTGGTGTAGTAAAATAATCAATGATGGGGTGGTGTGGTGTGATGTGTCCTGACCCAAAGCGAGGTTAGTTACCACCCAAACTTGATTAATGTCCTATAACAGAACATCCAAGTGTTTTATTCCTCTTACATCACACAATTTTTTATTAATTAAAGAATGGCATCATGCTTTTTTATCAGTTTTTAATCATGTTTACCCTACATTTGCTGAACAAGAGCGAGACACAACAAGACACAAGGCACAAGACAAGTTAGTGTCTGTTACTTACATTATAAAAGCTGTAAATATTCATTCTCTCACCAGCCTCTCCTTTTTTCTTTGTCTTTCCAAAAGCCGGAAAATGGCATCGTGTCATGTTACTGGGGAACCGGGAAGTCCTCTGTCCTGAAGACTTTCCTGTGGTGGAAAACCGGCAAAGACCTGGCATTGTTAAATAAATGTCTTCCCACAGAAAGTGTCACCTTATCACCAATTATACATTTTTCCTTGTTAGAAAGAGCTGATGAGGTCCTGCTGGCGCCATTAAAAAAGCCACCTGTTAAAAGCCCTTCATTTAAAGATGATGTTAGTGACTGCAGGACAAATGTCTCAAATGTGGTGACAAGAAAAAGAGAAGGTCATTGGCAGGCTGCAGGTGTCCGTTTGCCAGGATCGCCAGATGTTATGGAGTAAAGCAGCTGTATTCTGACTGGATAACAGATGAGTATTTAAAGTCTCCTCGTCATTATTGATTCTGTAGAGCTCATATGTGGGACTGAAGGACATGAGACAACTGCGGGTAATGTTCAGTGTTGTTTTTTGTTGTCCCATTGTTGTTTTCATTATATTTTGCTATTTATGCAACGAAGCGTGTTTCTTTGTCTCATCAGGATCCTGGTCTGGAATTCAAATCTGTCCTATACAATAACATCTTACACAACTAGGTGATGCAAGCGGTTTCCTGTTTCTGCTATCTAGAGATTTATAAACATATTCTTTTCCGATATTTCATCCAATCTGCAGAGAGTATGTAAGGACTGTAGGAAACTGCCCAGCCACATGCATTCTGCTCATTATCGTCCACTTTCAGTGTTTTGACTAAAATGAAAATAGACTTTTATTGAGTACAGGATAATCTCCAACAGCGCTTTTGAGCACCACATAAAAGCGTCATGTGATCAAAGACATACATACACGAGTCAGTTCAAAAAGAAATGTTGATCCTGATCCAGCTGCAGGTTGTTTTCTTTTTCTCTTCATATGGACGTCCTGTTCAGTAGTGCTCAAACACGTCTGAATCCAGTCCATCTTTATACCACATATGTGCACTGAGTAGGTAGAATAAACACGAGTGATATTTTGAGCTTGGTGATGCTGTACAGCTTTCATTTAGCTTTTAGGTTTTTTTTTGTAATTTTATAGACTTTTTCCCTTTTCATTTGTATTTAAACTGCTTATGTACACTCACTGGGCACTTTAATAGGAACATCTGTACCCCTGCTCATTTATACCCAATCATGTGACAGGTCAAGAGCTCTAGTTAATGGTCACATCAAACTTCAGGATGGAGAATAATGTGATCTCAGTGAATTTGACTGCAGCATGGTTGCTGGTGCCAGGTTTGAGTATTTCAGAAATTTTTGATCTCCTGGGATTTACATGCACCACACTCTCTAGGGTTTACAAAGAACTGTGGAAAAAACATCCAGTGAGCAGCAGTTTTGCAAGTTTCGTTGATGAGAGAGGTCAGAGGAGAATGGTCAGCCTGATTCGAGCTGACAGGAAGGCTATGCTAACTCAAATAACCACTCTTTACAACCGTGGTGAGCAGAAAAGCATCCAGAACACACAGCATGTCGAAACTTGGGGCAGCTGGGCTGCAACAGCAGAAGAACCCATCAGGCTCCACTCCTGTCAGCCAAGAACAGGAATCTGACGCTACAGTGGGCACAGGTTCAATAAAACTGGACAGTTGAAGATTGAAATAACATCACTTGGTCTTTTTCCAATCTTTAGCTGTCAGTTACAGCTTTACCTCTGTAACAAGGAACTCACACTGGACTCCTTCCAAATATGCTAAATAAACATTTCCTCACACAAAAACTCAGCATACCAGAAATTACACACCTTTTTAAAATCGGTTTATGTGGTGTCCTTGTGTAAGCTCGTATTGTAGAAATGACAACATAGTAGAACAAGCACATGTATATAAACCTGTGATCTGCCTCAGCTAAACTACTGTCATAATGTTGTTGTTGCTGTTATAGAAAACTAATCAACACATGCTAACCAATAAGATTTGAGAATGCTGTAGCTCTGTGGTAAAATAAACTAGCAGCCGTGGAGAAAGTACTGAATCAGATCACATTATAACCTTCGCCAAACTAGTGATAAAGACTCTAGGAAACAGAATAGATGAGGATTTCATTATTGTTTGTATACAATGCAGTTGCAAACAGATCAGATGGAGCTATTAGACGTGAATCTTTATGTTATTACCTTATGATACTTTGCTGTTCTGTCCGCCTTCGTTATGGCAGCGTGGTTCGTAACTATATAGACATTTTATAATGTTTATAGGATCCTCTAACATTCTGTGCCTCTGACTCCAGGGTTGGATGTTGGATTTCTGTCCTCTATTGGCAGCAAAGTGAACATAAACTCAAAGACAGACAGACAGGACAATGGAAATCAGATATGAAAATCAGCTTTCCAGTATTGAGCTGGATTGAAAAGGGCTTCGTAGTAGACTGGTCAGGAAAAATAATGTTACAGACGGTAACCTGGGACCAGAAAATACTCAAATCAACATGAAGTCTGCACTTTATGTGATGTATAGAGACAAGTAAGAATCCTGTGAGTCACACACAATGAGAATCATTTTATCCATTTAAGAGGCACTGTCTTTAACTCTGCCCAATAATTCTGGTCACTTTATCATTGACAGAAGCTTTTTGTTGACTTAAGGGTAGAAATGACTGAGGTGTTCGCTGCCAGACAAAACTGGCAAAAGTTTGAGCACCATCTATCCCACAGCTGCTCTGTATGATGATTTTTTTTTTTCATTGCTTTTTCTTTTCTTTTTCCAGTGAATCATCAACTGGATTCATTGTGGATGAATAACTCCTTGTAGCTCACTACTGGCCTTTAAGAGTGCATTAAGACTGCTTCCGACTTCCAGCAAAAAGATACAGTGACAATTTACAGATAATTATTTCATCAACAGCCATTTTGTGGCCTGGCTGTTATCCTGTTATCCATAATCTAATAACTGGGGAAGTGAGTTCTGCTTCAGTGAGAGTGATTCATAGCTTAACTTCTCTACATTATAATGGTTAAATACTGCAAATTCCCCCTCCAGATCAGGCATGTGGGAACACCTGTGGAAAACTCGTTCACTGTTCATCACGGCAAGTGTTTTACTTAGTAACTTTTGTATGATTTGTATTTTTTTTCCTTCTTTTAGAATAGACTTTATATAGACTCTGCTGTGTTGTGTTTTCAGTATGTATATTCTGGCATGATTTTACCCTGGTTTCTGCTTATTGGTAGAAGATCTGCATCACTTTAGATTTTGGCTATTTCCAAAATTGACTGTGTAATCACAATCTGAACTGAACTATATTCTAGTGAAACCACACTCATAAGATAAGTTTTTCTCTGGTTACTCTGAGTAAAGATCTTTATAAACCTGTGTACAAAAAGGATATTGTGTGCAGTTCTTTGTGCATATATTACTTTCTTCCTCAAACCACTTCTTGTTTGGAAACATGGAGTTTAGGTGTTAATTGCTTGTGATTCAAATAGTAAGAAGAAATTTATATGCCTCAACATCGTAGTTTGGGTCTCAGGAGAATATTCAAGCACAGGCTGAAGGCAAACTAAACAGAGAACATATGTTAGATGAATTTGTAGTGGCTTTTCCATTTATCGCATTAATTCAATTTCCTTGTATTAAAGTGTCAGTAATTGGATTTATGGACGCAGGCTGTGCAGAAATAGTGATATTCTTCATGCCTGGCTGTTGCCTTTCTTTGTAGGGATGTGGAAAATATGGCTGGCATTTCCACATCCCTACAAAGAAAACATCCTCTGACATCACCTGCAAAATCTGTGACTGCTTATGTATGTCTATCGCCTTTCGTTCCCACAGAGCCCTCAGACAGATAGGATCTTACACTAATAAGAGTGGTCAAGTGAGGGCACAGAGGAGTGCCAAGAAGTCATTATTGCTCTTGAAAAAAAAAAAATCACAGTATGCTCATCTGAGGAATGACTAACTGGCCTGCATTTCAGAGATGAGTGCCAGCCAGCTCAGGCCTTGCCAATAATAATTTGCTCTTTGCCAGACCGCTTCATAAGCGGACAGAGATTTGAAAAAGCCTCTGCAGAAAAACAAGCAACCTCAATAAAAAATAATATAAAAAAACAAAGACATGCATACATGAAAATGGTTAACACTTTTGATCAGAAAGTTGTGTTAAAATCCCCGCACTGCCAAAATGAGAAAGATCCTTAACAATGACCTGTACAGTTGGATCCTGCCTCAGTTGTAAGTCGCTTTGGATAAAAGCATCAGGCAAATACATAATATTACACTACAGCCTACCGAGCTCACATTAGTACTTGTAGCATAGTTCATTTCATACTTGTAATATATCACACTCCACCTGTACACTTCTCCCCACATTGTAATTTGTAATCATTTTATAACACAAAATGAACAGTTTCGATGATTTATTGGGAGGAATGCAGAGTCAGAATTTCATTGTACAGTATAACTGCTTGTTTTACTGTGCATATGACAATAAACGCTTGAATCTTGAATCTAAACTACTTTCTCCAAGTGCTAGAGGCAATCTGCTCTTCCCAGTCTTGCTGTGGAATGTGAACTATTTGACTTTTTCTTTGCCATGCTATTTTGAAGCATTTCCATATGTTAAAATATGAGCAAGCTCTTTTGTGGAGATGGACAGAGCAGAATTCTGATGCTCAGAAGCTCACAATCACAGTGGTGTCTACAATAATAATCTACAGTCCAAAAGTACATCATGTATGACTCATCACAATATTTAGACCTTACATGATATCATACAACCTAATGTAGGAGGCAGGAACATAGTCTATGAGTGTATATTTGTTGGCTGAACAAAAGACCTTGACACCATCTCTTTCCTAAAAACAAGTGAGCAGATTTGATGTTTGCTCAGAAGTAAAAAAAAAAAAAAAAAAAAAAAAAACATTCTCCTGACATGTAGGCTAAAGCTTTTTCTTCGGGGCTCAGGCTAGGCATGCTGCCAAGCTGCACAATTAGGCCATGATGTTTCTCCACATCTGCTGGGTTTGGAGCCAGGTGATGAGGACCCTCAGCTCTATAACTTTATGGTCTTGTTTTCCTTATGGTCCTGTTTTCCACAGTCCACTTGGAACTTCTTCTCAATTAAAGAAGACGTTCCTTAGCAGTCATAGCAGGGTGAGGGTGAACCCAGGCGTAAAAAATCCCCAAACCTCCAGAGCAGCACTAATCTAAATCCCACAGTGGTGCACAGCAATACAACATGCAGATCACAAAGTGGAGCAGTAGAGCAGAAAATAAAAGGGGGAACCAAGTTGTTCATCTTTTTTAGTGTTCAGTGAGCAAATATTAGCAAAAAAGCACTAGTAGTTTAGTACACAGTGATACAGTCAGGTCCATAAATATTGGGACATCAACACAATTCTAACATTTTTGGCTCTATACACCACCACAATGGAT
>CM075012.1:8437250-8465049 GCA_037576675.1 Pangasius sanitwongsei
GAAGACAGTCTTAGCAGAAGTCACTTCAGATGAAAATTTGGACAGGAGAGCACGGTAAGAGACAAGATCTGTGTCGATTTGCGATTTCTTCCACTTCCTCTCTGCTGTTCTTAATTCTCTCCGGTTACTGCGTAACACATCTGATAACATTACTGTTATCATAATCTGATAGCATTACTGCATCAATGTGTTTAGTGTGTCAGTGAATTGTTCTACTTGTTTCACATCGATTCTTTAGTCTAGCATTGCTCATAATAACAAACATTTCTTGTGATGCTACATTATAAATACTTTTGGAAATACTTTTGGCAGTTGATAGCAGTGTATAGAATTTGGGAAGGTAGATTTGTGGTATTGGGCTCATTCTTAGCCTTGTTTTTAGTCTTCTGATTGGCTGCTTTTCTTGCCCAGACCTGGCAACCCTGCCATTACAGACTAATGCAGTAGCTGCCATGAGATGCATATTCCCCTGTCCTGACAAATAGTATCAAGCCTTATCAAGGCAAGCAGAAAATTGGAATTTATAATAAATTACAAGTTGAACAATAATAACTTAAACACCTTTTCCCTGGAAAACCATAGTGCTATTATCACTGCAAATGTGTATTACCTATTTCTTTTGTGTTTACTTGCAAAAAGCCAAGGTAATAGAGGCCTGAGAACAAGCCTAATTCTTTATCTAATGTTTATCATATAGTCTCATGCACAGAGACTACATCTATTATCCTATGTCTTCTCTTCAAAATGTACCTGCTGCTTGAAAATTAGGACTTCTCACAATCTCCAGTTGGGGTAAACACCATTTATTAAAAATAAGACATCAGAGACACAGAACAGTAGTGAAAGAATGTTGTGTTTTTATATCTCTATAATCATTGCATTATCCAGACCCCGGATGAGGTTACTGACATCCCTGTTTACTTGATTTTTTTTTTTCCACTTAATGAATAAAAACAAATAGGGTATTAAAAAAGAGGGTAAGAAAGAGGGTAAAAAGACAATCATCTCACAAACATTATGGACTGCAATACTATCTTTCAATCAAAAATATAAAAAGTGCAGCAAATAACCATTATTGTGTTTTTAGAACAATTTAGAAATGCCAAGTCTGGGTGTTTTGTTTTTTTTTCCAAAGAAAAGCCAGGGCTTTAGTTCAGATAATACTTGTACAGTAACTGTGGAAAGTACTGTTTGAAAACAGTACATGGCATTTTATGTGGTTATCCTAGATTATGTTTCACTCAGTGTTGCTTTCAAACTAACGCATACAGAGATTCAGCACAGATATCAGCTATCTACTGTTCCATCTTTCATGTGCCTTTGAACCTGACCTGGTTAACCTACTCAGCAACTCAAAACTGTAGCTTCAGCTTTTTATCATGTCAACATCATAAACCGGCACCCAGCAACATATAAAATTGGGGTATATGAACTTCTTCAACCTTTAATAACTTCTATTACAGTATAAATTCTTTCATTACCAGTGGTTTCTCATCCATAGGCATGGGTGAGGCAGAGCTCAACAATATACATCAGCCATTTTTATCTTCAGTAAAAAGTCTTCATTCACTCCATACCAAAACTCATACAATCATATGGCAGTGCACTCATTGGCCCATTTAGCTCCATAGAGTTATTATTGTACCTAGTATTCAGAAATGGGAACAGCAACAAACTCTAACAGACGTCCGTGTTCAGCAGAGGAGCAGCAGACAGAACAGTTAATGATAGGGTTACCAGGATCACATTTTATTAGCAAATTGTAGTTTAAAATATATTCCACAGCCACCAAGATCATGTTTTATAGCAAATAATGCGAAGTAAATTTAATAAATTTCCTAAAAACAAAAGTGTGTCTATAATGTACAGAATCATTTCTATTGTAAGATATGTTGCGGAGATTAGAAGAGATCGTAAAAGGGGATAATGTCTGTACATCAAAAATGTGCGTGCACTCTGGTGACCTTGTTTCCCACATAAAGGCTCAGAAAAAGAACAAAAATGTGTCTCTCTTTTCCAATGACGAATTTCTCAGTGTAGTTTCAGGTCTTTTTTGTGGATTTGGAGAAGTAGTTAGGCTGGACATTTTGCTGAAACCTGGCAGACCTTATTAATGATATTACCTTTTCTCTGTCTGCCTCGCATGTGGTGACAATGGTAACAAGAAAGGTACATCTAAAACCACCTCACAACTCCCGGATTTGTTCACTGGTTTCTTCCCACCTGCCAAAAAACATGCGGGTAGCTACAATAAATTGCCCCTTAGATTTGAATGAATGTGTGTGCAAAGTGTGTGTGCACAGTGCCCTGGACCATGAACTGGTGTCCCATCCAGCATCTGTTCCCACCTTTTGTTTGTATACACACTGCTCCAGTAACAGTCTTGTCCATTTATTAAGTTCTGAGCCTAGTTTAATCGGTCCACTGATCGGCGCCTGATACTTTGCATGTCTATGCACTGACTTTGATTTTTTTTTTCTGCCTCATTCAGTAAACCCTGTTTGACATATTTAAGGGTCATTGCAAGATTGTGGTGCTATATAGCCTCTGTAATTCTTTTCAACTTTGAGTCCATTCAGAAATGTGTTAACCCATCTCAGGCAACAATACCTCATTTTTTGCAAGGTTTCATCATAGACCATGGCTGCATTTTGCTATTCAATGATTAACAGAGGTAAAAGAAACAGGGTTTTTTTAATTTAAAATTAGCACAAATTGTGGTTTAAAAAGTGACCTCATCAATAAATATCGAAATATAATTGAAAATAAAGACAAAAGAATGAGAGAACCTAAGTTTCTTATTCCTGTGATCTGCAGCAAGTTCAGCGGAATTTCAGCAACTTTCTGTTAAGCATGTGACTTGAACTATTTCATAGGAGTCAGTGTGGGGGCTGAGTGAATGTGTAGGTTGAGTGAATGTTGTGGGACACTAAAATGTGTCTATAATGGATGACTCATGGAGATAATAAATAATAAATAAATAATCTGATTTTTGAAGTAGTTAAATAATAATATTTGCTGTCTTAATGTTTTAAGTTATTTCTTTGGAACATGCACATAGGAGGTTGTGAATGAAGCTATGTTTAAAATGTCTTTTAGCATAACTTTACATACATATTAATAAATGTAATAAAGAAATGCTCCTCATGATGTGCTTCCAGTTCATTTACAGTAAATTTATCTTCACAGACTGGATTGGCACATGTGCTGTGAACATGTGTGATCCCAACTGTGTGTTAATCCACACATTTACTTCTAAGGATCTGCTATAGTGTCTATAGGACGTTGGTTCACTAGTTTCTGTGGACTGATACCTGAGCTGCATGAATTAGCACAAAAAAATAAAAACTGTATTGTCTGAGTGCTTGTTAGTATATTACCTCCTCAATAGAGTTGGACTGATGGTATTTCCTAGTCTGACCTAGCAGGCCAGTATCAGAATGTATTTATTGATAGAGACTTCAAAGCACTTTTGTAAGTCGCTCTGGATAAGAGTGTCTGGATAAGAGTGCCATAAATGTAAATGTAATGTAATGAGTTCATGTGTGTGTTAGTGACTTCTCTAGTCTCTGTGATTATATTCGTGATGTTTACAAAGACTGCTTGTACACACTGCTCTCTGACAAGGAAGTGTTTTGTGTTTCCCTCCATATGCAAATCTTCTGTAGACAGAACTGTACAGTAGTCTGAATATTCAGTTAGGGGTTTTTGCTCTCTCGTATACTTATCATGCACTGGTCCCATGGCAAAAAAAAAAACAATTTAACTAAATTTTTTTTTTTTGTTAAAGCATCTCTTCCTTGAATATCACATGATATCTTCAGATGTTATTGATGAATAGGCTGAAGTTCACCCTGTAATACAGTATAATAATTCTATTGTTAGAATAGTGTCAGGTGTTTGACAAGGTCAGTTATATTGTATTCTAAAGGTTCACTTTCAAATAAGCAAGGGAGCCATGCATATTTAGCTGAGTCAAAGATATAATTCAGAATAAATACATTTAAAACAAGGAACTTTAGGACAAAGATAAACAGATCCACAGACCATGGAGCCTAAGTGTGTGTATACACATCCACATTTCATGTCAAGTGCCATAGCAGTGTTTATAAGTGTGTAATCGGTGATGTGTACCGAAATGCTGAGCGTGAATGTAAATGTAAAACATGAGGTAAATGCAAATATTGTTTGGAGAAGCGGAGTGCTGTTTCCTGACTTGTTTAAAGAAAGAACCATTTACAGTGTATGTCATTGCAATGCAAATAAAATTTTGAATAATTCACCTGCATCAACTGACACTGAAGTTCAGTTTTATTAGGAAAAACAGTTGTACAAAGTATGTGCACACTGAGTCCATAATAGTGATAGTGCTACAGCAAAACCTGAGATTGTTTTAATTAATATGTGTAGTGGTCTAAGAAAACCCATCAGATTTTTTCCATCAAATATATGTCACTGTGGATAAAACTGCCAAAGAAAGCAGAAAATCATGTTTGGGCTAAAATGTTTTTTTTTTTTTTTTTTTCCTGTCTATAACTTCATTTGACACAACAACTTGTAAACCATAAATGTATTCGATGTTTTCATTTCCTTTTTTGATGTTTAGAAAGACTGCCTGTGCACTCTGACAAGGAAGTGTTTTTATGTTTCCCTCCATATTTTAATCTCGCCTAGACTGTCTTCATGCAGAAATCATGCTGGGTAAGGAGCCAGGATAACGCAAATGGTCGTAAAAAGGTCTGTCTAAAAATGTCTAAAATCTTTGATTAAGTTGGTGTGTAACTACATATCATAGCAAAATGGACACAAGCCTAATCTGATACTGATTTGTACTCAGATACTGACTTAAATTGTCTGTGATGCTTTTGTGCTACAGTCAAAATGAAATATTTAAATGCAATTTTCTCCCTTTTTTAAATTTGGGAGTGACCAGACTTTAAAATCCTTGACTCTTACTTCTGATTGAGATACACCAATTTCAGTTGCAGAAAGTATGTAGTTTTCCGAGCTACACATAGATGAAAATGTCAAAATTTCACCATGTGGAGGGTTTCCCCAGGCTACCACACATATACAAGTATGTCTCAAATCTGTATGGCTTCAGTATGATGTCTCCTCCTTGGTAGATCAGTTACACAGTACTGAGACATGAAAATTGTTTACATTTTTAACAGGAAAAAAAAAAAAAAACTCCTGAAACAAGTGTCCTGTCCTTTACTATAAGATAAAATCACACTTAAAAGCGAAAGAAAAACTCATTCAAAACAGGTAAAACATCCAGACCAGGAATCTCACTGAGCGCAGTGTCCATCATGGTTCAGACTGTCCTTCGTGGTGTAGAACACCAAAATGAAATCAACACGACTATATACATGTATTAAAATCACTTAGACTTACTATTGGCAAATTCAGTATGATTTTAAGCACCAAATTCAAGCATTACTGCAGGGTTATTTGCACAAACGAGAAAAGGCTCGATGTTTTGTTCCCTGCTGCACCTCACATTGTAAATGAGGAGGGATTTTCATGATTTTCTGCAACGATGGACTTGTGTGCCGCAATGTACAGTTCAGAGGTTTGCTGAGAGGATGGTCTGGAGGAGAAGTATTTCTTCCCAAAGCACCACAAATCCTCAACGATCTGGCAGAAATGGTTCCTGAACTTGACTCCGATGAAGGCGTAAAGGATGGGATTGAGGCAGCAGTGGAGATACGCCACACTTCTGGTCACAGACAAAGCCAAGTGGATGTTCTGTTCTGCACTGCAATCTCTCTCTTTGAACAGCCGAGCAGTGTGGATCAGGAGCGTGACATTATAGGGCAAATGACAGAGGATGAACACCAGAACTACAGCCAGAACCACGCGCAGTGCCTTGTGCCTTTGGTAGTTTTGTGCTCTGAGTAGAGTGAAAATGACACTGCAGTAGCAGAAGCCCATCACCAGCAGAGGTATGAAGAAGCCCACAGACACCTGCACGCTAGGCAGGAGGATTTTCATCAGCTGTGCTGTGCCATTTGTCACAAATGACAAGCTACAGTCAGTTTCTAGCGTTCCATTAACATACTCCTGTCCTAGATCGGAGTATATGAATGTTGGCATGGATAATAAGACAGCAAATAGCCATAATATTGTGCAGATGAGACGACTGTATATCTGGGCTCTGGAGCGAGTTCCAAATGAACGCCTTGCTTTAACAATGGAAACATAGCGGTCTCCGCTGATGCAGGCCAACAAGAGCAGACTGCAGTACAGGTTCATGCTGTAGCTTCCTCGTAGTACCTTACAAGCCCAGACACCCATGCTCCAGTTATACTGCTCATTATATATGATCAGAGGCAAGGCAAGAACAAACAGGAGATCTGCCACGGCCACGTTTACTAGATAGATATCTGTCATGGTCTTGGCTTTTTTATAAAACGCATATGTGACAAGGACTAGAATATTGCCCAGTAGTCCGAGTGCGCAAATGAAAGCGTAAATTTGGTATGTCACCTCATGTTTATAGTTGCTTTTAAATTCACACAATCCATCAGATTCGGGGTCGTCAGTATATTCATACTCATCCATCATTGAATACAGCCTGGAAAGAAAGGAGATGGAGTAAAACAGTTACTATGCAATTTAATGTAATTTAGTATTAGATGCTTTTTTAGTGTGGAATAAGGTAGCGTTAAACTGAATTATTGCATCACATATCTGTATCTGTGTCTGTATTCAGGCATGGGCGTGGCCGTTTTTTAAAAATTATTATTTATTTAATTTTAAACCCTACAACTATGCCTCAAGAAACTTTAAAAAGCAAAACTGTCAGCATTGTCTGCATGGTCTGTAAACTCTGGCTCTGACCCTCTGCTACATCACCCGAGAGGAGTGTTGTTTAATCCCATTCACACAGTTATTACCTTTGTTTATACCTCCTCATGAGATTTTCTAACAAATTTAGTTGGTTCTATTTCTCAAAATATAAAATATTATGAATTAATGAATGCTGTAAATGCACTGAATTGCAGTTAATTTAATGATTGATGATTTAATGATGTCCTTCCTTGTCCTACAAGCTACATATCTAACTGTTCACAGCCACAAGTTTTCATATCTGATCACTCTCCTGCATGAAAGTACAAACCTCCTTCCTATATGACTTTTTTTTTCACATGACTCATACCTCTGGTCTTGATTACCAGACACCCTGTGTGGGAAAGCTTTCTAAAAAAAAATTCTGTATATGTATGTGTTTGGAATGCGTTATCTGCTCATTCTGAATAATGTACTCATATTTGGTTACATTCCTAATATGCTCACCAAGCTCACCAAAAAAATTGCAGTTAATATCCTATTTAAAATACCCTCAAATAACTGCTGGGAAATTTTTGAAAATTGTTCAAAGTAATTAGCCAGTATGTAAAACAATTTTGAATTTTAGCAAATACAGCCTATATTGCAATTTGGCATAATTGTGGAAATAGATATCACCAGTTAGGCCAAAAAGCTGCATGCATGATATTTGATATTTGACCAGAGGGCTGAAGTTTGATCATGAGCAGTGCAGAAACTACATTTAAGCAGGTAATCACAATCACGCTGATATTCAGTACAACAGTATGATTGAGAATGTGTTATAGCTTTTATCAACAGATCTATAAACCAGAAATTAATATTGAGTAACTGACATTTCTGAAACAATATGGCCAAATATTTTGTTTATTTTTGTTCCATTGATGAAAATATTTCCCAAAGAAGCCACAGCTGGACAGAACGTTGCATGTTTTCATGCCAACGCACAGACTGATTGACAGCCTGTAGTAAGTGTAGTAACAGTTTCAATGTAACATTGCTAGAACTGGAATTTTAACTGGAACTCGAGTGGCCTGCACAGAGCCCTGACCTCAACCCCACTGAACACTTTAAAGGTTTAGGATGAACTGGAGCACTGACCGAACTCCCCGAAGAGTGGAGGTTATTATAACAGCAAAGGGGGAAATAACTGAATATTGATTCCCATGGTTATGAAATGGGATGTTCAATACTCAGGTGTCCGCATACTTTTGGCCATATATTGGTCTATTTTCTTTTGTGTTTGTTTGCTGCAGGATATAGTATTCTCTAAATCAGAAAAGCAAAGTAAAGTAAAGCAAAGTAAATCATCTTATAAAATATCCAACTTTTGAAATATCCAACTTATAAAATGGATTAACACAGAGAAATGCATCAGCTATGCAAAAGGATAGCTTTGGAACACATCTGCTTGAGTGAAAATAAATGTACACGTATTACAGCAATCATATTTGCTCATATCTGCATGGGGAAACAGAATAAACTAGATAATGACTTTCAATCAGGAATTGCTGGAAGAGCACCAGTGTCATGCTAACATACTGTATATGCTATATATACTATTATAATGGAAAGATTTTATTGTGTTAGTATTTAGAAACTAAGTGTAACAGTGTGTTTAGATTGGAACTGTAAATAAGTTGACAGTCTAAGCTCTAAACCAATCAGAATCAGTGTGTGACCAACAAATTAAATACTTTATGACACGTATGTACATGCAGTATACCAAATATGTTTTTGCTTCATTTTTTTTTTATTTATAACAGCCACAAGACATGTGACAGATATCTTCTTCGCTGATTTTATTTATGTACTAAAAACTTGTCTTTTTTATATATATTATATAATATATATATATAAATATATATATTTATTTAGGTGGTGAATATGGTGTCATGCGTGCACATGAAAAAAGAATGCAATGAAAATACAGTAAGTGGTCCCTTTTCACTGATGGTGATGACAAATTGTGCATAGCAGGAAATGGGCTATAGTCAGTATCTGTGTATCTAGAAAATGCATAGTATTGTATATAGACCTGATAATATGTTCAGTGCATTTGGTTAAACTACTATGTTTTGTATAACGGGTGTATTATCAATATTTTATTTTAGCATATTTATCATCCTCACAGAAAATGAAACACCATAATTGTCATACAGTTTGTGCCCCAGGGATGTCTAAGAGGTTAAATGCATAAATAGCTGGAAAAAATTGGATTAAATTAGTTAATTGCCTACTTAAATCAAGTCAGTGTGAGTCATACGTTTAGATTTTTTTGATACTTTCACAGCTATTTCAGTAACTGAGTAATCATCTACCAGGATCTCTGCATATTAACTAAAGTATCCTAAAGGAATTTAATACCTCTTCTAATACCTCTCAATTTAATGCCACTTTTCTTTAACTATAATGTAACTATAATGTAGTAATTCAGCTGCATCAGTTTATCTAAGAGGGTAGTTGAAACCAAAAAATAATATTTAAGAGCTTTCTGAACCTGACCAAGACCAAAAACAGCAAAGTGCATATGTAACCTAGTTCTTTTCCAGAGAATTAAAATAAAAAATAGAAATAAACTACTGTACCTGTCTGATAACATAGCCTGTTCATCCATTTCTTCTTCCAAAAAAGTGTTGTTCTGGATCCAGCTTTAAGCTACCCAGGCCGTGTGACTGACACCACTGAAGTGGACTTTGTCAGAGATGGCTGTCTGATGATGTAGTCTGTGAACAACACCCTTCTCCTCTTTGATGTTTTTCTAACACAGTTCATCTGCTAAGGCTTGCCTGTTTAAAAAACCTCCTACCTGTGCTGACAGAGTCCCTGCAGCCACCCACAACATGCCGCCCTTCATGCAAGGCAGGCTCACAAAGGCAGCACTGATGACTGATTCCTTCTAGATAGATGACAAGTGAGTCCTTACCAGCATGACTTTTTCTATAACTGGGACAGACTGCAGCGTAGCATTGTTGTCTGTGTTTCTGTGCAGGAGAATGAGAAGCACAAATGAGAGGAAAGGATAATACTTTTTTTTTTTTTTTTTTTTACAAATTGCCTCTATTCTTTACACTGTTTGCAGTTCCTGTCAGTCTCTTAAGTTCCTCTTAAGGAAAACAATGAAATGCAACCTCATGTGTTGCTTTATTTATTTATTTACTTACTTACTTGCTTGCTTACCTACTTACTTACTTGCCCATGCACATTTCTGCAGGTCCAAATTAATGTTCTTCAGTCTCATAACTAAACATGTTAAATAAATATCCAAACAAATTGAATGTAGTTACTGAATAATTCATAGGAGTTAATGAATACCCTGTTTTAGGAAGAATAACTGAATAATATGGCAGGAGTTTAAGGGGTTAATTCTGTCCACAATGCGTTTGTGTTGAACAGGTCAGTTCCTAAAAATGAGAATTTGTTTTTGAAACACCCTGTATTTAATTAATAAATGGACAGATTAACCCAAGGAGCAAGAGCATGCTTAGACCGTAGTCTTGTTTTTTTGTTTGTTTTTTTTTTTTTCAAATTAATATCTTTCATTTTTTTCATATATAATTATTTTTCAAATCAATAATATATATATATATATATATATATATATATATATATATATAATAAAAATAAAAAACTCTAGTCAAATATGTCTTAAACTTACTATGTTTCCATCATGAAATACCTGCTGCATATATCTGTATCAAGATCTTTTCTCTGAGGCTTGACTTTTCATTTAAACCACATGAATATACTCTGTATAAATGAATAGAGGAGTCGTGCCTAGACATGTTTTTGTAATTACAACATACACATTAGCAATGCAAACATGATTTCTAGATTCACTGACACTGTTGTAGTGAGTTTGAGGTACAAAAGATTAAATGAAGTACTGCCCTCTAGTGGACACACACACACACACACACACACACACACACACACACACAACTGCAAGATACCTGTATGGTTGAATCATTATGCCTTTTTCTGTGTCACTTGAGGCATTTTGGAAATTGCTTTAAAATCACACATAACTGTAGTAACTAAATGCAAAAGAAACAACGACCAGCTACTCAATCTACAAATATATTGCATCATTACAGGTAGCCAGTATTTTTGTCAGTGCAGCACCTAGATGCTTGGCTTCCCCAAACAGAATCTGGTTTTACAGCAGTTTACCAGTTTACAGTGTAACGTTAATGACTTGCAAAACCTGCACAAATCAAGTCAAGGTAAAAAATCCCAAAGAAGGAACATGACCTGTACATCGCCAGGACAAAGAGGTGAGCAGGAATTCGTCAGTGACATCTCCCACCCTGATAATTCCAGCAACTACCATCAGAAAAGCAATTCTGCTCCCTGATAACCAAAACTGCACACCATCAAAACAGCTTCTTCCCACTGGCATTTTCTGTTATTAACCAGGCCGGCTAGGCAGCAATCAGTGATACCTACAGCGCTGACCTGCCAGTCAATTATTATTATTATTATTATTATTATTATTATTATTATTATTATCGTTGTTGTTGTTGTTTTTGTTGTTGTTAAATATCATTAGTATTTTAAATAGTATTAATAAATACTATTACTTATTTATTTATTAATATTGTCATTACTATATATCATTGCTATTATTTATTATATATCACAATTGTACCACTCCATTTAATGCCCTCTGAACTGCAATTTCTACCTCAGCTGTAATATAATTTACAACTGAATCTACTCTTTCCAACTGCACTATTTGTATGTTAGGATGGTAACTGTGTTGTGTGTTGTGTGTGTTAAATGTATCATGTGACCAAATGAGAAAAGAAAAATTCCTAATATATGTAAATATATATGGCAAATGAAATGATTCTGATTCTGACGGTTAGTTAAATAGATGCTTTATTACAATGTGACAGATGGTACACTAACAGTGTGGCAGTGAAAAATCAAATGCTGCCACCTGCTGCTGTCTGTGGGTCACTGAGTTATTCCAACAATTCTCCTAAAGAATAAACATCATTTACATGCATAATCATAATAAAATGGAGGTAGCATGACAACAAATTATTCTGAACCGTACTTATAAGAACAGTAAAATGTAGCTAAGTCATGAATTATAATGCAGCTACAAACTTCTAAAACCTACAATATTTAAATGTAAATGAACTTTTTTAGCATTGTCTAACAAACTCGTAGCACCAACATAGCTCATTCATTAATGCACAGCAAAATATAAATAGACAGACTCTTACTTCTTTACAGTAGTATGTTGTGACCTTCAGAATAACATTTATTAAAATTTGCTTAATTCCAAAGAAGACTTTGTGCCTTTCCACATTGACATGGGAATGATCACAACAAGTAACGTAGTCATACTTTGCCACTAATCTCTCCTAGTTTGCTTGCCAACTCACTTGTTTACACATAATTCAATTGCAAATTTAATACCTGGACAAAAGAAATGGATGAGCGAGACATACATGTATAAATTTAATTTCTTAAACCTAAACTCACATTCACTTTAAAGAGTAAACTTTTTAAGATTAAGGTACGTGCTCCAAAGTTTAGATGCTAAGCAGTAATGTAACCTGCAAGGCAAATCACAATGTGCATTCATTCTAATATGCTATTGTTTCTTTAGTAAGAACTTACACTGAGATTGGAGAATGCTCCACATAAACAGATTTTTTTTAAAAATCCCAGGTAATTGTCGATATGGCTGTGAGGAGACATTTGTTAATCATTTTTGGAAGGAGTCTCCAGTGTCAGGGCTTTGTAACAGTCAGAGGGAAAGCTGTAATGAAAAAAAAATAGGACATCATTCTTTAATAAATAGCATTGGCAAGTTGTGCTGGTATAAGAGGAATAAAACAGGTCACGTAAGGGTTTAATCATCATAAGTTAAAACATAAGTTAAAACCAGTAGGCAGTTTGTCAAGAATTCCCTCTCAGAATGTGGTGTGACTTCCACTAAGGCCATGAGCGCTTTTTCTGCTTGTTATTTGTTCTCCATGTGCTTTTACTTGTGTTTTGCCAAGTGCCTGTTTTTTGGTTTTGGTCCTGTCTCTGCCCCTGCCATGTCATTGGTTTGTTCCTCTAATGTGTGCACCTCTTCTGTGTTTTTGCATACAAGTCATACTGTGCATATTTGTATCTTTACAATATGCCTCATTTTCTTGTTTGCTCTTTGGTTTAACGTTTCCCTCAGTTTTATCTATGGATTGGGCTAGTTTACTGCTGCCTCATGTGTATTGATGTACGCTATGGACTATGATTATGATAGTTGGATTCACCTTAATAGAGCACATGCCGAGCACCCGCACTTGCATCGAGCCTCATTCTTCTGCATGTTACACAGTGTAGAGCACTGTTTTTCCTTTCTTCTCTTAGAGAATACTTGCTTTTTGACATCCTGAAACCTCTTACTGGCACAATGTTGTCATTGCATGTGTCTTTGCATACCACAGAATGGATTGCAGAGGTACAACACAAATGATTCACAACCAGGACTGTCAGTTTTATTTACAACCTTGTATGAATTTTTTTTTCCCTAATCAACAGTTCTGTTTCTGATATTCTGGCAAATACCAAATATTTTGGAAGTGTGTTATATTACATTATTACTATTAGGGTTTTTTTCCCCCCTTCCTGCAGTAGAACCCCTGGATCACTTATGTTTAGGGCTAGCCCTGAGGTTCAGGAGCTGCCCTTCTTAGACTAGTTTTCCTCTCCTGTGGATGAAAGAGCAAAAAAAAAAAATATTACAAAACATAGAAGGAAATGCAATCAGGCTCATGGAGTAGTCATGGTAAATGTGGCGTTGGACTGGTAGACTGTATAAACTGATTTGGGAAAGGGATCAAGGTGTCAACAGATGGCATTAACATAGTTACAACACGATTAACCATTTGGATCCAGACTATCTTCAGCAAATAAATTAAATATAATAGTGTACAATAGTTTTCTAAATGTTAGAGTCTTTTGAGATTATTTACACTTATTTACATAATTAAACAATAAGCAGAATACAAATTATACCCCAGCTACTCACAGAATAGATTAAAAACAACATTCTCCATTTTCTGAGCGAGTAAAAATTCTGATCATAGCTTGAGCTTCTTTTAACTTGACTACACGGTGGGTAAGTGTGTATTCAAGCCTGTGAAGAAATCAGTCCTTGCGCATGTTACGTTGCTGGTTACATTCTTCCATTACATTCGTCTTGAAAGTCCTCCAGTGAAAAACCTGATAACACCCACGGAGTAGGTTTTGTCATTTTGAAATCCTTGCCTGGGTCACATAGGCATGATGTATGAGTCTGTTTTTGTTTGGTCTGTGTTTGCTAGCTGGAGTCCACTAAGTTAATGCTGATTGGGTAATAGATGTAGGAGTAGTATTCCTGCTGTCCTATGTTAACCTCTGCAATGTCAAGTCCCACCTAGAAAAGAAAAAAACCTATTTTAATACTTTATTACCAACATGTAGCTGTCTAGTAACCAAAGACGAAATTATCTGAAATGATTTAATAAAGATATAAATATAATTGTCGATATAAAGAAGCTTTCTGTAAGAAGATATTTATTCAACATTAATGGAAGGAGTCTCCAGTGTCAGAGATTTGTAACAGCTTTTTCTGTTCCCCCACCACAGGAAAGTCTTTAAGATGGTTCTTAGTAAAAAGAGCCATTATTATGTAGAGGGGATGACTGTTTATACCTGCTAAAACATAAGTGATAGCAGGAACTAACTTGTTTAGTGGACAATTTTTAATCATTTGTACTATGTGGAGAATGCTTACAGAACTATGCTAACTATTCTAACTGCTAATCATGATTAGTGGTGGTAAAACACTCACTTCCTGTTTTGCAGCCATGGGGTCCAGGTGTGTGAATACAGAGTTGAGCTCCTCCCGTAGCCGTTTTACCTGCTTCTTCTGTGGCTGGAGCAGGAGAGCCTGGAAACTGACTGGCAGGCCATACCTGGCCCACAACATAACCATCACATATATAAATATAAATGGATAAATATAAATATGAATATTCCTATAACAAAGTGCTGACAAAATAACAAAATGTTACCTGAGGACTGACTCCACAAACACTCTGAGGGCCTTAATGTGGATCCAGGCCACAAATACTTCATTAAAATTCACCTTCAGCCAGCGCACAAATATTCCCTGGTGATGGAAACAATTCTGACATCACTTTTTTTTTTTAAACTCTGTAGACTACAGACATACACTCACTGGCCACTTTAATACTTTAATAGGAACACATGTACCCCTGCTCATTCATGAAATTATCCAATCAGCCAATCGTGTGGCAGAGGTGCAGTGAATAAAATCACGCAGATACAGGTCCTAAGAGCTTCAGTCAATGTTCACATCAGAATGGGGGGGGGGGGGGGGGAAATGATTTCAGCAAAAAATGTTATCTCAATTCTGCGGGCGGAATTGCCTTAATGAGGAGAGAGGTCAGAGGAGAACGGCCAGACTGGTTTGAGCTGACGGAAGGCGACAGCAAAATAAACTCTCTTTACAACCATGGTGAGCAGAAAAGCATCTCAGAAAGCACAACATCCTGACCCTTGAGGCGGAAGGGCTACATCAGCAGAACACCACATCAGATTCCACTCCTGTCAGAGAGGAACATGAAACTGAGGCTACAGTGGACACAGACTCACTGAAACTAGGCAGTTTAATATGCTATAAGTAACTGAAATAAGAACAAATGTCAGGGCATGTCAGGGCATCTCCAGGATCCAAAAAACACCTGAGACTCGCAAGGGTTAAGACTGGAAAAAAGACCAGGTGATGTTTTTCCAATCTTCTGTGAGCCTGTGATAACTGTAGCCTCAGAATCCTGTTCTTTGCTGACAGGAGCGGATGTAGTCTTCTGCTGTTGTAGACCATCTGACTCAATTTTTGACATGTTGTGCATTCTTAGATGTTTTTCTGTTCACCGCGGTTGTAAAGAACGGTTATTTTAGTTACAGTAGGTTTCCTGTCAACCCGAACGAGTCCTCTTGACCCCTTACATCAACAAAGCGTTTCCACCTGTAAAACGGACTCTCACTGGATGTTTTTTGTTTTTTGCACCTATCTGTGTCTAGAGACTTTGGTGCATGAAAATCCCAGGAGATCAGCAGTCTCTGAAATACTACGCCATGGTCAAAGTCACTGAGATCACATTTTTCCCCATTCTGATGTTTGATGTAAACTGAAGCGTTTGATCTGTATCTGCATTTTATCCATTGTGCTGCTGCCGCATGAGTGGCCAGTGAGTGTATATCCTGTAGCTGTCTATAGATATTTTCAAGTGTTACTCACATACTGGTCTTTCTTATCAATGCTGAGGCGCTTCATCTCCTGTTGTTGCCACTCTGCTTCCTCTAAGTTGAAGTCTCGCACTGCAAATCTATTGGGGACCAAACAAACTGTTTGAGGTTTCATGAATACATTCACCTCAAATGTGTACGTGATCAGGTGCAGTCACTTACTTGTGCTTTTTGGCATTGGCTTTGAATTTGTTAACGTCATTCTTGAATAGCGTCACTGTGAAAATCCCAGCATCCTCGTCCTCCAGCAACTTCCTATGGCACATAATGAAGATGTTTTTTTTAAGATGTATCACCAGTGTGTAGGACAAGGTAAGGACTATAGTGTAAGTTTTTTAATTATTTTTCATTTTATTTTATTCTTTATCCATTTTAAAATCAATATTATTGCTATTCAGTGCTGCTGCAACAAGCCACCAGCATATCTTACATAGTGAACGAAGCCTGATCTTCTGAGGCCGACTATTTAATGAGGATGAAGTAAAACAGGCTAATTAGAGCCACTGAGATGGATATCAGTCATGCAGCCTGAGGTGAGATGCTTGCTTTCCATTAGTAACTTTACACTAGGGTGAACTTAACCTGCTGAACTACGGCTAGAGCTGTACTGCGGTCATGACTGGCTGATTAGTTAGCTGAGCTAAGAATAAACAGGAACAAATGACAGGAACTAACCTGCTGGAGCGAGGAACCACAAACTCTGACATGGATTCATAGGTGTTTTCCCACTGCCTAATGCACATCCTGTAAAAAATGTGTTTCAAATTCAAATTCAAATTCAAATTTTTATTTGTATGTGGCGATATTTTATTGGTCACATACAACCATATATAGTATGACATGCAGTGAAATGCTTTTTACGCCTGCCCAGTGAAATAAAAACAGAATTTACTAGCATACAAGTAGAAGAAGAAAAATATAAAAATATAATATAAAGGATATAAAAGATAGATGGCAGAAAAAGTATGGATTATATGTCGAATAAAGTGCAGATATGTGCAGTTGTACATGCAATACAATGCTGTTGCGGTAGTTGTAGTGAAATAGCTAACGTATATAATAAATATTTATAAATACAGGATACTGCATTTCATTGGCTCTGTACTCGTAGTCTGCACAATGACAATAATGTTGAATCTAATAATACAGGTATATTAACAGGAATGTGTGGGTGTGTTTAATCAACTAGTACATGCTCTATTTGCTAAATAGTAATTATTGACTGTGGGCTAAACACCACTAAGCACTGACACGCACTAACCTGGGCACCACAACCAGTAAAGTGGTGAGATACTCAGAGTTGAGAACCAAGTCCTCCTTTTTCACAATGCCAGTCAAAGCTCTGGTGTGCAGACTTCCCCTGGAGGGTGACAATAATGTTGACAAATATATATATTTACAGCAGTTGTCATCTTATTGTTATATTAGATTTTATTACATCACATTTAACAGAAAATAAAACTATAATTCCTATAAATAAAAACTGCCTCCCAACAACTGACAGGAATCCAGAAAAAAGCAGAGATGAGTGCAGTTCTGCTTTCAGCTTCTCTGTTACAGAAACACTGACTTAATATTCAATACTCAATATTCTTTTCATTTAAACATCCTATGAATTTTAATTTGACTTTTCTCACATTTAGGCAGGTAAAGTGCTGACTTTTTTCTTCTAGACCATTAATAACTTTTAATATGTTCTCCAAACTGAAATTAAAATACATAAAATAATATATGAATACAAGACTAAAAAAAAAAAAACACACACACACACACACACACACTAAAAATATTATAAAGTCCAAATATAAAGCATTATTTCATTTTATACCAGAGCACTGGTCAAAATGTATTGATTATTATTATTATTATTATTATTATTTTATAACAGGATGACTCTGACAATAGTGCTAGCTGTAATTCAAATCACAGCTTTATATTAATGTGCTTGTTCTAATATGTTATAGTTTCTATAGTAACATCAAATTCACAGGGACCTAACCGTCTAAGACTGTAAACTATATTGTGTTGTGTGTTTTGAGATGCTTTTCTGCCCACCACGATTGTAAAGAGTGGTTATTTGAGTTACCACAGCAATTTCTGTAATACTTAAACCAGCTAGTCTGGTGCCAACAATTACGCCAATCTTTAAATCATAAAATCATCAGGACATAGGACTGTGTGCATTCTGATTTCTCTGGAACATGACAATATGTGTTTTTTGTCTTATTAACTTCAACGGAGAGAAGAAAGGAGAGTCTGGCGAGGGATTGAATGTTTATAGCTGTTATAGCATAAGTAATAAGAGCAACTAACTTGTTTCTTGGAAGCTCCACAACATTAAATATAACTGTAAAACAGATTTTAAAAGTATAATATCATTCTTTAATTTAAAAAAAAATGTAATTGTTGGCAAATTGCCGTGGTATAAGAGCAATAAACCATTTCAGGACATGACGTTATTATTACTTCATGGTGGTAACTCCAAGCTGCATCACATGACCCGGTCATTAATTATTTTCCTATAACAGCACACCTCGTCATGTTTTATTCCCTACTGAAGGGAACTTACTCTGTTTTTTGCAGTTCTCGCAGACTGAGTTCCACATCACTGTATGCAGCATTACGAGACTTCAGCTCCGTCTCGACCTGGGCCACTTGCTGACACACACACATACAGCCACCAACACAGATACGCACACATGAATATTAATATGCTAATGAGCTGTTCTCTTAATGTTAGGCGTGTGAGGTCTGTGTGGGATGTATACCTTGAAGATAAGATCAGAGAGTGTTTTAAGTGGCAGGGCAGTGGGATACTTGGCTCTGTCCCATTGGAACTTTGTCATATATGTAGTCAGATCCACTGAAATATCAGACACAATGTTATAGGTGAAACAAATAATATCTGTGCTGCCTAGAATGGAGAAAATCTGAAGAATTTCTGATGTACTCCACAATCATTTAAAAAGTATTAAAACACACCATGCTAGTTAGCAGTTAGTCCTGCCACCTCCATTTTATATATACAACAAAATAAATGTACAAGTTCCAAATATATGTTAGCATACCCCGCAAGGCTTGGAAATACATTTTCAGTGGCGACTGTGAAACTTTACGATGTGCCTTTTGCTCTGGTGAGAAATGTAGAAATTTGAACATATTAAAAATAAAATAATAATAATAAAAAAAGCACAAGCATGTATAACATGTAATATGATTTGTATGTGAATTCTTATAGATATCTATTCTTATACTTAAGGGACACAATAACTATGCTATGATATACAAAGGTAACAGGATCTGTTGGCTGGCCAAGCTGAGAAGAGTGGAAACTGCCACCTGCTGTGTCTGCTCTTAGCTAATGATCTCGTCCTGTTGAATATGGGGGGGCTCATTAGCTTAGCGCTAAGGGCTGAAAGTGACTGTGCCATACACCAACATACCTCCATTAGCCAGAGCATTCTCCATGAACTTGTCACTGGATTGTTCCATGAGCTTTGCCATACACTGAGTCGTTTTTCGCATTACACTGTAAATGAGAGACAAAGTGTCTGAGCATCTTATGTTAATGTTAAAGCAAGCATCTAAAGACTGTTCATACATAATCGGTGCATGACAAACATTTTATTTAGCTTAAGATGTTCTATATGGTTAGTAAAAAATAGCAAAAATACCAATTCCTGATACATTTAGGGCCATCCGCTTTGTTTTTTAAAACTTCAGGTTGACGTTCTGACGTTCTGAAACTGCGACTAAAATGATTATTACTGTCCAGGACCTGATTTTGACTGAGGTACAGAGGACTATGGTTGTGAAATGGAGAAAAGAAGGAAAAACCCAGAGCTCAGTTTCCACAACACAAGGACGCATGGAACATTGTGAAGTAGCACCTGAAACAAGAGCCTGCTGGATTGAGTGTCTCTGCTAACGATAATTGCGATACAGTTGCTTGTGAATTTTCCCACAGACAACACAAGAAGGCCAGATGGATGTGTATGAGGAATGAAATAACCTACGGCATAACCTCTGGCTCACCAACAAGATCACCAGGATTTTTAAGATATATGTATTAATTAACCAGGATGAACCTGAGATCAGATTGGTTCAATGAAAAAAAAAATGCATACATGCTAGCTTGTGGAAAATAAAAGCAGTATTTTGAAACTGGATTTATAGAATTTGCTTACCCTTCTGTGTAGGAGTCCAGTCTGGAAAGGTCATCAGACACACTAAGCAACATATCCAGTGTGCCTACCTGGTAAAACCAGCGATCACAGTATGTTTAGATGAGTTCTCCATGTATAAGCAGCTTTAACAGTAACCTATCTGTGAACATTGTGGCTAAGGATGGCCATAGTCAATATTCAGTTACATCTAAGTGTAACAAGGTAGATTCAGTTTCAAAACTTCAGAGAAAGAAACCGAGTGCATTGTCTCCTTCACGCTGGCCTACAGCGACTTAAGAATGTAAATGAAGTTTTTCACTTGAGGTTTTTTGACATTATCCAGCAGAAAAATTGTGCCACACGGGTCTACCTTAAACAAATATCTGTTAAAATCTATACAATGTAATTGCAAGCCTATTGTAAAGGACAGAAACATGAGCAAGACAACCCAACACTCTTGACCTCCAAAATACATTATGCACTTATGACCCTGAGCTGCCATACTGCACATACTGTCTTCTGCATGTACTTACACAAGTACTCAACTAAATTATATTTAAATCATTGTCTTTGGCTTTGACAAAGAAAAAAAAATCTGACATGCTCAAATCCCCCCTCCCCTCTCTCTCTCTCTCTCTCTCTCTCTCTCTCTCCCCGTAGGCAAATTTCAGTCTGGTCATTATGCCAAATCCACTCCTCCTTACCTTTAGCTCTGGGATGTGGAATCTGAAGTAGCTTCCCAGGCTGGCTTTGACCGTGGCCCTTTTAAGCTTTTCCAAAGATTGTGAACTGACTTTGTCCAGAGGAACTGAAATCAGCCAGAACTCCGCCATGCCTTCCTCGCCCACTTTCCAAATGTGGGCCTTCTTCACACTTCAAAAGCTGTGATAAGAGACGTTCATTACAACCATTGAAAGTCATTTACAATGTACGCCTTACTAAGAAACTTGTCAGCTTTACAAAGGCATAGTAAGATTATATGTCACCTCTGATTTCAACTGACTTCACTGTCTGGAAGGGTTGTGTTTCCAAGATTGGAAAAAATAATATCCTAACAAATGTAATTAACTCTCAATGAGTCAATAACATGCTTTTATTTCTTACTTAACAGTGCATATAACACATCACTCAACATATTTGAGCATACTTTAGCATTGATTCTTGCATAATTTCAGCCTAAAACTGACTTTTAAGCTTTTATTTGTTAAATATATAAATGTGTCCTTTTTTATTTTACATGGATATACATACTATGCTCAAGCTACAGCTAGTTTATGCCATAAATAATCCTAATATGCAAAAAGTTCAACCATTCGTACTGCTTTCACAATTCCCTAATGTATGGCTGATCAATATTATAAGTTATAGGTTTCTTCAACACTGTAAATAACTCGCAGATAGATTGCATCACAACCTAGTGGAAAAAAAAAATTATAATCTCATGGAAGGGATTAGTGTAATGATGTGAACCAACAGCAATGGACAGTAGCCTATAGTTTATTATACACAATACCGTTAATAAGTTCAGCAGGTAGTATAAATAAAAAATTCATGATTCATTTAAGGCTGAAAATTTCCATGACATCTTCAATGACATTTTAAAATAATAATTCCATAGATAATAAGAATTTCCATCTGGCATGATTGATTGCATGTCAGTCTAGCTTACAACTTTATGTGTATGGTACTTTTTTGATAAGATGAAAAATGTATAAGATGAAAACTAAACAATCTTTAAACCAGGAATGAAATCACACAGGTTTTAGAGAAGTGTAGATGAGTAATAAATGTTCCTACCGTACAGTGAAGGGGTCCATAGTAAGGCCTGATCCAGAGTTTTAGTGCATTAGTGTCCTGTCCATGACAGACTGTGCTCAGGTAGAGCAGCTCCTCACACACATCACTGCACAGGAGAATCCTCTCACCTGTCACACACTCTGAACACTGTCATCACTGGGGTGGACCAGATAGGATCGGCTGACGTCATTTCCTTATTAATGACGAAACACTCTAGCCACCATGATTCGTCTTGGCATGTGTTTACCTCATCTCTTAATTTATTTATTTATTTATTTATTTTTTGCCCGAATATGTTGGCGCAAGGACTATTGCTACGATCTCCTAAAGGTAGCCACGCCCCCATGGTAATGGCGTCACGAAGATCTGTGACGCCGCCATCTACCGTTAGTTCTTTTTAGTAGTCAACAAGTGTTCAGCACAAAATGTATTCCCTGTTGGCAAAATTAATTCTTAATTCTATTAATTAATATTTTCATACATAAGATAAAACACAAGAATACATTCTCTCCCTGACGAGGTCCAGTTTTTTTTTTTTTTTTTGAAAAACTTTTGTTGTAGTTGTGTGTCTCTACAAGCTACTAAATATGTCAAAAGGTTTTACGCCACAAAGATTACCACGATATTTATAACTATTTAACATGTCTCTCTGATATATCTACATAATATCCATTCTGACGATTTCTTCAAAGCTATTTGAGTATAACTTACATTTCCCATTCATTCATTCATTCATTCATGTACCTATACATTCATGAAATGATATTGATAAAACTCTATGTATTGATAAAAATGTTATATAAAAACATGATTTTCACATCGCTTTTGAAACCCAGAACAAATAAGGAAACCCCTTTGTGGCGTCTGTAAACGGTGTAGGAACTAATGCTTTGAGTGGCAAGTTTCCACACGGACTTTATTTAGTGAACAACGCAGCTCTTGTTGTGGTTCCAACGTGGGTCTGTTGACCGGGAAGCTTTTCTGTGTAAATAATTCTTCATATTATGTGTAAAAAGATCGTTTGACCGCTTTAAAAAATGCAGGTGTCCAGTGTAAATAATATAAAGATTTATAATCTGAGCCATGGCAAGTCTCTGCCGGAGGTAAGAACTATTTTCTTTCGGATAGCTGTACTGCTGTCTGCTTAACATTAACTGCATCGTTCATACTGTCTGCGTAAATGCGATTTAACTTTAATCAGTAATAACCACAAAGGTCTATTAGTCTAGTCTAAGATAATTTTTCTTTAGTTTTAGACCGAAATCATAGTTTGTGGAGTTGTGTTAGTTTACGTTGTCACGTGATCTCGATGCTGCTTTTGCTGAATGGCTAACGTCACACTGTTGTTGCAGTGGTTGTCAGACAGAAAGAAGAGAGCTTTACAGAAGAGAGATATTGGTGAGTGCATCCGATTTGGTCATTAATGTCAGTGTGCATGATTCCTTGTTTTGTATTCGCGTGATTTTTTTTAAACCTCTCTCCTGTCTCCTCCACAGATGTTCAGAGGAGGATTGAACTCATTCAGGATTTTGAGATGCCCACTGTGTGCACCTCTCTCAAAGTGTCACGTGACGGACAGTATATTCTGGCTGCAGGTTTGTTCATCAGGAGGCTTGCTCATGAGCTACATCAAAACACATTCCGTACTTTAAAATAGTATGCCACCTGTGTGTGCTTTTGGTATGGCTACTGTACACTGATTGTACATACATACATACATACATACATACATATATATTGATCACATTTATCCCTATTCATAATACCTACTGCACCTCCTGTACATAAGTCATCCATTCCCCTGTACATATCACCCTCCTAGCTGTATAATCCTTATTTGTAATTTATTGTAAATATGCCACTTATGCACTTCTGGTTAGATGCTAACTGCATTTCATTGGCTTTGCGTATGTACTTTGAACAATGAAAATAAAGTTGAATCTAATCTATTGCAGGCCTTACTTTGTTGTTTCGTGCTATGCACCTGTCACTGGAGAAAGTCTGGCAAATCACACTTTCACATCTTTGTGTTACAGGCACGTACAAACCCAGGATTCGGTGCTATGACACGTATCAGCTGTCTCTGAAGTTTGAAAGGTGTCTGGATTCTGATGGTAAGTCTTTAGATCACAACTTGGCCAGTAGTTCATGATAATTTGGACAAGTGCCATTAGACAAATGCTTTTGACCTGTATCTGAATGATTTTATGCATTCCACATGATTGAATGATGGGATAATTGCATGAATGTACAGCTGTAGAGTTGTTGCTATTAAAGTGGCCGGTGGGTGTAAATTTTGCATTGTAAGCCTGTTAAAAAAAAAAAAAATCTGCCAGTGCTAGTTGAACATTTTTTTTCAACGCTAATGTAAATGTTATTTTTGCAAATATTAGTGAAATATATGTGCCATCATATCTTCACGGAGGACCCCCACCCTCCACCCTCTATTTAAGCCCCACCAAAAATTCAATTAGACTGAATGCTTAATGACTTCCTACTTGTTACTTATGCACCCTACTTCAGGCATAATATAAAGGTACTCTAGTGCACAGTGTGGTATGAGATTAAACCACAGGAAGGTACTGTCATGACAGAACAGTGTCGAATATATAATGGCAAAAGTAGATCAAGATGCATAGCTTTTTTCATTAAAAATTTACAAGATGTGCCGTGCGCATAGAAACACATGGCTTTACATCTAGATTACCTGAATCAGGAATTGACCCCACGGAGCTTATACACATGAGACTCTTGGAGTGTGTGTATAGAGTGTGTGTGTGTCTATGAGTCAGCTCTATTTACTAGGAGAGGATGTCTGTCTCTCAGTGATGGTGATCTGTCACGCTACAGTAGCTATGAGGTCTCCTCAATAAGTAAAACCTAATGCAGTGGCTGAGCAATGCTCTGCTGAATATTTAAAAAGCTTCAGACTACAAGCGTCCTCACGTAAGAATGTCCTAGCCAACAGCACATTACCCACTAGGGATTAAAGATGAAGAGAGATGCATTTTGTGCATTATTCTTATGTATTGTTGATTGGTGGTCATATTTTAATCTTTCGCTTTCATGTGGAAGATGTTATTATGAGTAGTTTGTCCTAGGTAACTCCGTCATAATATGGGCTTCATTTATCCGTCTTTCAGTAAAGTTAAGTTTTCTTTGTACTCATGTGCTTGTAGATCTCTGCAGTACAATATAATATAATATATAATATAATATCGATATTGTGATAAATTATTTCACAATGCACTTTTCCCAATCTCAATATTAGAATTTATCATAAGTATTCAGATTTTTTTCTCTTTTGTATTTTTTTTAATAATTACAGACTGATTGGAAGCAGCTGATTTGTACTGAAATTTTGTACTAAATCTTTAAAATTGTAAAATGTTAATTTTTATAGAATTTATTTTTCTTCCTTTTCAGTAGTCATTTATTTTGCTCATTTTTTCATTTCTCAATTCAAAGGGTTTTTTTTTTTTTTCAAAGGTTTTTAGTAAGCCAATTTATCCTGATACATATTATGTATCATAGAAACGTCTTTAAAAATTGTGTTATGATATTTTTTGTCATATCGCCCAGCCCTGTGTGCTTGATAAATGAGGCCTATTGAGTGGAACATGTTCAGACATGTCTTTACTCCCCAAATGTTATACACATGGCTCCAGGTTATAACTTATTCTTTAAGAGATGTTGTGGTTGTGTGTAATTAAACTTTCGTTTGCCTCTGTTTTTATGTAGATTTACACTTGTTGTATACAATGTTCATATTTGTGATTAAGAAGTAATCTTTTAAATATTTGATCTGAAGCAACTAGATGTTCCAGATTTTACTATTGCTGAAAATGTGTAGCTTTTTGCCTATTAAAATGTTTGTGTGTGTTTTAATTTTTGTTTTTTAGTGGTGTCCTTTGAAATCTTGTCTGACGACTACTCCAAGGTAATTACTATATCTTACATTTTACGTCTAACTGAAAGTGTAATTTTTTGGTGTTCTTTGGATCTAAACCATATTTGAAGGTTTAAAAAAGCATCACCTTTTGTTTTTTGTCTGTGTGTTTTGTTTAGCTGGTGTTTCTGCATATTGATCGTTATGTGGAGTTTCATTCCCAGCACGGTCACTACTACAAGACGCGCATCCCCAAGTTTGGCCGAGATTTCTCCTACCACTCCCCATCCTGTGATTTGTACTTTGTAGGAGCCAGGTAAAGGCAGGCCTACCAAATCATCATTCATATCGCTGACAGAAATAGTACCATACTGACACAAGTCAGAGTACTACACAAATTGTTCTGAGGCTCGAGTTGTGCTTGATGTGTAAATGTGCTTAATGTGTTAGGAGTCAGCATTTCAGGTAAAATGACTATGTTGTTATGTCTGGCATGTTTGATATGCCAGATTAGTTGGTTTGAGTATTTCAGAAATTGCTGATTTCCTGGGATTTCCATGACAGTAGTCTATAGAGATTACACAGAAACTTTAACTAAACTCTTTTATGCGCAAAACACAAAAACAACCAGTGAGGGCAGTTTTGTGGGGTAGAAATGCCTTGTAGATGAGAGAAGTCAGGTCAGAGGAGAATGGCCAGACTGGTTTGAGTTGACAGGAAGTCTACAGTAACTCAAATACCCACTCTTTACAACCATGGTGAGCAGGCAAGCATCTCAGAACGCACAACACATCGAGCCTTGAGGTGGATATCTCCTGGTCTTTTTTTCCAATCTTCCTACAACCTGAGACCTAATCCTGCATGATTCTATGCATCGTGCTGCACATGATTGGCTGATTGGATAATTGCATGAATGAGCAGGTGTACAGGTATTCCTATTAAAGTGGCAGGCAAGTTTAGTTAAAGTTTATTGTGTCCTTACTGTACAGCCACAGTTGCTTGGCACTGGCTAAACCACGTACAGAGTTTTCCTATAGAGAGGCAGAAATCTCACGTTGGATTTTATGACTTAAATTACATTTAATCAATTATAGTTCAGATTTAATGAAACACAAATTTCACCCCCTTTACTGCTTACCTTTAAAAGCTCAGCCATTCAGGCTAATCACTGGATGAGACGTGACGTATATCGTCTAACCACCGAGAGCTAAACAGTAATTTACTCATTTCTATGAATAGACTAAATTACTATTTGAATTTACGACTCTCTTGAATATTTGAAAATATAATTTGAAAACTCAGCGTGTATGTATGCACACCGCTACCATGCAAGCAACTTTGTTCCCATTCTCTCTGCATAGGTTTTATGCATCTGCATTAACAGCTGTAATCACTTAACCTGCTGGCTACAGATGTTTTCCGTGTCCACCTGTAA
The DNA here is from genome assembly GCA_037576675.1 of Pangasius sanitwongsei. Lineage (NCBI taxonomy): Eukaryota > Metazoa > Chordata > Actinopteri > Siluriformes > Pangasiidae > Pangasius > Pangasius sanitwongsei. The sequence continues at coordinate 8,464,693 of CM075012.1, forward strand.
TATAATTAGTTCTTGAATCTAATTGGTCAGAAGGTGATTAATTTTCCATAACAGCAGCTGACAGTAGTGCCAGTTGCAAGGCAAATCACAGGTTTATATTAATGTATTCATTCTAATACATTATCATTTCTATAATAACAGCATATTCACAGGGACTTGCATGGTGTATGCTCCACATAAACTAATAATAAACACAATTTAAAAAAAATTAACAGAGATGTATAATTGTTGCTATGTTGAGATAGAAGCTTTCTTTTATGGAACAAGTCTCGGGTGGTGTGTGTATATATATATATATATATAAACAAAATATATATATTGTGAAGAAATTTTTATAGAGAAAAAAAATTGATTTTA
>CM075012.1:8467064-8479619 GCA_037576675.1 Pangasius sanitwongsei
TGATTGTAGATTTTGACAATGATACGCCTACCTTCTCCAGAGTATTCTGAGGTGTATAGGGCTATACTCTCTGCTCATATTCAGCCAAATGCTAAAAAACGGATAGGATGCCGCTTCACTGTGTGTGTGTGTGTGTGTGTGTATGTATGTGTATATATATATATATATATATAGTTTGTTGATTACTTGCCACAGAGGAGCTTATTTAATCACGTCTAACCACAGCTCTCGATAATGTATAAATTATACGACCTTTACAGTTATGCTGCTCTGCTCCAGGTTACTGCTTGTAGTGATCCAAAGAACGTATCTACTTCACTGACATGAGCCAACACCATGAACATATGCCGTAGTTTTACATGTGTCTCATGGCCATGAAAGTAGTGTTCACAGACTTGTTCACTGGACTTGTTTCATACAGTTCAGTTTGAGTAATCAAGACTTAAGTAAAAAAAAAAAAAAAAACTCCCGTAAGTGTTCAGTTGAGTTGAGATATCTAGACTGTGAAGGCTTTAGCATCTGATCTACAACATTTTCATACCCATCAAACCATTCAGTGAGCTCTCATGCCCTGTAGATGAGGGTATTGTCAGCCTGGAAGAAACCACACCCATATGTTTTATTATAAGATAAAGATGCTCAGTCAGAAGAACCTTGCGTTGATTTGCAGTGACTCTTCCCTCTAAGGGAATGAGTGGCCAAAACCCTCCCAGCAAAACGCCTCAGCATAAGAGTCACTATTTTCCTTCGATTTGTTACCCATCTGTATATATGTATATATATATTATGTGTGGTGTGTTGTGTTGTTTTTGCTTTCCAGAGTGGAGAGCTTGCCGTCTGTCAGTGCACTCAAGTTTAATGGTTCCCTGGGTATGGCTGTGGGCACCACTACAGGACAGGTCGGTTACTACTAGCACTTAATAGGCATTATTTTAAGAAATCTATGTTCCAAGTCTGTCGAATGTATTCATGGGAAGATGTCCACTGTCAAAGCTCACATGGTGCTATTGCGTATGATCTTTATGATTCACAGTCAGAATCTGAAACTGTTCAGGGCTATTTTTAAATCACTTAAAATACATTCAATTTGATGTTACCTGAGGCAAATCTAAAGTCATTGGAAATTCTGGTTCCTTCATGTGAAATGTCGTAATAAGCAAAGAGTAAAAGAATGCTTTAACACTAGAAATAATTCAACCTTGTTTTGTAGTTTTTTTTTTTTCACCCCAGATTTGCATAAATAAAGCTCCCATTGCCTCTGCAGGTTTTGTTGTATGACCTGCGTTCCTCTCGTCCCCTGCTTGTGAAAGACCATTATTATGGCCTGCCCATCCACTCCCTCCATTTTCATAAGCAGATGGATCTGGTGATTTCTGCAGATTCGAAGATCATCAAGATGTGGCACAGAGACAATGTAAGCACAACACCCACTATGTCAATATCAATACCCGTATCACCGTGAGACTGGCTGACTGGTCTGCAGTTAGATTATGTCCAAAACAAAAGTTCTTCATTTCAGGGTAAGGTGTTTTCCTCCATCGAGCCACCGGCCAACATCAACGATGTGTGTGTTTACCCTGAATCAGGTGAGTACCATCATCTTATCATCTGCTTGCACTGAGGTTGTTTGAATTGTCTGATCGCAGGTAAATGTTACCTCCCTTCATTACACCGTGACCTTGATGTGAAATTTTTTTCTTATTCTGTGTAGCAACACTAGTCTGTCTGCAAACATTATTCATGGGTGTGCAAGTCATCATTCAGAGATGACTAGAATTGTTAATATATCTGCTTACAGAAGAAATAAGTTAAACTAGTTAAAGATGCACGAGACAGCTTTTTGTCTTGATTTGCAAAGAGCTGCACATCTTTAAGAAGAACTGTAAGGATGGGATTTGTCTTTTCTCATTAGCCTACTTGTTTGGGGTCCATTTTACAGGTATGCTCTTCACTGCTAATGAAGACCCCAAAATGAATACGTTCTACATTCCTGTAAGTAACTACAGAGTTTTATTGTTGTTCAAATATTATGTGTTGGTTAAGAAGGAATCCCAGGTTGGCCTTGGGTCCTCGCTGAAATGAGTCATTCTGTTGATATGTACATATTTCCACTACCACACCTTTCTGTTGCTGTTTAAGGTGCTTTGTGTAGTAAAGGCAAGGATGACTTAATTTCCTCTCAGTAATTGAGGTTGAGTGGTTGAAATGCTGTCAATATGTAGAGAGAGAGAAAGTAGCTCAGAGGGCAATAGAGGAATGCTAACAACATATACTTGTGCGTGTTTTAATAGTAACACACACATTCCGGATCAGCACTGATTAGTGATGCAGTGAAAGGTCTGGAAAGTCAGGAAAAGTATAGAATTCCAAAGGAATCATTTCTATATCCAGAAGGGAATTGATTTTTTTTTTTTTTAAAAAAGTGGAAAAATTATGGATTTTCTTTTATTAATGTGACATACTCAAGGCACTAAAGTTTATGGGTTTTACAAGCGTTCCTTTATTACCTACCTTAACACCGCTTTCATAATCTGAAAAAAAAAAAGAAATTATAAAGTTTTATTTCATGAGCCTAGTTTTTCATTTGCATGGTAATGTTTAAACTATCTAGCTATAACCTGTGACTCAATAACCTTTATTTTTACTGAAGGGCTACAAATGACAGTGGGGCACACACACACATATGAATACCTTTTAGGTCATGTCATACTAGCTACCTGTTTACATGCTAACAAAGCTAAAACCTGCCTAAATATTATATTTTCTCATAGAACAAAACATTTGTCTTTTTAAAACTAGTCTGTTTAGAACATGTCATTAGCAAAGAGTTCATTTAGCTTGCTATGTTGGATAGGGATAGCTAGCTAGTTTAGGCTAGTTTGCATATATCAACATGAGAGATGTGCAGAATCATCTCTGATGCAGGTGGACGCAAGCCACTATGCTTCTGTAATACCAAGGAAAGATAAACAAATCATTTATATCCTCAGAGTCACGAATATTTGGGACACATCCCAAACTGTGTGCACTCATAGCCATGATATTAATCTGTATGGTGCAAAATAGCAGAGCATAACTCGCATGAAATGTTCTTCAACAAGTCACTTGTAAATAAAAATATATAATAAAAATAAATACCTTACTCCAAGTTACAGAAGCCTGGAAGTTAACAAATTCGGCCTTACCTTTTGCTCTGCTCTTCATTTTTTAAGTGCATTTTTTCACTGTGTGTGTTTTATGTGTAGACATGCACATTAGGTTCTGAACCAACCACCATTGGTTGTAGGTCTCCCCAGTGTTGTGTGTTTGCTGTATGACAGCTTAATTTTGCCATCGCCATCTTCATTGTCCTTCAGGCCCTGGGTCCTGCACCTCGTTGGTGCTCTTTCCTGGATAACCTGACCGAGGAACTGGAGGAGAACCCAGAGAGTACCGTCTACGATGACTACAAGTTTGTTACACGCAAAGACCTGGACAACCTTGGTAAGTTCGATGGTCTTGTATGTGGCCTTGTTTTTGTAATTGCTGAAAATTCTATTTACTATATAAAAGTAATTAAATATCTATAATATAACAATGTCTATAACTGTGAAGATGGTGACATGATGTCTCTCTCAAAACTCTGTTTTGGCTTTCCCCCAGTTATGCTCCAACACACTTTTTGATCTAAATGCAGTAATCAAGCCAAAAAATTAACTCATCTTGTACCGGGAATGCATTTCTCAAAAAAAGAAAGCCGTGTGATAGCATGCAGGGTGAAATCTTGTGGTACTTCTGGCAGCACTGGGAAGATGACATTTTCTGTCTACCCATGACACAGAACTATTTCTGCTGGTCTGGTATTTAGTAACACAGCAACAGAGCAACAAACACCCATTCAACCTCTCCTACTCAAGCATAGTTTACATGCTGTCTGTTAGATCAGTGGTGGAATTGATGTAATTGTTTGAAAAATGCCAGTTTTAGACTTACAACCCTTCCAATGTTTAAGAATTCTTTTGTAAGAATGGGAAGAATTCTTTTACAGTCTTAACTGTCTGATTAGTCAAATGTAATGAATGGTTAGGGGTGTTAGTAGAGTAGACAAATACAATCTTCCATAAAAAGTAGTTCCTTGCTGGTTGCTTTTTTTTTTTTCTTCTTCTTCTTCTTCTTTTCAGTGTGCCCTGTTTTTTTTGCATGTCATTTTGCATCTTATCTTTCTGATTAATACCACTATATAACCATTGGTAAACATAAATCCTCTACTGCCACTGTCACACCAGGTGTCCCTCAAGGGTCAGCCTTCTGCCTTGTCCTTTTCATCATTCACCACCATTCCACTGTCCACAGATTATCTCAGTACTAGGTCCACCACGGCTCTTTATCCCACACCTTGAACTCAGTGTATGCCTGATCTATAATCGTGGATGGACTCCAACTTTATTAAATTAAACCTTGACAAAACCATTTTTTTAAAACTTGTTGCCCCAATACGCTTCTGCCTATCGTTCCAGAATTTTTAGTTGATCTAGACGGCGTCACTGTTAGACGTTCTACAAATCTTCATTTAAACCCTGTATCAGCTCCGCAATATTGCCTGGCTTTGACTGTTACTTAGTTCCAAAGATACAGAAACCCTGATTCATGCTTTCATAACCCTTAACAGACTTAGACTACATATTTAAAATTCAGCTAAATTCCTTACTCATGCAAGTGTTCAGTACTCCAATTGTTACACTGGAGTACCCCTTTTCACAAAGAATCATATACACACTCCTACTTCACTTACTAAGCAATACAAGGCCTTGCCCCACCTTATCACTCTGAGAGCATACCTTATCCCTCTGAGACCAGACTGACATCAGTGGGGGGGGGATCTTGTAGTGCCAAAGCCCCAAACTTTGTAATGCCATCTCACAAGACCTTCATGGACTGCACCTCCTTCTCCCAGCTTCTCCCATTTTAAGTCAGCATAAACTTTTCTCCCAACACTTTTTTCCTTTCATCTTCCTACTAGTCTTCTCCTTTTTTTGTACAGTAACCTTGACTGTTAGAATGGCTCTTTTTTTTATTATTATTATTGTTATTAGTAGTACTAGTAGTATCAAACCTATATAAGCTTACTTATACAGCAGGTGGGAAAAACAGAGGAAAAGACACCAGGAATGCTTTACAGCAGGGGTATTCAACTAAATTTTCTGAAGGTCCAGTCACATAAAATCCCTTGCTTAAAAATTTTCCGATGAGTGACTAACATGCCTGAATGGCTTGAACAGTTACGCAAGTCGAAAACAATAAGGTGACGCGCCACTACGAAACAACATAATGACTTCAAATCACCTTATTTACAGTCATAAGCATTATTGTTTAGCTTATGACTATAGATAAGGTGATTTGAAGTCATTATGTTGTTTCGTAGTGGCGCGTCACCTTATTGTTTTCAACTTGCACAACGGACGGAAATGTTGACATCTGTTTTAAAAGGATAGTCCATTTCATTGTCCATTCACTATTAAACATTGTTTTAGTCTTTGACCTTTATTTAAAATAAAAATAAAAATAAAAAGTCATCGGTTTGTTAATCTGACCAGAGAGGTTCAATAAAATGAAAATCCAGGAAAGTCTGTGGGGGAAAAAAAAAACAATATGAAAGTCTCTTCTTTCTGACCTAATGTCTTCAGCCCTGTAGCTAGTTCTGTGGTCTGATAAACTTGTTTTAGCCAGTATTTTCTTTATACTTTGACCTGCTCTGCTACAGTATTTTTTCCAAGTACTCAGTTCAGTCTGCTGAAATACTACTAATGGGTTGACATCTGGACTGTAGTCCTCCAGTTCACGACCCCTGCTTTTATGGACTAAATGGAATTATATATCATTATTGGGATGGGTCAGAAATATTAAACAGCCAACCTTTCAGATGACACTCAACTAAATGAAAACCTTGCTTTGTGTCAGATGGTGTAACTGTTAATAGTTTGGATCGTTGACTCCATTGTGATGCAAATATGCCCCACTGAGATAGATTTCTGTTGGTGGAGGATACCAACCAACACCTCGTCCCATCCACAGGCATCAAGTCTCAGCTCCATTGTAACAGCAATAATTCTTATGGGATAATGGGTTTGGTTTCTGCTTTCAGTCTTTGGTTTTATTGTTTCTTTAGCATCTATAGCACACTGTTCTTATTATTGGTGAAACAATCAGCATTGGCCAAAAGGCTTTTGTTTGCTATTAATGATTAGGAACAAATCAGTGACGGGTCATCATGACCTTTTGCCATATTTTCTATCTCTTCCCATACCATATGACAAAGCAGCATTGGGAAACAGTCATAAGACATCATTGATTCCCAAATCTGCTGGATGTTTCTGCTGTGTGTTAGAACCGCGCAGCATTGTAGAGTATTCCAGCATGCTGAAGTTGAAGTTAACACTGATGAGAGAAGTGTTTCTAGACTTGTAAATTACCATATACGATATATAATGATATGATTCCAAAGATTACGACGCAATTAATCTGGCTAGTTTATTTTTTAATAAATGGCAACTCACAAGGGATACGCCATTTCAACATTAGGGGTGGGAACATTTATCAATAACAGGAATTATTGTTAGTGTGTTTATTCCAATTGCAGTTCACCTTTGAGGCAGCTAGGAGCTCAATTACAAACCGCTTCTTTAATGTGCTGTTCCACTCATTTAGAGACTAAATTGTGGCCTATTTGGCTTTGAGTTATTCAGTCTGACCTAATAGTTTGGCTGGTTTTGTTTCCTCAGGTCTGACACACCTGATTGGCTCACCTCTGCTGAGGGCCTACATGCATGGCTTCTTCATGGACATCAGACTCTACCACAAGGTGTGGTATCACAACTTTGTTGGCCACAACTCATCACAACTTTGTAGCATTATAAATAGTTTGTGATCAAATATTTAAAGTAATATTTAATCATATTTGGAGATGAGGTTTTAAATCAGTTGATGCTTAAAATCTTTTAAAGACTTTCTTAAAATGAGACCATGCCACTGATTTACTGTAATCTCCTAGGTTAAAACTATGGCAAATCCGTTTGCCTATGAGGAATATCGCAAGGACAAGATACGGCAGAAAATCGAAGAGTCTAGAGTCCAGAGAGTACAGCTAAAGGTAACAAGTCTCTCTCTCTCTCCTCTTTCTTTCTTCCTTCCTTTCTCTCTCTCTCTCTCTCTCTAAATCTTTTCTGAATTTACTCTACATACAATTTACATTACAGGCCTAATTAGGTATTAAATTCTTTTTAATATTATTAATCTTGATCATAAATTGTATGATATAAATATTCCTAAATGAATACTCCAGTGGTTTTTAAACCTAATATCTGTCTACCTTGTGTAAAAGCAGTGTACGGTTGATTAGCATGGACAACAATTTAAACTCAGGAAAGTTAGTTAATCCAGTGAGATTATTATTATTTATTTATTTATTTTATTTTATTTTTTTAAACACCGGTGCTGAGTGGCAGTTAAAAGTTTGAATTTTAACCAAGGCAAGGAATGTACCTTGCCAAATTGCTTCCTAAACTGCACAATATGGCATGACTATCTTATTCTTATGCTATAAAATATACTCTGTGCGAAACCACATTGAACAGCACAGGAGCCTAAATGAGCTTAAAACAGGCGTAATAGTTTGTCCTAACACATTCAAATGCACTACGCTCTGCTAGATCGGCAGGTTGTAAAAACAAAATACAGACGTATTTGCTGTTATCTGAAAATGTCACTGGCTAAAATAGGTGAGTATTAGTAAATAATAATAATGTCTTGTAAGAATAAAGTTCTTATCTCAGGCATCACTACAGCTATGGTATGGGGAAATTTTATGTCTGCAAATCAGCTAGCTAACAGTAGTCCAGTAAGCAGTCGTTGACAAAAATGCTATTTGCTTAACCTGACACTCCAAGAAAGGCCTATGTAGCGTTCTTCTTTTCTCCGCCTTTTCTCCACCTCTTTTCAATGGTTGAGTGCAGTTGGAATGCACAGAATAGAAACAGGACATCCGTCAAAAAAGGTATGGCAGCTTTTCTTGCTGCAGCAATGGCCAGAAGCTCTCAAGGATCTGAATCTCAGGACATCCTGAAGGCGCATTTTATGTGTTCTTTATGAAATACCTGGAAATGTGAATTTGTGTATTTGGTAGGTCATCACTACAAATTTGATCTTCAATAACGGTGGTCTTAAAAGTAGTAAATTTAACTTTACAATACATGCAGAACTGTCTCTCTCTCGCTTTCTCTCTCTCTCTCTCTCTCATATGCACAATCTACATAAGTCATGTGCAGACTTCATTCTTACATATTTCACAGTAAATGATGTGCCTGTTACATGTCTAACCACTCTCACCTGTCCTTTCCTTTTCTGCACACCGACAGAATCTGCCAAAGGTGAACAAAGAGCTTGCAATGAAGCTGATGGAGGAGGGAGAGGACAAAGATTCACGAAAGGCCAAGAAGAAGGCCAAGGTGAGAGATCTATTAGTGTTAGCAGCGTAACAGTCATCCGTGGTTCCTACTAACACATAGCTATTCTTTGAACACAGCTGATGCCTTGGTCTGACCCTATGCATTTCTCTCACTCTTTCAGGGCACCACCAGCATCCTGACTGATGACCGTTTCAAGGTGATGTTTGAGAATCCAGACTACCAAGTGGACGAGCAGAGCGAGGAGTTCCGCTTGCTTAATCCCATCGTGTCCAAAGTGGGCCAGAGGAGGAGACAGAAGCTACAGCAGTTAGCTGAGCAAGAGGCCATTCAAAAGGTATACGTCACAGATTATCAGCAAATGTAAGACTTTACCAGGACTATTTTAAAAACAAACTTTGTAGACGTTTAGTGTTTAAGTATGTGGACACCTGACCATCACACCCATGCTTGTTGAACATCCCATTCCAGATTTAGTCCCCATTTACAGTTATAATAACTTCCACTCTTCTAGCTTTCCACTAGATTATGGAGTGTGGCTGTGGGGATTTGTGCTCCTTCAGCCACAAGAGCATTAGTGAGCTCTGGCACTGATGTCGGGTGAGGAGGCCTGGCAAGCACTCGACAGTTCAGTTCATCCCAAAGGTGTTCAGTGGGGTTGAGATCAGGTTCGTCCGCTCCAGCCTTGGCAAACCATGTCTTCATGGACCTTGATTTGTGCACAGGGGCATAGTCATGCTGGACCATGTGTAGTTCCAGTGAAGGGAAATTGTAATCCTCTTGCATACAAAGACATCCTATGCAATTATGTGCTTTCAACTTTGTGGCAACAGTTTAGGGAAGAACCAAGGGTGTGATGGTCAGGTGTCTACAAACCGTTAGCCATACAGTGTGTATTAATTTTAGTTTGCATTTCAACATTACTAGGAGCAGGTCATTATAATAATTCCTTAAAGTCCTTAAAGGCCTTCTATAATAAATCACCCTAAATTGTTGTTTGCATAGAGACATTTTTTTTAAATCTTGTGTTTTATTTTAAACATATGGCAATCTATTTTTGAGATATTTGTCATTGCTTCTTACACACAAAAGGTAACACAAGCAGGTCGGGTACTTTGCAGCACTTGGTTGGTGTGACTTCTCTGGAACATACTGTAACTGTGTTTAATATCATATTTCTTCTGTGGCTGTTATTTTTCATTTATTTGTCTTATTATAATGCTTTGGAAAGAAAATTAAACTTGGGTATTGAAATCTGTTCTCTACTGATAGTCGGATGATGAGGAAGAGGAGCTGGAGGGACGGCCCAGCTCAGAGGAAGAGGAGAGCTCAGATGACGATAAGAGCTGGGTGGAGGAGATGAGGGAGCAGCGGCGTCTCTTACGAGCAGAGCAGAGAGAGCGCCAGTTTAAAGAGAGAAAAGAGCAGGACCGCAACACCAGCCTGCAGAGTTCAGATCCAGTCAGAAAGTCTCAGCAGAGCCAGGCTCAGGGCCAGAGCCAGCCGCGCTTCTACCAGATCAAAGCCGGAGAAGAGTTCCGCAGCTTCGGGGACGTGGCACGCAAACAGAAGATGCAAAAGTACATGCTAAAATTATCCTAAACTACCATTATGTTAAGGTCAATGACAATGTGCAATGTGAAATTTGTTCCATAAATAGTCAAGATTGCTCAGATTTAGATTTAACTAAAAGGTGTTGGCTGTCGTTTATGGTGATTCAGTCCCACAATTTGTACATGGTCAGTTTTACAAGCAGAACTAATCTTAGTCATGCATGCCACCTCACTTACACATTTTACTCATATGTCTTTGGCCACTGTGTGATTACAGGAATTTTCATTCTGCCTTTCTTAAAAATACTATTGAGGATGTTACACGAAAAGCCAATACCTTAGGAGAGCTGAGAAGTTAATGCAAATGGTTATGTGACTTGTCTAGTTTCGTTATACATTCAGCCCATTAAACACTGACCAGAGGGATTTTATTCATCTACTACCAAAGTTTCACCAGTTTCCCTGCATTCACAGTAGCTCTGTCCAGAATTTTCTTTCCTGTGCAAAACAGTAGTGTAACTGGTTACACCGTAATTAAATAACGCACTAATCAGTGTCAAAATTGGTTCTTTGTTTTACAATTTACATTCTAGGCTTTGTACTAGCCTCTTTGGCTGACGAGCAAAGCAAGCTAACCATATTACATACACTCAACTCACCAGTGGCACCAGTGATCTCTGCTACTCCCAGTCTTTTTCTTCATAATGTCTCTATAGATGTTTTATGCAAGGTCATGACAGGGTCAAATGAAACTGAAAATGAATGGTTGTTTATGGTTGGTTGTCAAATGAGTTTTGTGAGTTTTTGACACAATATAAATTATTATATTACTGTATAAAATGAGTCTAAAAGACTATTTCTGTGCCAGAACCTCCCTTGAGGAGCGTCTAAAGCTGGAGGAGAGCTCAGGGATGCTGAACCTCGCTGACACTGCAGTCGGAAGCAAGCAGCTGACCTTCACTCTTAAAAAGGTGAGCACTACCAGTTATCAGTTCAGTACAGAAGCTGAGCATACACATTGTTGTACCACTGAAAGTCTGAGCATATTACAAGTATAATTTTGAGCAATAATATACTTTGCAAACCTAAAACCAAATGCAGAAATAGGTGCAGACAAGGGCTCAATGTGAATGCTAATTTTATTAAGTGCATATCTGACTATAGTTTTAATGTAGCTGAATTATCTGAGTCTAAATTATAAGGTTAATATAACTGATTGCAAGCAATGAACTTTAATTAAAAATTTGTAAATGTTCTCCTTCCTAGCAAGCAGTACATGCCTAGCTTTCTATAAATCTCTCACTCTGTAATACAAAGCTTTTCACTAAAATGTGACGCAACTTTATTTATCTTTAAGCACGCATAGTGCAAACCAGTCTCAGAAGCTTTGATTTATTTTTAAACATGTGCTACAGGTGGGCATCAGGACAGGGATCCCCTGGGACCCACCAAAAAAGTCGTGGGAATGGGCAGTTTTTACGTTCACGTGGGCGAGAGCGGGTGGGCAGATATGAGAGATGCCTTGTGGCACAAAGAAAGGGCACGCTGATTAATATGGAAGTGTATTGGGTGCTCTTATGGACCTGTGTGACCCATTTACTGTGTTCAGCCATTAACTGCTTTATCCTGTATTTAGTGTCTCATTTTATTTACTAATTTGGTTTAGGTTTTTGGAAATGGAACCAACTAAGTTTGCTATACACTATTGCGGGCTGGTGCAAATACATATAATTGGCTGAGAGGGTGGAACTGGTAACAGGTGTTACCAATCCACAGAGTGCCTTTAGGAACAGGACTAAAAAAAAAACCTGTCACACCTTTAGCTTTTACTGTGCAAACTCATCTCAGGCTTTTATTTATCGGTAAGCGTTAGCTTTTAAAAATGTCACTCTGCTCGATCAGCAAGTTATTTTTAACATGCAAGCAGTAGTCTTTATTGTTCCATGTCAAACATGTCTAGCAGAATATTATAGTCAACTCTCTGGGCAGTCATAAAACTTACCATTTTAAAAAGGAAAAAAAAAAAGCAAGACATTCTGTTCTGATGGGTCAGAAGGTGTTTATTAATTTTCTGTAACAGCATTTGATTATAGGAACTTGTTTAGCTCATGTTTCACAACATTAAATGCTTTGTATGTATCATTAAATGATTTGTAATTATTTAATAAATGCAGAAAAAAGTTAACTTTGGCAAGTTGCAAATGCTTTTATTAAGAATAATCAACTTTGGGTCACCCTAAATATGAAAATCTGAAAAAGGTAAAAGATCACTGGGATGAACAGATCCGAAGTATGCAGGTGGAAAGACATCAGAGACTGCTGGAAATGATGTGGGACTTTGAGATTGAGGCTTGTGTTTAAATGTCGCGATTGGCTTTTACCTCAAGTGATAAGGCTAGAGGTAATGATGTGGATAATGATACTGATGTCAAAGTGATTGCTCATTTCCTAGTGTAAACTTATAATTCTTTGATGTGTGTGTTGTTAAACATACAGTTAGGTCCAGAAGTATTTGGACAATGACAGAGTTTTTGTGATTTTGCCTTTATACACCACCACAATGG
>CM075012.1:8504203-8553126 GCA_037576675.1 Pangasius sanitwongsei
GTGGTCCTAGTACAAGTACTTCTGTCTTGTCAGAATTAAGTAAAAGGAAGTTAATAAGCGTCCAGTGTCTAATGTCCTTTACACATTCCTCAACTTTATTAAACTGGCTTTGCTGAAACATACACCTGTGTGTCATCAGCATAACAGTGGAAGCTAATATCATGTTTACAAATAATTTTGCCCAGAGGTAGCATATATAAAGAAAAGAGCAGTGGGCCTAAAACAGAACCTTGCAGAACACCAAAATTTACCTTAGTGTGCGTAGAGAAGTCACCATTTACATCTACACACTGATAGCAAGCCGTCAAATAAGACCTGAGCCAAGAGAGGGCCGTTCCCTTAATGCCAACAACCTTTTCTAGTCCATTAAGGAGAATAGTATGATCAATGGTATCAAAAGCTGCGATAAGGTCAAACAACACAAGCAAGGAGACACAACCCTGATCAGAGGCCAGTAGTAGGTCATTTACCAGCTCTGTCCCTGTGCCTAAATCCTGAATGATACATTTCATGAATGTTATTCATATATAGGTATGAGCAGTGCTGCTGCACTACAAACATTTCTAAGATCTTGGATATAAAGGGGAGGTTTGATATTGGCCTACAGTTGGACGTTTGACGAGGTCAGGTTTTTTAATCAGGGGTTTGATACCTGCTAGTTTAAATGATTTAGGTACATAGCCAGTGCTAAGGGAAGAAGTGATTATTTTTAGAAGAGGTTCAATTGCTTCTGGAATTATCTGTTTGAAGAAACATGTAGGTGAGTGATCTAGTATACAAGTGTCAGCAGTGTCAGTGTCAGCTTGGTAGTTCTGGGACTTGAACCCCCAACCTTCTGATCAGTAACCCAGAGCCTTAACAGGGACGCAAACTCATGAGAGGTTAAATAAATTTTTTAATAAATAAATAAATAAATAATTTTTTTTTAAAAAGGTGAGCCAGTCATTGCAAGTGTTTCTGGGGTATGTTTTCCATCCTTTTGTTTATTAATTAAAAGTTTAAAATGTTTAATGTTTATATATATATATATATATATATATATATATATATATATATATTTAAGCTTAAAGTATACCATTGAAGTGATTATTATGTAGAAGATTATACTCAACAATTTAGCACAAAAAGCACATTAGCTTCAAAAAAGGAGTATTTAGCCCAAAGGTGAGTAGTTAACCAAAGAGCCACCAAAAAAACTGCTCAGTGTCCCAGTTTAGTTAGTTTTGCTTTAATAATGTCAGTGCTGTTATATTATATTAGTGTTGGAGTGTAGCTAGCTTTAGTGTTTACTCAGTTTTTTTTTTTTTTTGGAGTAATTACCGGTTAAGGTCAGGAATGTTGCATAACTGTAAATAAACATAAGTTATTAAGTGTAACTAAGTTAATTATAAAACTTAAATAAAATTATGTGTAAATAAAACTATACGTGCATGTGCTTGTCGTGAACAGCAGCAGAGGTACTCATTGAACTCTCAGTACCTTTATAACTATAAATGACAAGGCATACAATTTGAAGCCTTTCTCCAACTTGCTAGAAAGGGCTTTGCAAGTATTCTTGCATATCTGATAAATGTCATTCACAGTTATCTTCCGGAGCTGCTGCAGACTCTGGATGTAAACTTCCACCACTGCGAATGTAGTGAAAGGACCAGAAACGCAGGAGAAGTACTAATGCTGCCTTCAAGCACTATCAGAATTATAGTAAATACGAGTTTCCCACTATGAAGTTGCACATGTATGACCCCTCAAGTCGTAATTACGACTGGAAAACTCGGAGATAATTTTGATACCTGAGTTTCTGAGATGGGAAAAGTCCTACACTTTCAACATGGTGGAGGAGAGTACAGTTTCTGTACTGAATGACAGGTTTTGGTCATTTTTCTAAATGCAGCTAATTGTTAGCGCTTACAGTTTTGGTCATATTCATTTATGTACTATATTAGCAACCATTCTATACATGTTGTACATTTTTACACCTGAAAACAGCTCATATTTGACCAAAATTCCATTATCGTCACCAAGCTAGCTAACTGAGTAATATTATGGGGTCAAAATAAAAGTAAAATAAAAATGAAAAAACAAATATGTATGAATGAACCTGGAGTCATCCATGCTTCATGTTCTTTCCGTCAACAAAGCATGTGAACACAACATCCTCATAATTACCAGGTGAGAGAGAGGTTTTTTTAAATAATAATAATAATAATAATAATAATAATAATAATAATAATAATAATAATATTTAATTGCAAATGTTAGTTTATCAATTTAAAATTACATTAGTTGAGGGTAGGTTTGGTTACACAAGGTTTTTGCAAAACAAAGTAAAACACAACAACTTATTTCACATTAAAGGTGCATTAGGTAAGCTTAATGGTTAAGTAGTTGGGCTCAATGTGGGCTCAATTTCTTCAGAGTTCTCTGTGAATTTGGGCGGAAACCAGACATGACATCAGGTGCTAAGGCATTGGGTTTTTTTTATCCACTCATCATGGATTCCGATGTGCTTCTCTTTTGATGTAGATTTTATATTCTTTTAAAGTTGTGTTGTATAAAATGGGAAGGTGTGACACTGCTATCCAAACACAAACAAGCGTTACAGACCGGAAGTCAGTTTTCCAAATGGGTTTTTGTGGGCTGTTTTTGTGGTTGCTTCCCAGTCTTATCACATACATTTTCTCAGGTCTTAACACGACTGTGTAATACCTTATGACACCAAGTAATTACGAATATACAAGTCTGTGTTGCCTTTATGTTACACCTGTACACTCCTCCGAGGTGTGTCATAATGAAAGAATTTACTGGATACAAGGAGGACAGGAATCTAGCATTGACGAGATGAAAGTACATTGAGGCACAGCCTATGCATACATACAGTAGGCTGTTATTTGGCGGACGTGAACAAAGAGTTTCAATGTCAAAAAGCTTTAATTATACAAACAAAAGGCTGAGCTCATCTAAACCAATCATAGAACTATTCACACTACACAGATACGAATGTCAACAAAATATTTCTTGGTGTCATTTTAAGTTTCTCATCCAAAATTATCTTAAATTCCTTTCCTTTCTGCATCCTAGACTAAACAGAACATTGAGAATTAGTCCAAGGCCAGGATGTGTGTCTACAAAAATAAAGGTTAAATGAAAACTCCACCCTGATAC
This sequence comes from Pangasius sanitwongsei, assembly GCA_037576675.1. Lineage (NCBI taxonomy): Eukaryota > Metazoa > Chordata > Actinopteri > Siluriformes > Pangasiidae > Pangasius > Pangasius sanitwongsei. The sequence continues at coordinate 8,507,366 of CM075012.1, forward strand.
ACACTGAATATGTTTACATTTAAATATTTTTGATGTGTTTACAAATTCTGGTGGTAATTTGTTGTTTGGTGGTGTAATGTCATTATTCCTGTGAGAAGTTAGTGGCTGATAATAATGTCAGATTTTGCTGTTAACACCTGAAAACAAAAGAGCAAGAGGTCTCCAAATTTCATTAACCTTAATTAAGGAGATATCCAATGTAGAAGTGGCATTTTTAAGATTCTTATTTAAGATTAGTGCTTTAAGATTATTATATGGGCGAAAATTTGTAGATTTGACTGTAGATTACAGCAGAATTTGTAGTTGGTAAAACAATGTCTTGCTCTATTTCTGGTGATGAAATACTTTTTTTTACCCAACATACACATGTTGGCTTTAACCAGTTAAATCTAGTGTAGTGCTGTAGTTTCTATAGTTTCATGTGTTGAAACATCTGTATTTGTCTATGCTGGTGTCCTAACAGTTGTGTGTGTGTGTGTGTGTGTGCGTGTGTGTGTGCACGTGTGGGGAGGAGTACAAGAACAAAGCCACATCAAACAGATTAACAAAAATGACTCACATCCAACCATAAGGGTATGCCTGATCACGTGGTGCTTAATATCCGTGAATATGTGTGCGTGTATGGAGGAGAGCGTGTGCAAATGGGTAGGGCTCTGTGTCGTCTGTCTCCTCCCCTTTGCCTTACACCAAGAAACTCCTCTGACGTGGATTCCAGGAAGTTTCCTTTGTGGAAAGGCTTGTTACAATATGTGTCACAGTGATAATAATTGTACATCCTGAATTTGCCTGAATGTGGAGAACATTGATGCTACACCCATAACAATTCTTTTTTAAATTTAAGTTAAAGTTAGCTAACACTTTGACCTACAACCATCAGATTGTTCTCATCCAGGAAAGTACATTTACTGCCAGGTATACTGTTTTGAAATAAGGACAAGAATCTCATCAATTCTGCAATACATGTTTGCAAGGACTGTGAAGTAATATCTTTGTGTTCCTCTGTGTGTGTCTCACAGGATTAGACAAGCAGGATGTTGTTCAGTCTATGTGCACTGATGTTAGTTTTATGTGAGAAGCATTTTCGCAATATATCCTGTATAAGTAATCCTGTTACGCTTACACACACATACACACACACTCACACACACTTATTACCATTACTGCCATTCTTAAATTGCTGGGTTTTGGGAAAAAAGAAAAAAAAAAAGTTGTCATGTGGTCACGTCAGCAAAGGAAGCTGCAGATCTGTTAAACAGTGATGTAAAACAACAGATAAACACATCATCTCTAACTGTCCTTGTCTTATCAGAAGGTGATCATACATAGGCTTGGAGCCTAATGAAATAATATGTATATATTAATTGCAGCCAAACTGATTCACATCCATGTTGTGGAGAAAAGAATCCTGTGATCCACATTACAGATTATTCCACAAAGCTTATTAATATTAATATACACTTAGTCTCGCTTTGCTGTTATAATAAACTCCACTCTTCTGGGAAGGCTTTCCTCCTGATTTTGGAGTGTGGCTGTGGGAATTTGCCCATTCAGCCCCAAGAGCATGTTGGGTGAGGAGGTCTGGGGCGCAGTCAATATTCCAGTTCATCTCAAAGGTGTTCAGTGAGATTGAGGTCAGGGCTCTGTGCAAGCCACTTGAGTTCTTCCACTCCAACATTGGCAAACCATATCTTTATAGACTTCACTTTGTAGTCACTAAATGGTCATGCTGGAACAGGTTTGGGCCCCTTAGTTCCAGTGAAGGGAAATTATAATGCAACAGCATACAAAGATGTCCTATACAATGCAACAGTTTAGGGGAGGCCCATATATGGATGCAAGAGTCAGGTGTCCACAAACATTTGGCCAGATAGTGTAGGTAACTGTGGAGCCACTAATTATAGTTCTGAAAAAAAAAATCTCCCATATCATAACTTGATTGTATTAGGTTGGCTGTAAAACATGTTGTCATTCGTCCCACTTTCTAATGTGTTGTAAACATCACCAATGTGACCCTTATGTTGTTGTATGGAAACTGCACAGAAACCAGTATGGCAGTGTGTGTGCATTTGTTGTCATTTAAAGTTTAATGGCACCATCAGTGTTTTCCAAGGAATGGCTATAGCTGGAAGCTAAGGCTGTTGCCAGAAATAAAGCTTTTTAGAAGGTTAAAACTTGCAGAGTCACAAACTGACCTACAAGTGCCTTTACTGAACACAAGTGCCACTGTACACATGTATTATTCTACATAAATATAGTATTTATATAGTATTGTATATACTATATAAATATAGTGTATAACACACACAGGCATACACACCGCGCCAGTTATGCCTTCTCAACCTTGCCTCCTCCAAAGAAAAAAGCCCACTACAAAGTATAGCAGAAATTCTGACTCAGTCCTGTAGCCTTAACCAACTAAACCAACAGCATTTGTCATCTTCATAAGCCCTGGACAAAATCGTAACATCTCCTTCTTACTCATCCTCTGATTTTTACTTATTAAAAGTGATGTGCTTCCTAGAGTTTGAAGCTAGTAATAAAAAATGACCTCATGCTCTGGTTTGGAGAAAGATCACAGGCTCTGTCTGGAAACACAGTGGCAAAAAGGGAACAGATTAGAAAAGGTCTGGCAGGAGCACATTTATGCCTGGAAGCCATATTCACAACCACTGCTAGAGCAATGTAGTCTTTACGCATCATGAAGTTTCCTACGTTAGGCCTAAAGTGGAAACGTTGACAACTAGAGACCAAATGCACTTTTCAGACTCTGAGGACTCAGATTTAAGAATTGGTTAATTCCATTCAAAAGTGTGTCTCATACAGTATTTATTACAACACTTATAATTTGTACATTTTGTCCATCCCATCCTGATAACACAACTTAACATAACTTTCTGATATCCTATTTGATCTATTGTTTTACTCTGCACTAACAGGCTCAGAGGACTGTGCTATATATCCTGAGAATGGTAAATGACTGCTAGGCCTTTTAATACTGTTTAGGTAATGCAGACCTCGTTAAATGTTTTACACAAAAAAAAAGCCTCATGAGTTACATGACCCACCTTGTTTGCACTTATGGATTTGAACACTATCAAGAGACAGCATCATAGTTCAAAGTCCAAACTACTCCTAGAGCTTTGCTTGCATTTTAGAGACTGTTAATTGTTCAATTTCCTGAAACATTTTCATGTTTAAAGAAATCACAGTTTAGAGAGCAGCTTTGCTGTTAAATACCTGCTTCCAGATCTAGAATAGACATTGGAGATATGTGTGTCTGTGTTAAAATACTCTCTGAATATATTCAGTTCACATCAATTACAGTGCTATTAGGCTAAACCAGAATAGGGAGAGAAGAGAGTCTTATTCCCCATTTAGACAGCCAATGGGTGGGGCACTCTCCTATTTAACATACACTGGGTAAGGAATAAAATACATTGGGTAAATACTCCACTTTGTGGTGGTAATGGCTCTTGGCCCTCTGCACAACAAATAAAACAACTTTCAGACACCTTCTGACCAATTAGATTTGAGAATTCAACAGTGCTGTGGTATATAACAAATAATATACATAATAAACAATAGATTATCTCTGATATTGTAACCCTTCATATGTGAAATGTGGGCAGTAGTAGCTCAGATACAAGTTCTCTGCATGTTATGAAAGGTTGTGAGTTCAAATCCCAGCACTATTGAGCTCAACTGCTCATTTCTAAGCTTGGACCTGGTCACTTATTACCGGCTCTGGATAAAAGCGTGAGAACTGTAAGGTGTTGTGGTTTACACGTCTACATGCAGTATCTAATATTACCTGTATTTAGATTTTACTCACTATGAACTGTAAGATAAAAATGAATCAATTTTAAGAAACAGCTTAAGAAAGCAGCTTAATACATTTAATCAAATCTTTGTTAATAAACATAATACTGTCCACTATAAGTTATTATTGCTTCCATATTTAGTAACATTTTTAATTGAAAATTTAGCCATTTTGCCTACACACAATGCATCATGTATTAGTGTCAAACCATAGCATAGCATTAATTACATAAATGTTTCATGACTTTATTTATTGTTTTAATGAATAAAGTCAAGCACTAGTTTTAACATGTCTTATATTCCAGTATGCATGTTAAACACATTAATGCCAAATATGACTATTTAAGGTTGTGATCATATACTGTATATTGTCTGTAAATGATTCAGGAGATGGCTGTGTATCTTCTTTTTAAGGAATATACACAACAGCCACTTTAATAGGAACACATGTACCCCTGCTTATTCATTCCATTATCCAATCACCTAATCACACGGCAGCAATGTGATGCAGAAAATCAAAAAGATACTGTTCACATCAAACATCAGAATGGGGAAAACAAATGTGACCTCAGTGACTTCGACCATGGCATGGTTTTGGTGCCAGACAGGCTGGTCTGAGGAGTTTAGAAACTGCTTATCTCCTTTGATTTTCACGCACAACAATCTATACAATTTATTGGGTGCTCTGAGATTCTTTTCTGCTCACCATGGTTGTACTGACTGGTTATTTGAATTACTGTAGCCTTCCTGTCAGCTTGAACAAATCTAGGCAGTCTCCTCTGATCTCTCTCAACAAGTCATTTCCACCCGCAGAACTGCTGCTCACTGGATGTTTTTGGTTTTTCGCACCATTCTGTGTAAACTCTAGAGACTGTATCTGAAATATTCAAATCAGCCTGTCTGTTACCAACAAACATGCCATGGTTAAAGTCACTGAGATCACACTTTATCCCAATTCTGATGTTTGATGTGAACATTAACTTAAGTTCTTGATTTGTATCTGCATGATTTTATACTTTGCACATGTATGGCTAATTTGATAATTGCAAGGAATGACCAAAGGCCTAAACACGTATTTAAAATTTGTATGGTTAAACATTTTTAGAAAGTTTGAATCCACTAACTTATTGCATATTGTGTATGTCATGGATGATATTGCCCTCAAGACTAAAGAAAGCTCAAAACTCTGTTTGTCAACTGGGCGTCTGTTACAGTGTTAAAATGTTTCACCACTCATCCAAGAAAGTCTTCATCAGTTCTAATAACTTTTAGGTGCATCTTATCAGATATTCTCTACAGATATTATGTGAAAAAAGCATACACATGACAGTAACAAAACATATTTTGGAGACTTATTGAAAATAACAGAAGTAAGGCCCTGGTCTTATTAAACGAAATCATTACTGGACCATAGATTAAACAAACAAACGAACTTCCTGAGGCATCTCCAGGGATTTATTCTTTAAAGCCCTCTCCAACCTATAAACATATATTCTCCACATACTTAAACCCTGTACTCAGTCAACAGTCACTCCGTTTCTGTCAATATTATCTGTCTGCACTTTCGGTTATTTAGAAATCCAAACACATTTAGAGGAAAAAACGCTGCTTGTGTCACCTTTGTGAATGTGGTGTTAAACAGGCTTTGAGCTCACACGAGACTTTGTTGCGCGCGAAGGCCGGTAACAAGCTGGAACCGGTTCGCACGCGGAGCGCAGGCACAGGAGAGGCCGGTTTCAGCTGGCGTGTTGCCCTGGAAACCGCTGCACTATATATATGGATGCCGGCGCAGAGCTGGCCTCATTCAGAACAGTTCACGCCGGCTGGGGGAGCGAGAAAACGCGGACTTTTTTTTTTATTTCCCTGATTTTGGTCTAATGGACAAAAATCTTTGTAAATGCTTTTTAAGGTACGTAACTGAGACGGAAAGATATTTTTTTCTATTTTCCAGGATATTCTGGTGAACGGAGAGCCGCAGGCTAACGTGGCTATAAAGTTAGCACGCTAGCGTTGTAGTGAACGGATTTGAAAGCATGCTAACACAAACTACACCCGCGAGTCTGTAACTAGTGCGTTTTTTCTGAACCGCACGAAGACAAGATGATCCTTAACTATTCGGTGCTACTAAGAAATCACTTATTTTTGTTTTTTTTGGTTTACGCGATATAGGTATTGGACCCGTTAGCTAGTTCACGTGAACTGACAAAAACCGGCTAAGCAGGCGGGACGTCCTCTTACAGCATTAAAACCAAGTTATTAACTTACTATGGTGATAACTTTAATAGTCGATGAGCAGTAAGTTTGGACCCTAGACAAATTTAAAGTTAAGCGTTTTTGATCAACGTAACCATTTTCTATGACTTGCTAAATTTGAAATATTTAAAATAGCGAATCCACGTGGCCGGATGTTGCAGGAGGCTATAACAGTATATTAAGCAAAACGCTGTAAAAGTGAGGATGGAGGACAACAAGCGCCTGTTCACTTCTACATCCGCTGTGGCGAATGAACTTGAAGCAACCTTTTCTACTTTTTAAATGTACGAGTCAGTGTCCTGAAAGCGGCATTAGCGGCTATGGCCTCTCCAGGTTAATGCCTGCGTAGCACTTCTCTCATTGGTCCACAAACTGTAGCCCGTTGCCTATTGGGGGACCAGTGAGAGTCCTGCTGACTGACGGTCGATCCCAAAATGTGGAGTGATGACTTCTATCCCCTATATAGTGCACTGGTGGGATTGGGATTGATCCTGAGCCGACCCTTACTTTACCAGTGTTTGGCCATATATGGGGTGGCTTGCCATTAAAAGAAACTATATTTCTTTCTTTTACAACCCCCCCCCCCCCCCCTCCTTTTTGGCAAGCTTCATGCCTTGCTAGTGTCCATATTATGGATTCTGTATTAATAATAATAATAATAATAGTAATAATAATCAATATTTCAAAGTAATGCTATCAATAAATAATCTATGTCCTCTTGATGCAATTATTATATTATATTTATTATAATGATACAATAACCCTGACTGCTGAAAGCCTGAAACTTACTTATAGTGCTTCTTCATTTTCATTTCAGATCACTCGCTTGAGCAAAGCACACACTGGCCCTGGCCTTGAGGCTTATCTGAAAGGATTTAACTTCACTGGGGAGCCGCCTTGGGTGCGCTGAACCTCTGACATTTGATAATTCCATCTCTTTCTGTCCAAGTAAGTAATTGTAATAGTATTTGCTTTGTGGCATGAAATTCACAAATAAAGTACCTATGTTTTGTTGTTATAAATACATCATTTATTTAGCTGATATTTCCTTGAAAATCATTCTAATCACACAGTTTTTAAGTTGCTTCTGATGCGTTGCTTGTAAGGTGTTAGAATATTGGAGGTAAATTTTTAGTAACTATTTAGTAATTTATGAATTGATGTCAGTTTAATAATGAATTGATGCGAATGATAAATTGGGAATTCTACAAGGAGCAATGTCGTGGTTATGAAGAGAACAGACCATGCCCAAATTATCAGAGGGCAGCCCTTGTTCAGTGTGCTGTTCTGGCGTAGATAGCATGTTTGTCATGAACAGACTGATGGCGTTTAACACCAATGCATCTCTTTCTGCAGTTTCTCTTGCAATCGGAACTTGATTTGTGACCATGACTTCCTTCAACGACTTTGAGTTTACCTTCCTGGAGGAGGGGTTCTGTGCACGGGACATCGTTGAGCAGAAGATCAACGAGTCCACCTCATCAGTGAGTTTTCTCCATCACATTTTTATTTTACTTCAGTTGGGTGGTGGTTTGTATATCATGCTACTGTATCTTTTTTTTCTTTTTAATCAATTTTGTTTTATTTTCCCTGTAGGATGACAAGGATGCTTTCTATGTGGCAGATCTGGGGGATGTCCTTAAGAAGCACCTTAGATGGGCACGCACCTTGCCTCGTGTCACACCTTTCTATGCTGTGAAATGCAATGATAGCAGGGCTGTCGTAGAGACACTGGCAACATTGGGAGCAGGCTTTGACTGTGCAAGCAAGGTTTGCAAATTTTTGTCTGAAAGTTCATATTGTTACTTTTGAACGAAATGGTGTAGCAGTAGCAGAAACTATACTGACTTATCTGTATCTCCCTTTAGACTGAGATCCAGCTCGTCCAGTCTCTGGGAGTGGAGCCCAGTAGGATCATTTATGCCAACCCCTGTAAACAGGTGTCGCAGATCAAGTATGCTTCTGCACATGGAGTGCAAATGATGACCTTTGATAGTGAAGTGGAGCTAATGAAGGTCGCTCGTAGCCATGACAATGCCAAGTGAGTAGCTTTCTGTATTTGGAGTTACAATTATGTCATTGTGTTTACATAATGACAAAAACCCTGTGAATATTAAAGTCCATCTCACTATGATTTGTATATCTATGCAGACTAGTGCTGCGTATAGCTACAGATGACTCTAAGGCAGTGTGCAGGCTGAGTGTGAAGTTTGGAGCCACGCTGAAAAGCAGCAGGCTGCTTCTGGAGCGGGCACAGGAGCTGGGCCTGGACATCATTGGAGTCAGCTTTCATGTAGGCAGCGGCTGCACTGACCCACAGACGTACGCCCAGGCCATTGCAGATGCACGCTATGTCTTTGACATGGGGGTGAGTGGGCACATGCTGTGAATTTGCTTGTCTGATGGTGTAAAGTGCTTCAGCACTGTTGCTTTACTAAACTAAAATTTACATCCTCCTTCAGGCTGAGTTGGGCTACAATATGACCCTGCTGGATATTGGCGGTGGCTTCCCTGGCTCTGATGATTCCAAGCTGAAGTTTGAGGAGGTTAGTTTACCACTTACCTTTATTTCTATTTGAGTGTTTTTTTTTTTTTTTTTTTTTTTTTTTTAATAAATGTTACATTTTTGCAGTCAAATAAAAATGTTAATGTTGATTCACTTAGATTACTGCTGTGATCAACCCTGCACTGGATAAGTACTTTCCTGCAGACTGTGGCGTGAGGATAATTGCTGAGCCTGGCAGATTCTATGTAGCCTCTGCATATACGCTAGCTGTCAACATCATTGCTAAAAAAGTCAACATGAAGGAGCAGTCTGGCTCTGATGGTAAGATCCTGCTTTCTGTTGCCTTCAGTAATTTTATATCTCTGAAACAACAGAGCCTTACTTTTTTTTTTTTTTTTTTGCAGATGAAGACGATGGGGCCAGTGACCGAACTCTAATGTATTATGTCAATGATGGCGTTTATGGATCTTTCAACTGCATCCTTTTTGATCATGCACATGTGACACCCATTGTGCACAAGGTATGGAAATAATTGCATATGTTCTGTTAGCTATATTAAGCCTTATTGATATGCCATGTGACATGCAAATTCCATTTCATTTTTTCTAAATCATTGCACAGAGTAATAAACATTTACTATTTGGTTTTGCTTTGTAGAAGCCCAAGCCTGATGAGCGCATATACCCATGCAGTATTTGGGGTCCTACCTGCGATGGCCTGGACCGCATTGTGGAGCTGTGTACTCTGCCTGACCGGCAGGTAGGAGACTGGCTGCTGTTTGAAAACATGGGTGCTTACACTGTGGCCGCCTCGTCCACCTTTAACGGCTTCCAAAAACCAGACATCCATTATGTCATGTCCAGATCAGCCTGGTGAGTTCACATTTTCTGATTTTCTCTGGTGCTTCTGGTTGTACTGAATTTATATTCCTGCTGAATCCATCTGTGCAGTCTGATGAAGTGACTACTTTCTTCTTTATCATATTTTAGGCAATGCATGCAGCAGATCCATGTCCAGGGGATGCCAGCTCTGGTGGAGGAGCAGAGTCCTGGGAACATGCCAGGCCACTGTGGGCGTGGAAGCACCCTGGAGCTGCCTACTAAGCCCTGTGCCACCCGTGTGCTCTAAGTCTAAATAGGTGCAGTACAGGGAGGTGCTGCACTGCATTAATTTGTGAAATAAATGGACTCTGTTGATGGTCCTCTAATAATGAAAGTCTTGGTGCCCAGTGTTACTAAATGACAGCTACATTTTACCATAAAAATGGTAATTAGTCCATGGTGCATGTGACCAGAATATTGCAGATGCACAAGTTTTTATTTTTTTTTTGTCCTTGCTTCCTTTTTACACAGTTACTTAACCAGGGAATAGGGGAGAGCATGGTTGTCTTTCCATTTACTGTTTAATGGTGGTCTATTGCTGGGGTTAGGGTTTAACCACTAAATGTAGGGTTTAACCTACATTTAACCACTACAATGGACCACAGTATTCAGGAGCTTGGCATGCCTTTTTTTTTTTTTTCTTTTCTTTTTTTTTTTTTTTTTTTAAAGCACTGGGAAGCCTCCTCCGACCATTCGCAGAAACCATACACATTCCTTTCTTGTTTCTTTACTTTTAAGAGAAATTTGTTGGTATGGTAGTAAGATGACGATAATGACGGTGATAATACTTAAGTAGCATTATTTATGACCATGGTGCATTTGAAAATGGATATGAAAGAGATGGGATTGCATTCATACCGCTTTCCTATGGAAACTTTTTAAAGTGTTTTTTGTATTTTGTTTTATAAATAAAACCTCAGTAAAACATGTTCTTGCTTGTTTTTATCACTGAACATATACAGATGAGAAGGATAATTACAATAGACATTACACACATGAGAGTAATGAAGAATTTTAAAGGGTAAGGAAGTTTTATTTCCAGTATACATGATAGTCTTCTCTCTTACTTAGACAGAGGAATTGTGGTGGGATGGTGTGACAGTTGGTGTTACGTAGATCTAATACTCTTAGGAGGGTTCATGTGCCAATGATCAGATCTGTGGATTTTTGAGAGAAGTAATAAGTAAATCAGCAATGTGAAAATCAGAACTGAAATAGGGTCACTGTATTGCTTAAAAAAAAAAAAAAGTATGCAGCACCATCTAGTAGTCCATGTTACAGTAAGTTGGATTCAAATTATCTGTCCATGTCTCTCCAGCTCCTCCAGGGTCCCTAGCTCCTCTGCACTCTCATCAGCTCACTTCAAATGTTTTCAGTAGGGTTTAGGTCAGGGGTCTGAGATTTGGAATCGTCAAAGGCTTGCTCCTGTGGTCACGGAACCATTTTTGCGTGGATTTAGATGTATGTTTTGGCTCATCATCCTACTGGAGAAGCAACCACAACCCCGTTGTAATGTCAAGGCAGAGGCAGACAGATTTTCATTTAAAATCTCATGGTATTTCACATGATGCTATGTATTTGTTGCCATAAAGCACCCAGTAGATCACAGTTCCAGTAGTGTTTCGGGCACTCCAGGTGCTTGCATTTGTAATTAGATAAAAGAAGAGGCTTTCTTCTGGCATGGCTTCCAAATAATTGTTTGGAACAATACAATATTTATTTTATTGATTAGTTAAGAAAAATGAAAGAATAAATGAATGAATAAATGGTTCTCGTGTAGAAAACAGGATTCATATACGGGAACTCCGCCACTAGGTGGCAATGTTTCCCCATGCAAGTCTCACTCAAACAGGGGAACAACACAGTGAATCACAGTGACAACTTACTGTAGTAGAACATTAAGTGCTTGCGTGATGTTGCCCATTTCATAAGACGCTTCCAGCAATTATGCATTCCAGCTGTCTGTGCTTTAAATGTTCTTCTAGCTTGCTCATTACTTTAGTAGCAGTGTGCTTCCACTCATTTTCCTGTCATGCATTCACCATGGCTCAGTGCTCCATGTCAGCTTGGGAAGTTGCTTCAATTTACTCCAATTCCATTGACTGAACTTTTCTCATTGAAATCTCTTAAATCAATTAATTTATTGGTAATTCCACCATCAGCTCCACCATGAACTCCTGCTCTTCAGCCTTGGTCGATATTCCCTCCTCCAATTCACCACAGGGAATTAAACACCCGAGGAGCTCCAGGCAGGATGCATTCAACAGCGCACCTTGGCTAATTAGGCAGCACTAATAGCTGATGTTTATATGGCATGTTCCTTGCTGTTTGGGGAACACATATGCAGCTGTGTAATCCTCCAAGAGAGAATGAGAGAAAGAGAAAGCTGGGAGTCAAAGCTTTTTACACATCCTTTAAAAAAAAAAAAAGTGAGAGAAAAAGATTTATCCAGCCTTTCCGTTCTGTAGTGAAATTGCACTGGACCATTGCAGAAGAAGGAAAATGAAACTCTTTGTTATACAGAGCTTTCCTGATTCTGTATATCTTACATTCAGACTTAAATGATCTTTTTTCAGATTATATATGTAATAAAATAGGCTGTAGCTTCAACATGATACACGTATTCCCTTCTAACATAATCAATCAATAAAGACATCAGAATTGTCATCCAAGTTGTCCTGCTTGATTTTTCATGAATCTGCATTTCCTCTACATTAATAACGTTAATAATGGAAAAAGTCCAAAGTAAACCTTGACCTCATGAATTAGGCTGCCCAAAGAACTACTATGAAACAGAGTCACTAATTCAATCCAAGGAGGAAGCACAAGCTTTTAATGGAAACAAAAGAAGAGCGATCACAGTAACACTCCAGAGCTTTTCTATTAACAGCACAGTTACAGTTCCCTTTATAAATACGGAAAGACATCTGTTATAACCATGAACAACATCTTTGAATACAGAATGTCAAGATTCCCTAGTTTCATGCCATGGAGGGATTTAAAATGCTACATTGATTATCAAAATTCTGACTTGATTTGCCTTCATTCTGGTTCTGTTTTTACTAGAAGCGTTTACTTAACACTTCTAGTAACACTTCATTTGACATGTTCCTGATGGCGTGTTTTTACAAGGATTGGGAAAAGGCCAGTTACGAGGTCAGATGCATCTCCATAACCATCTCAGTCAAGCAGCATCTTACAAATCAAGCCAGAACTGTTTCTATGGTGATGGAAATGGAAAATGATGAAGTTGCATACGCATAATCTACATCATGGAAACTCGTTATCCAACGGGAATGAAGGGAGATATAGTATGTGGCACACTGTTATAATGCATCAATTTGTGAATGGCAGAGTATTATTACATTCAGAGAAATAGAGAAACAAGAAGCAGAAATACATTCACATTGGGTTTCACTATATTCCACAGCGGTGTCCTAAACTGCACCATTAACAACAATAAGGGCATAGAATACAAAATATTAATATCAATACAGCAATCTTAGTTACAATATTTATGTAAAAATTGCCATAATACATGCAACAGTAAGTGACACAAACATGATCAAATCATTGCTTTTATAAAAGAACAATCACAAATACACTAATACATGCTGATGAATATCCATGTACTAGAAACCTGTCAAGCAGAAGTCTATTAATGCACACAAAATGCTGCCAATATAAAAAAAAAAAAATCCAATTAATGTATAAAACAGTTACAAATAAAAACACAGCAAATTTTATACCCTTAAATAAAACCCAGTTAAAATAAGATCATTCCACATTGCAAGCTGAATAATGTGGGGAAAAAAAAATTGCATTTTCAGCCAGAATTTATGAACGTGCACAAAACACCCTCAAACATAACACATGAAATAATTAATAATAATAAAAAAAAAAAACACTTTATACCTGAAAATTAAAAATAAGACTTCTTGAGATCATTCATCATTTAGAACTTAATCATGCTATTGGCTGTAAGGGATTTATTCTTAAACTCTCCCCTCATTTAAAGGGGGGTGGATACTTATGCAAGGCATTGTATGAAGTGAATCAGTCTGGGATTTCACACACAGCGTATGTCTCACTGACTGAAAAAAATGCCAAAGTCACATTTCCTGCTCCAATACCAATCATGTTTAAAGAGAGCCTATAGTCTTGTTTTGCATCAGTTTTGTGTCTCACTGCCTTTAATTAGCTCTATACCTGCCTGCACAATTATGCATATTCGTGGCAATTATACATATGTGTGAAGATTTACTGTTCTGGGCATCGATATAGGAAATCCAGACGCCACTTTGGGTTACATTTCACCCCTCTTTCCAGAGTTGAGTTTAGAGCAGCCATTAATTTTTTTTGGTAACCCCCAGCACACTATGTAGCATTTAGATATAAGAAGCATTGACACTTCAAATTAAGAGAACAAAGAATTATTTTTCACAGGAGAGACAGATTGAGGCAAATTGACGAGGTGAGTTTTTTTTTAAATCACTGTTTATCTTCTCTAAGCTAAGAACTGAGACCAAGTTAGAATAGAATAGAATAGAATAGAATGTGCTGAATATTTGCTAGGTCATGTCCAGTTTGATAAGATTAGTTTTGCAGCTGGATTTGCAGTTGAGTGCTTTTGACTTAGGTAGGTTGGGTTTGTCATGAGGTAACTAAGCTAGCTTGAGGTGGCTGTTGCTTTAGCTTTAGCTTACATTATGTTACTCGATGAATTTATAACCAATGCGTTGTTAAATTGGTATTGTTACATGAAGCTTATACTTTGTGAATTTAAATAATCTTGTAAGTGCTTGTTCCTGGTTATGTGGATTTAAAAAGTAACTCTTGGAATCTCTAATCTGATTAATTATTAGGCTATTATAGTTGTTTTTAATAGGTGTTAGTAGATTTAAAATGATCAATAGCAATAAAATGCTTTCTCAAGACAGAGACAGGTGTTGATTTATGATCATTTCTGTCTCACTGTACATGTGCGTTTAGTCTACATCCCACTGCTTCGCCGACGTTTCTAGCAGTTAGGGTAAATCAGCATGCATGTATATTCGCATTTACATCACCTGCCTGTAACAAAGCAAATTCTGTATGATTTTTGTCAGGGCAGAGCTGGGAGTCTGTCTGAGATCTGAACTCGCCACGGCTATCAGTAGAAAATCATTTTATGCAATAATTCTTTGTAAATTACCCATAACACACCCACCAGCTCAGTGTGCAGTTTAGTAGATGACACACAAATTAGCCTCTTTATTTAAATTATTAGTAAATTAGGCCCCTAAGTTTCATGCATTGCTCATCAAAATGAACATAATCCCAAACAAAGCTGCTTTTCTTTAAACATCTCCCATTGTAGCCTGCTGTTATAACACACACCTACACAAATATACACAACACTATATTCCTAGTCCATAACAAGTGGTAGATTTTAGTCTAACTGACTGGTAATAGGAATGATAAGTGCTCACTGGCCTTTATTTAACATTCACATTTCAAAATTGGTCCCTAACGCCACTGACAAATTAGTAAATGTGATAAGAGAACAACCACATTCTTACGCTTACATAAACACTTACCATGTTCACTTTGGACTCGAGTGAACACTATTAGAGTGCACTGCGGTTGTTCTGCTCAGAACTGACTGGCGCTGCTCGGGTCACACTGGAGGAGGCGGACGATCGAGGGGTCGCTCCTTGCACCTTTAATAAACTCCTCCAGAGAAATCTTTCCTATAATAGCACAGTAGGACATGAGCTTTAATGACAGTTAAGTGCTATTAAATAGTCTCTCTACAATAATGGCACTGAACAAGGCTACAATCTGCAAATGAGACATAATTAATCACTGTTATATTATCTGAGTTTATATCCTGATTGCTCTCAGATGCACCAGGTTAGTGATTCTGTATGGAGATTCTCTGATGCATTCAAATAATCTGGCCATAACAATACAGCCCAATCCTTAACCATGAACAATATGTCTTGGTTAAGTAAGGAATAAATAAATGGAACAAGGAATAAATCACAACAAGGTGTGCTGTTAAGAAAAATCAACTTCAAGGTGAAATGGTGCATTGCAAAACACTATCTGATTTGTTACTCCTGTAGACTATTTTGAACCCTCAGCCCTAACAGCATGAAATAACTTTGAAATATTTATGAAAACATTTTGGACATACTTATGCAGTTATGGCTAGAGTAAATTAAGCATTATGTCACAGCAGTATGCTTAAATCTTCATAAAACTGCTAACGAACTAATGAACAGATTCTCTCTGAGGACTAGAGGTCAGATGGAGGGAAGTACAATGGGAATAATGAAGTACAAGTTTATAAGTGTTGGGGTTTTTCCTATTTTTTTTTTTTTTTTTTTTTTTACCATCTTTGTTGGTGTCCATCTGTCTGAAAATCTTATCAGTTCTCTTCTCTGGAGTGGACTCGTCCTCTGGCATCTTCATCACAGAAGAAACCATCTTATAGATTGCCTAAAGGAAAAAGTAAATGTGTTACCTAATGTGGAACCTAATAAAATAAATAAAGGTATATGGGTTACTATTTACTACAATTTAGTAACTGTCTTTAAAAATGAGATATAAATCGCTCAAATTGCTCATAATTCTGTAACACTGGGATTGTTTGGGAAAAATAAGGGCTTGAAAATCTTTACAGATGATATACTAACTATGTAGTGCAGGTGTTTTCAATATATTTTCACTTATAATCTCTATAATTCAAAACATCCAGTCATGGGATTTTTAAATCTGTTAATATCATTCATGTTTTCCAATCCATTTTACCTTATTTACATCATTATATCTAATGAATATTTGGAGATTTTTCAGACTGGTTTCTTAGTATTCATGACTCCTGTAAGCATATTTTCAAATTCTCTTTCTTCATGTTTATTATTTCTATATTATTCATTTAATTGCTCAGTAAAGTTTCTTACTTGTGTCCCAGAAGAGAAGCAGCATAAAACAGTGAACAAAATGCACAATATTGCAGCATAATATACCAACCCCCAGCTAAAGATTTTTTTTTCTTTTTGATGGCAGGAGCTCAGTGACATCTAGTCTGAAGGATGTTAAATAAAGCATATGAGCACTAAGTTTTTCAGAATATATGAATACATAATGTCATGAATGTTAAATGGTTTATTTTTATTTATATCACTTATTTTTTATTTATATCACTGATTAATTTAGTTATTTTCATTTACCTGAATATACAGTGCTGTGCAAAAGTTTTAGGCACATGTAAACAAATGCTGTGCAAATAATGCCTTCAAAAATAATGAAATTAAATGTTTTGTACATTTAAAATCTTTTATAAAAGAGCAGGAAACTCCACTAAACTAAACAATATTTGGTTTGACATCCCTTTGTTTTTTTTTTGTTTTTTTTAAAAAATGCATCAGTAGTTTCAGGTACACGTACAGTTTTTTAAGTAAATTGGCTGGTAATTTTTTCTAAGCATCCTGGAAAATCTGCCACGGACTTTGACTGTCGCACTTGCTTACGTACTGACCCAAAAGTGAAGTCATAAACATATAAGACAAATGTAGTATTTGGTGCCTAAGACTTACGCACAGTACTGTACCATATGTGAGAACTTTCAGACAAATATATTGGTCAAAATTATTTCTGAAAAGTTGTATTTCCTTTGACTTTATAGCTCAGTGTCTTACATTTGTGACAGTACTATAAGGTTTTATCTGACATTTTGGTCAAAAATGAGTTAAACACATAAACCTCACCAGTGGAGAATACTTATTTAATGAAATTAAGAGATTGCTTAATAATGAACCACCAAGTAGAACCTTATAAAAGGAAACAGTATTTGATCTTACAGAATAATAAAGTTCTATCTGTGACTGGCCCATATTCAAAATGGACTTCATCATTGTCTGAGAATTTAGAAAACGTAAATGTGCAGTAACCTTAAAGTCTGAGCTGTAAATGTACATTTCAGTGTTTTAGAGTTTTGCTAGCTGGAATGTCAAAACTTTGATTCAAAATCTCTTCACCCAGATGGAAACTTATAATACTAAGGTCACGATTTGTCTACATGACAAGGATCAATTATATATTCACATCAATTTAAATGAATGTCAAACTTTACAAGAGAAAAAGCAGGTCTGT
Source organism: Pangasius sanitwongsei (assembly GCA_037576675.1). Lineage (NCBI taxonomy): Eukaryota > Metazoa > Chordata > Actinopteri > Siluriformes > Pangasiidae > Pangasius > Pangasius sanitwongsei. Next base: position 8,524,967 of record CM075012.1, read on the forward strand.
TCTTGCCTGTACGATCTCCAGCATCTCTGCTCGGCTGATGTAGCCGTTGCCATCCAGGTCATACATACTAAAGGCCCATTTCAGCTTCTGCTCCAGCTTCCCTCGTGACGTCACACTCAGTGCGATGATGAACTCTCTGAAGTCAATAGTCCCATCACCATTAGTGTCGAATGTTCGGAAGACATGCTCAGCAAATTTGGAGGCATCTCCGTATGGAAAAAAATTGGCGTAGATTTTTTTGAACTCGTCCACAGTGAGGTGACCTGTGGGGCAGTCCTTCAGGAAGCCCTTATACCACTCCTGCAGCTCATGCTCGCTGAACTCGGTGTTCTCACGCAGATCGTTGAGCACCTCCGGCCGCAGCTTGCTGTTCTGTTTCCCCATGACGCCCAAGTAAATGAAAGCCTCTCAGGCCTTTCTCTCCTCTTCTCTCTCTCTTTTCACAGTGCTCTGCTGTGTTCAGTCTTCTCCTCTCTGTCTTCTTCCTCTTATCTCCTCACACCTCACACTCTGTCCAATGATCAGTGAGCAGAGAGACAGTGAGAGTGAGCTTATGTGGAATAAGAAGATAAAGTCTAAGTGGCTGCTACAAAAAGACAGTTCTTTCTTACTACGGATGCCAGAATCTGCTTTTCATTTTCATTAAGATTTAAAATGCGCTACATTTAACACTGCAGATGAATTACAATGCTAAATGGTTTCAGTACTGCACAGGGCTTAGAGTTAGGAAATAACAGCTAGGGCTACAGCAAATAGTTTTTCAGAATACATGAAAGCATAATGCCATGCTAATTAAATATTTAATTTTTTTTTTTTATCTCCAGTCTCCATATTTGATCAAAAGACATTAACATACTGAAAACAATGGATACAGAAACAAAGCCCTACTTCATGCATTTAGAAACAGCAAATATTTCTTTTTCTCTTGTCACGTAATTATAATGCTCTCAAGTCATTATCTAAGCAGGCGTGATGGAAATTTAGAGAGGTTTCACTCATAAAATCAGTACACAACATAATTTAAATTGCTTAATGTAAATTCAAATGTTTAAATAATTCATCAGCTAAAGTTTTAATAATAATAATAATAATAATAATAATAATAATAATAATAATGTTTTTGCATGTGTGTGTGTGTGTATTGAAAAGCATCCAATTTAATTTATTGTCTGAGTACTGTAATAGGTTAGATTCAATTCATGACATATTCCTTATTTTGATTTCAGTTTCCCAGTCTTGCGATGAAATGCTGCATTTGACCTTTAAGTGTAGTGAAAAACAATGTACTGTGGTTAGTATGAAAATAAGCCTAGAGAGGTGACTAGCTTTGTTTAGCTAGGCTTAATGATGACTGCAGCCTTGTTCCAAATTGCTATCCCCACTGTGATGAAATTATATGCATCCCACAGGCCTCGCTCTCATCGCTATCAAAAACATCCATTTCCTGCTTCGTGTAACAAAGAGGACTTGGCTGGATTTAATGGATGCATGTGCAGAGGTTTATTGGATACACAGGGGTAGCTGGGTAACCAGAAAACAATAGTGAAAACAGAGCAGGAATCAAAATGCAAGAAACAATCCAAGTTCAAAACAGTGCAAAGCAGGTAAACAAGTCACATGGGTAATGCAAAGGCCAAAGGTCAAAACAGAGAAAAGGACTGAAACAGGCAAATCAACCAGTTAATACTCTGCAAAGCATGCTGAAGACCTTAACATTTACAACAGGTGAAATAAATTGACAATCATGGCAAAGACACCTTCTGGCTTGTGCTGGTGTTGCACTGTTTGTATGTGACAAATTTATTTAGCACCACTGTATGTCATTGTTTGTTCATTTATTCATCTTCAGTAACCACATTATCCTGGCCAAGGCTATGCTGGAGTCTATCCTGGGAACACTGGGCACAAGGCTGAATTCACGCCAGTCATACCCATCAGTCGCAGGGCACCATGCGCATTCATGTCATTCATAACTAGGGGCAAGTAAGCATAACCAGTCCACCTACTAGCATGATTTTGGACAGTGTGAGGATATCCACATGGACAACATGTACAGACAGTAACCTGAGCTCAGGATCGAACCAGGGACCCTGGAGCTGCGAAGCAATAACACTACCCACTGCACTACCCGACTTATTTGTGATTCCAAAAAAATTTGCAGAAAGCCTTAGAACATATCAAAAAGAAAAAGTAGCTTCCCAAATATTTGGTTCAAGGTCGAGGGCATTACAACAGCACATTGTTGAGCAGTGGACAGAGCCTCTCTACTGCCACACTGCTGGATCATACAGTAAAAATCAAGCAACATAAACCTTATATCAATATATGGCTTATATGCCTACAACACTACAACTCACAACAAAACAACTCAGTGTGAAATATGCCACAATGTGCAACTATAATAGAAGGGTGACATGGTGGCATATTGCATTGCTGCCTCACAGCTCTAGAGCTCTAAAGCGGTTCCTGGGTTTGATCGTGAGATCAGATTACTGTCGCATGGGTTTCCTCCACTGTTCTCTCACTGTCCAAAAGCATGCATTTGGGTGGATTGGCTATGTTAAATTATCCCTGGGTATGAATGTGTGTGCACAGTAGCCTGCGATGGACTGGCATCCCATCCCAAGTTAATTCTCCGGACCTGAGCCCAGTGTTCCTGGGATAGGCTCCAGCGATGGTTTTTTGTTTGTTTGTTGTTTTCCTTCTAACTGTAAGTTGGCATTAAGATGATTCAGCCTGCTCTATAAAACATTAGCAAAAAAGACTAGGAAAGTCTAGTATAGCTGAACTGGAGAAAGCAGCCTAAGGGAAACACTGTCAGTCAAAAACTGAAAACTTTCACCCATGACTTTCTGGCCATAAATAGTGCTGTTGCCTGAGGAATGAAAAGAAAAATCAATCTCTCTTCACACACAGGAAAAACCAAAGCTCAGACTGAAGTTTCAGTAAGTTGGAGGTCATTAATATATCATAGGAGCATTAGCTAACCAGATAGTAGCAGATGTATATCTCTGAATAAGCTAGTTATCAATAGAAATTGTTAAACTTGGATGCACTCATTCATATGGCTAGCTGCTTTTAATTAATAGCATCTAATCTTTTTATGGGAGCTTATTATTATTTACAGCTTCTTTTTTTTTTTTGGCTACTCAGGGTTGGCACATTACGTTAGATCAGTTTGACAATTTTCACAGCCACTGAAAATACACAGTATAATTGATAGTGAAAGTCTTCAAAATGGTAAAGCTTAGACTTATATGATATCCACTGAAACTCTTGAGTGATTCAGCATCTTGGCTATCCAATGAAAAATGAGAGATATCACATGTAAGGACTAACGTGATGGAGCATAGTGTTGAATGTAAATAATCAGCGACGAGGTGCTGTGATGAGACCCAAACTTCACTTTTTTTTTTTTTTTCAAATAACTGCAAGTCTTGACATTTGATTTGCCTCTCAGAGCTGCTGTTATAAAAGATTAAATCAACTCCTTCTGACCAATCAGAATAGAGAATTCAGGAGCGCTGTGCTATAATTAATAGCACATATAGAAAAGCAATTTTCAACCTTTGGTGCCCCTCAAATAGATACAGTAAGATTTCCATGACTACCAGCACAATGAGAAACATTAGCCTCTTCAGTGTGCATGAGTACAGGGACTGCATTCACACACACTGCATGTTAGTGACCACATATGGCCATATCTTTAAATTGTGGGCAAAAACACAATAAATACCAAAAATCATGTAAGCTGACACACATACACACAGATTCCAAAAGCAGATGTTGTATCAAAGTAATGTGCCAAGATCTGACACACACTAATCCCTAACAGTGAGAGAAATACTCACCAGCTGCCATAGCCAAACCAAATACACCTTCATGCACACGCAAAACTTACATCACTAACAGTAATCCCTCTCATTACACCTTCAGCTACACTTTTACTGTCCATAGAGCATCTGGATCCATGACATACCATGCCATGTTTACCTGTTTGCATCACTTGTTTTCATGCTGCATCTACCATAATAGACATTCAAACTGATGGGGAATGATGGATTATAAAATTCAGTAGAATAGATATTTTGGAAACTAACAGACTGAAGACTGCAGTGCTAAAGTCTGCCAGAGATTAAGCCAAAGCCCCTCTGGAGCATACTGATCCCCCATCTGGCAAAATGAACAGGGAGAAATAGTGAATATTGATCAGAGGAAGAGATGTGTCCAGGGGAATGGAGCTAATTGCACAAAGCGCAGCTCCGTGCTGTCAAGAGCTCTTAAAGCTGATGACACTAATAGCGATGTGGGGTAACTGAGGGAGTAGCGACCCAAACCACAATTCATCCAGCTCACTGTGCATGAAATGACATCCGAGTTACACATAAACCCTTCAGTCCCAGATGGATTTACTGGAGATTAGAAATGGGGGAAAAAAGCGATTATTTGATTCATCAACATTCTCTCCTGAACAATTCTGCATTAATACATAACATACTATAGACATTTATACCTAGAAATGTATGAACAATGTCAACAGAACCAAATAGCCACCAATACCAAATATTAAAAATAAACACTATAAAATAAAGCTGTCTTAATAATTTAAATAATGCTTTCAATATTAACAATACTTAGCTTGTAATTTTATACTACCATGGACAAAAACAGTGAGCAGTAAGTTATGGCTATGCTATGCATTTGTACTGCACAAAAGCAGAGAAAATTATGACAACCAATATCATATTTATACTCATCATAAGCTTTAATGTTTCTGATTTGTTTTCATATATTCAACTACAGTAATACTTTCCTGTCACTGATATGTAGCAATATGTAGTTAAACCCGACTATTCAATTCAATTCAATTTTATTTGTATAGCGCTTTTAACAATGGACATTGTCACAAAGCAGCTTTACAGAAATAAATGGATTAAAATATATATATATATATATATATATATATATATATATATATATATATATATATACACACACACACACACACATAGTAAATATGTGAATTTATCCCTAATTAAACTACACTACATACAATAATAATACAGGGTGAATTTCAGTTGGCTTCACTGTAACCATATATGCTCACTACTTAGGCTATAACAAGGTTGTTGTAGACCATTTGTCAAATAGAACGCCATTTGAGGTTTTGCTTTGTTTACGTTGCATATATAATTAGCAAACTGAAATAAAAATAAATAAATAAATAAATAAATAAATAAACAAACAGTACGACATGCATTTATTTCATCCTCTTTCCGATAAATGTCATTTAATCAAATTGTTTAGGAAATCTGTGTTTCGATAGACTTGCATTAGGTGACTAAATGTAAAACATGGAATTTTAAACATTGCAATGTTGATTTTTTTTTGCTTTCAATTATAATATTAATATTCTAAAAAAAAAAAATTAAGTGACATTCATTTTGACAGCTGTATCTGAAATACATTCTTTTTCATGATGGCTGAAAATAGATACATGGTGACTTGCTATAAAGGAAACAAATGATAATGTGGGCTATAGGAAGAAAAAATGAACTGCATCAAGATGCACTTTATGACTGCATCATCACACCCTAAATCGAAATCTGATCAAATCATGAGGTCCCTAGAGATCCACACCGCGACTGCAAGACGATCCGTTTTAATGAACGTTGACTGAGAAAATGTTAGTGCTTTGCTGGCTGATACCGTTCCTATCACAAATCCACTGATGATGAAATAAATTTAAAAAATGTGTTTAATGGATCTTTATGAACTTACGGAATCAATCTCATTGTCCTCATACTGATTCATAAAGGGACAATGGAGAACAACAACAGGATGTGGGGAAAAAATTGCCCACCGCAAATATCCTGTGGGTTTATGGGTAACAATAGACTATACCTCTTCCGGCTGTTGACTTGCCTTAAATCACTGACTCCTCCAGGGAAGGAAGGAGTTATTGAGGAGAGATCACAATACCTCAAAGAGGATGTGGACAGAAATATTCACATACACACAATCTCAGAACCAAGGAGAATGTAAATCATTATTAATTAATAAGCAAGTTTACAATGTAGTAGTATTTGTCATGTACAGTACTATGCCTTTACAGAAGTTTCATAAGCGGCTTCTTAGCTAATGCTCAAGTTAATAAATCTCAAAGGAGTCACGGGGTGTGAAGTTTTTCCTGCTTTTCTTTTCCAGAGTGGGCTTTCTTCAGCTCTAAATATACAGTTATTAAATGCTACTACAGCATAAGACACTAGGCTCTAGAGACTGCAGATAGACCTTCCACTCCCACAAGTCTGACAGTGTGAAAAGATTGTGTTTCAGTGGAGGTGTAGGACGTGCTTGCCTGTTCAGGAATGCTTAAAACCAATGAAAAAAATGCTACACTATTGCACACAGCTCCCAAAAACAAAGCATGGTTGAATTCTATGCTGTATATATTACTATACAAACAGGAAAAGCAGAACGAGTTGTAGACAACAATGATGAAAATGTGACAATTTGCAGTCTATATACACACAAATTCTTTTTTTTTTTGGAGCTGATTAACTACGATCCCAGTAGTAACACATTCAGTTTCATGCATTTTCTACAACCATTGTGTGCGTCATTAATTAGCGCATATGAATTTTAGGCAAGATGTTAAGTTTCACCTGAAGCATAAACCTTCCTTATGAGCCAGTTTTCAGAGAAATAATCAAACATGTTTCTGTCTAGTCTCGATCTACTGCACCTGTAGTGTATGTGCGATTACCACAGACAAGAATTTCAACATCTTTCCCTGTACTGAGAAAAGAACTGAAGACTCCGTGAAACTTGCTTATAACAGGTGTATACTTTTTGAAATATTTTCATTAATTCTTTAAGATATTTGCAAAATAATCTGTAAATCTATCTGTAATTCTTTGAGATGGGACTGCTTTTTCCAAGGGAAGAATCTGTGGTTATGCATTACTAACCACAAAAGTGCCCCCGATTCCGCAAATGAATACTGAGGTGCCAAGAGTGCTAACAAGAAGCTCCTTGCAGTGAGAAACAAACAACAATGAGAAAATGGTGAGGAGAAATCACGTCACCACTAAAGCCAGTAATAATAATTGGCATGCCCTCCATTTCTTTACCAACCAAAGAGACCACAGTCCAGCCTTCTTCTTGGTTTCTAGTGACTCAAAATACAGTTAAACCCAAAGTCACAGGTCAAAGTTCACCCAGATCAAGTCAGTGCAAAGCAAAAGTAACTGCTCCCGGAAGCAAATATGCATCTTTCATGTTCCAGGTCCTTTCTGTAGCAAGGGGTCATAATCGAAAAATGCAACAGCTAAATCGTAGATGTTTGCAACACTCTGAATTCTTTCTTTACTGTATTGCTTAGCACTACTGTTGGAAATTTGGATAAAACCTCCACAAGAACATCTTTGCCAAGATGCTCACTCATGTCTGTCTCATCCTCATCTCATTTCATAATTTCTGGATTTCTCTGGTCTGTAATAACTCAGTGGCGTCTTCATTGTGGCAGTGAACTCCTTCCCACACACAGGCTGTTACACCACGCGAGAGGAACCCAAGCTGTCATCTCCTCTCTTTCTCCCGCTCAGCCTCTCACTCTTAACCCACCACGTGTGACCTTCACTGGAGAGACTCTGACTGTGTAGAGGTGTGTTTATTAAAAAAAAGGAAAGGTGACTGCTGTGTGTGAAAAGAAACTTTTTCCTTTGGCAAGTTTGACACCTTCAAGTATTACAAAAGACTGTGAAAGGAGCCCACGTATGTACGAACACTAGCCACTCCCCCCCACAACTCTCGCTGCTCGGTAATAGACTTTATTAAGCTGCAGAAACTGAGCTGCGGCCAAAAGACAACCGCACCATAGGGTATCGAGTAAATGAGTTGCATTAATTTGACCTGAAACATATCATTATATTATTATATTATAAAAGAGAAGGAAATTACATGCATCTTTTGATGAACTAACAGTGCTGTATTCAACTGAATAACAACCGTTTATCAACACTGTTACAAGAACTGGATGCTACCAGCCATATGTTCACATCAAACAACAATGGCTTCATCCCCCCTACTCCCAGTCCCCTTTAGCAATTTCTTTCACACCATCTGGTCCCAGAGAGGGAGAGTGAGAAAGAGCAAGAGAGAGAATAAAGCTACAACTCCGTCAAAGCTCTCATCACTAATGCATGTCCTCAGGTATTCACTCAACCAGGTCAACCCACAATGGAGTGAGAGTAACCTGACCAGGCCTCAGGACTACACCGCATGGTGGATACGAACACCACACACACACACACACACACACGCGGGATAACGCGAGCACGATATGTTCTCAAGTTCTTAAGAAGAATTAATGTGAACAAAAATGAGGAGGAAAATGTATTTTGCTGTTTATGAATTGCTGCTATGCTCAGCATTAAGAGTAACAAATAATTTCAATGCAATACCAACAGTGTAAATACAAAAAGCAACAGATGTCAGTTATTGGCATGTCTAAGATTAGTGTTTGCACTTTCCAATTCCCAAGATAACAATTATTACTTGCTAAAGAATGTGGGCACGCACAGCAATGTAGAACTCACCCATGCAGGATATGATCACTGCACAGTGCTAGGTTTTGTTAAACTAGGGATGTGCGCAGGGGTTAAAATACTGAAATCATTATTCAGGTGTTTATTATGGCACACATCGACATGAAGGCAGCAAGAAAATATGAAAAAGAAATGCTGATGGTATTTTCATACAGAGAGCAACACAGTTGTGGTGTGCAAGACAGAGGTGTGCATAGGGACTAAAATAAACTAAAATGTGGACAGGACTAAAATAAACTAAAATGTGGACACCCCTCCTAAATTTTGGCCACACCCATTGCTAACAGGTACAAAAAAATCAAGCATATAGCCATGCAAAAATAATGGCAGTAGAATGGGTCAAACTGAAGAGCTCAGTGATTTTAAACATGGGACTGTCATAAGACGCCACCTTTGCCACAAGTCAGTTTGTAATATTTCTTCCCTGCTAGATCTGTGCCAGTCAACTTTAAGTTGCATAATTGTGAAATGGAAGCTTCTGGGAGCAACAACAGCTTTCCCACAAAGTACTAGACCACACAAACTCACAGAACAGGGCCACCGAGTGCTGAAGCATGTAAAAATTACCTATCCTCTGTTTAATCACTCACTACAGAGCTCCAAACTGCCTCCGGAAGCAACATCAGCACAAGAACTGTGCGTCAGGAGCTTTCCATGAACGAGCAGCGGCACATAAGCCTAAGATCACTGTGCACAATGCCAAGCATTAGCTAAAGCACACCGCCTCTGGAGTGATGAGTCACACTTCACTATCCAATAGATGAAACTGGGTTTGACGGATGCCAGGAGAACCTGCTGAAATGCCAACAGTTTGAGTAAAGGTGAAAGAGGGATAATGGTCTGGATGTTTTTCAGGGTTTGGTTCCAGTGAATAGGATTGTTTGTGGCACAACATACAAAGACATTTTAGACAATGTACTGTATTTGGGGCAACAGTTTGGGAAATGCCCTTTCCTGTTCCAGCATGACTGTGCTCCTGTGCACAATGCAAAATCAATAAAGACATGGTTTCATGAGTTTGGTGTGGAGGAACTCCAGTAGCCTGCAAAGAGTCCTGACCTCAACCGCACTGAACACCTTTAGGATGAACTGGTATGTCAATTGCCAGCCAGTCCTTCTCATTCAACATCAGTGCCATCAGCTCCATATTAATGTCCATGGTTTTGGCATGGGATGCCCAACAAGCTCATAAGTGTGTACACATACTTTTGGCCATATAGTGTACATTTCCATTAATGTCCAGTAGGACACCACTAAGTCTTAACCTATGACGGACACAAATCAGTTACTTCAGGTTTGTAAATTAATCACATTTTAAACCAGAAGCAACTTTTTTTTTTTTCATTTTACACTGGTGTTTGATGTGTTGGAAGCAGTCAAAATGGGCAAGTGTAAGGATCTGAGCGACTTTGGCAAGGGCCAAATTGTGATGGCTACACGACTGGGTCAGAGCATCTCCAAAACAACAGGTCTTGTGGGGTGTTCCCGGTATGCAGTGGTTAGTACCTACCAGAAGTGGTCCAAGAAACGACAACATAAGAACTGGCGATTCCACAGAACTACTGTAGCACAAATTGCTGAAAAAGTTAATGCTAGCTATGACAGAAAGGTGTTAGAACACACGGTGCATTGCAGCTTGCTACCTTGCCGCAGACCGGTCAGAGTGCCCATGCTGACCCTTGTACAACACTGAAAGCACCTACAATGAGCACGTGAGCATCAGAACTGGACCATGGAGCAATGGAAGATGGTGGCCTGGTCTGATGAATCACTTTTTCATGTGGATGTCTGGGTGTCTGTGCGTCACTTACCTGGGGAAGAGATGGCACCAGAATGCACTATGGAAAGAAGGCAAGTCAGTGGAGGCAATGTGATGCTCTGGGAAATGTTCTGCTGGGAAACCTTGGGTCTTGGCATTCATGTGGATGTTACTTTGACACGTACCACCTACCTAAACATTGTTGCAGACCAAGTACACCCCTTCATGGCAATGGTATACCCTAATGGCAGTGGCCTCTTTCAGCAACATAATGCACCCTGCCACACTGCAGAAATTGTTCAGGAATGGCAGGAATGGAACATGACAAAGAGTTCAAGTTGTTAACTTTGAGGTCAAGGAGCCTCCACATTCGCCAGATCTCAATCCGATTAAGCGTCTGAGGGATGTGCTGGACAAACAAGTCCGATGCTTGGAGGCCCCACTTCGCAACTTATAGGACTTAAAGGATCTGCTGCTAACATCTTGGTGCCAGGACCCACAACAGACCTTCAGAAGTTTTGTGGAGTCCATGCCTCGATGGGTCAGAGCTGCACAAGGCAGCACAAGGGTGACCTACACAATATTAGGCAGGTGGTATTAAATGTTATAGCTCATCGGTGTATATAGTTTACTATAAACCCGCATCGCCACTGTGGTCATATTGAGTGGTCATACAGAACTTCAAACATCCTGTCTACAAATATCAAAGCCTTTTAATCTGTAGCAGCTATAGCTTTCACAGAGTTTGAATTTTAATAGACATCAAAATGTTCTGTGGTACAGCCCAATGGCTGAAATGTTGAGCTGATATTTAATAAAAATTTTGATATGTAGTAACACTGTGTGATTTTGAGGTTTCTGTTCATTATTTCTCTGTATTAAATCTGTGAAACACAGCATCAGGAGGAATGTTTAAATGTAAGGGAAAATTATACTTGATTAAGCCATATTAAACATTATTTTCCTCTACTAGTTGTAAACAAATGTCCATTCACTTACTCTTACAGGCATATGAATAAGAAAATTAAGCAGAAGGCATGTTCCACATGACCATTTTATTTTCCATATGAAATTTGTCTCTGCTGTTCAGGGCAAGCAATCTTTTTTTCCGACTTTGGAGAACATTGGCTTCCAACAGCTCTGTTCTTACATAAGTTAGAATAACAAACATGCTGTTTGTCAGGCTGGTTTCAAAGAAGCATCAGAGTACAGAAGCAATGCAGACTAAAGTGTTTAATAATCTACTACCTGCCTTACATTGAGGAGAGATATCTGTTTGTAATACTGTTGTTTTTGAGTGCTGCATTTGATACTACTGACCATAATATTTTTATGGACAGCCTTGACAGACAGCAAGAAGCTGGCTGATCTTAACCTGGAATATTGTAATGTATTGCTTCCTGGCTGCCCTGCTGACTGTTTAAGTATGTTTTAGCTAGTTCCCAAGCCCAAATCTTTACCAGGAAAACTGCTTATGATGTCTAAATCTCCAAATCTTGCTGATCTCCTAAGGCAGTATAGCCCACTCCAAGCAGTTCACTCAGCTGAAGTAGGCCTGCTGTTAATGTTGAGTATCAGTAACAGTAGAGGTTAATATTAATAGTAGTAGTAGTAATAGTAGTAGTAGTAGTAGTAGTAATAGTAGTAATAATAATAATAATAATAATAATAATAATAATAGATTAGTAATACTAATGAAAATTAAATAAACAAATGCAAACCTTCTATTCACATTTATACTTCAGTTAAAAAGAAGGTCAGTTTTTTCCCTAGGTTTTCTAGCCCGAATGTTGTCTAAACACAAAATCATATTTTTACATTTAAAACAAAAGCTATATTCCTAAAGGTACTGTAGATGTACTATAGCAAGTACTGCCATATGGACCTTAAGAATAAAAATATAACACATCCATATTGCCCATGCCATACAAGATGACCTTTTCTAACCAACTCTATGAGAGATGGCCATTCCCTTGTATTTTACTCTTATGCAATGATATATCAGATGTAGCACTGACTTAATGGTGGTGTTCTTTAAGAACCGCCAACACTGGTGTTTAATAAGGACAAACATGGACAATCTGCAGAAATCACCTTGAAGGAGGTCAATAGCTAGAACCTGTGAACCTCAAGGGATCATGTACACCCCTGGCTCTTCTAAATTTTTACCTATTCACACTGATGTGGCAGGTGGCAAAGCTCTGCATTGTTAGCCTGAATTGATTATGCAATCCACCAAGGCTTTGAGCAATAGCTCATCAAGATTTCAGGATAGGCAAACCACAGTGTGCACGACTGGACAATAGAAATCATTAACAATAACCAGCAACACATCATGCCCATGACTGTGCAATTTACTGGGTTCCAGACTAATAACGGTGTGCGCTTTAAAACATTTTTCCCATCTCCACCTTGAAACTACTATTTAAAGTATTGCAAATAAGAAGTTCAAGACCTTTCAGCAATATTTTATGCAAAGAGTCTTAACCAAACCATTAGCTGATCTTGACCTGCATAGTTGATTAGAGCACAGCTCATCTCATGTAATTACTGCTGACTAGCCCTGCTGCTGGTAAGATCAAAACCAGATTTTCAAGGAATATGGTCATCCTCATTTCAATACAATTCAACTCCGAAAAATATGCCCCATCCTTGCACAAAATATGTAAAGTAATAGCACCATTGCTATAATTAGGTTACATTCATTCAGTTGTTCATTCACAAAACAACAGTCATGCAAACAGCCTGACACATGGAGCTACTCGTAAGCTGATCAACACCTCAGAAAAATCCACCCACCATTTCCAGCACTGCCTGAAAAAAAATCAGCCATGTCTGATCCCTGTTTCCTGCCAGAGCAGCATGGAGAAGCTCCCTTTCTATAAATGACTGCACGGAAACCCTGACAGAGGAAGAGTGACGCCTTGTCTAAGCATGGAAGATTTCCTGTGTGAAGTGTGAAACAGTCTGGTGTGTGTGTGCATGCGTGCAAGAGATATAGCTTCCTATAATTCTTGGATAGAAACTACTCAATCAATGTGCTAAATGAAGTTCAGTTTAAGAATTTCTCTGTTTTTTATGTCCATGTTAGGCATTTAATGTAATGCCACTATTTCTATCTATATTTGTATCTGTTTAGCGCTCCATATATCAGTTATCTGTATTCGGATTTAAACCTGAAGTAGGCTTTTTTTGTTTTTTAATTAAATATGAAACCTATGACTGTGCCCATGGGAACACTGGAAAAAATGTAGAGATGTAGAAATGCTAGCATTGTCAGAATGGACTCCTGGCTCTGACAGTTCCTCAACTTCAGTAATATTCGCAATATTTTCAAACAAACGTGGATGGTTCTATCAGTCCCACTGCATGCCTCTAGTCTCAACCAGATGACATGTGAACCTTCCTGGCATTCTTCTATAAATAAAAAAACTAATAGGGTGTTTCCTATTCGTATCTGTATAAGACTTTATCTACTGAATAATGTATTTGTATTTGGTTACATTCCTAGTCTATATGTCTTTTGCTAATGTGCATCTGGATTTATACAATAATTCTTTAGCATTTTATTTGGCCAGTATATCAGTACGCTCAAACGAAACAAAAACATTTGCTGATAGAGAATAGCGTGTTTCTGGCTCAGTGGGAATAAATGTCATTTCCCACACACTGAGCAGTCCTGACACAGACTCTCCTTGTCCAGAAGTTCACTATAGTCCTCCACTGCAGACGTGCAGGCTGCTTAATCATTAACAAACACACACACACACACACACACACACACACACACACACACACACACACACACACACAGAGTTTCCTGCCTGAAACATTTCCCCAAGCATGAAGTGGGCATTTCCCTGACATTGACATGAAGGACGTTGTTTTAAAATGTTATTAACTGATGTCAACCCAAACTGCATATTGCACCTCAGTACTAAGCAAGCAAAGCATTACTATTAACAACAATAAAACCACAAACCAAATGTATTCTTCATCATCAATCAAGTGTAACAAAACATTAGCCAGATCTGACCTTGCCTGATTTCTAAGAATCTTATTGAGTGGAACAGCTTCACAATGTCCCTGAGGAATGGAGGAAATGATTGTTCTATTAGACTGTTTTAAAAACTGACATACTTGAAAACACCACCCATGTTCCATGCAACATGGTAGTACTTTGTTGCATCATTATTCTGAGAATACAGCTGTATTTAGTGCCTATAAACATTACCTTTTGTTTATTTTGGTTTTACAGTATGGCTTTTGGGAACAATGGTGATTAAACTCTGTATCATCACTTACAGGCAATTTAGTTTACCGGCATGTTTTTGGGGGTAGGAGGAAACCAGAGAACCCAGAGGAAACCTACAGGGACACAGGGAGAACATGTGGACTCTGCACAGGCAGTACCCCAATTTCAGGATCAAACTGGTGACCTGGAGCTGTCAGGCATCCACACTAACCACTGTGTCACTGTGCCACCTGGTATTGGATCAGAACAGATTTTTTGCTTTATTCTGTGCTTTTTCATATTTATGCTTTGAACATTGAGCACGTAGGATGCTGACTGACACAACACAGAAAACATAGATCTTGCACAGGAACTCATCAAAAAGCAATCTGCCATCGTTACTCTAATGTTTCACACTTAAACAGAATCTTTGCAGCAAGTCACTTGGCTTCTAAGAGAATGTCAATATTGGTTCGATATCAGATCAGCATCAGTTGATGGCTACTAGCCAATACTCAGAGTTCTGATATTGGCATCACCTTGAAAACAAAACTATGTTACTTGGTTATGGTGCACAATGACAATAAACTTAATTGAATTGTATTAACGTAAGCAAATTCTAGATCAAGTGTTTATAAGACGTGATCCTAGTATCATAAGGTTCTATCTGGGTGAATAATGAATAGCAGATAGAACCTTATAACACTAAGGTCATGTCTTATTATAAAAACTTGAACTGGAATTTGTTTTTGCAAATAATAATAAATAATAATAATAATAATAATAATAATAATAATAATACTTTCACAAGTCCTAAGGGTCTGTGAGGAAATATGACTGCTTTGGTTTCTTTAGATCTTATGCCATATATAGTTTTCATAGGCATTTTGTGTCATTTCATAGACACATTTTGATCTGAATAACCAAAAGGTGAATTCATTTCTGCTACTACTGAATTTGCTTTGACAACTCTTATTGAAATATTGGTGACATCCAGCGAGCGTCTGTCACTACTGTGACCTATACTGCTCTGCCTGCCTGATAGAAGAGCTCACTGATCTTGATAGCCTCCCAGGATATTATTCAGTTATTTTAATCTGTGCTCATGAGATATTCTCTTGCTTTCTGGCTCTCTGAAATTGATATTAACTTGTCTCTGGGGAAAGATGCTTATAAATGGACTGGTCTTGAGTCTTGTGTGCTACAACACAAGGACATGATAAATTCATTGTTTTATATGCCATTCTCATAAATGGCATATAACTGTAACAAATTAAGCAAGACAGAATGAAACAACCACGCCCACACTTGATTCACCCCATGACAAATTGCTGCAGCTTGACATGCAGTAACAAATCAAAAAGTAAATAAAGCAAATAAAGTGAGAATGAAAATGGTCTACAGAGTTATTGTAGGATACAATGATGATAAAATATTTTTGTTAAATATGCTTTTAATAGAATTTCCTTCTCTTTTGAAGAAAATAATCAGTGACAGGGTGGTGTGAAGCAGCCCGACATGGAGCAGAAATCTGTTACCATCACAAAGTTTATGATTTTCCAATAACAGCACATCCCATAAAGTTTTATTCCTCAGTGAAACAGTGAAATTTACTATAACAGCATGGTTAATGGCACTTTACTCCATTTCACATAAAATAAACAAAGCAAAATTCTGACTGCAAAAGTAATGTGCAATGGTGTCTTCAACAGCGAAGAGGGCTGGTATTCTCAGTTGGTGTGGTCTAAGGTGTGATAAGGGAACTTTATGCCAAAGATAATAAACCAACCACATATGCCTCATTTAGCAATACACTAATGACTTCTACTGGTTTGATGTAGGACCAAAGTTACTGGGATGAGAAATTAGCCCTATTGTGTTGGGATTTCATGCTTTAGAAATTCAACACCATACAGAAGGTGTGACTGCATGGCCATCAGTGCCTCATGAAAGCTTTCAGACCTTAAAAGGCTTTTGCACATCTGTTCATTCACAGATATTGTCCCCCACCCATACCCCCCCCAACCACACACATACACACACACACACACACTCTCTCTCTCTCTCTAGAGATCTGAGCCTCTTGCGTACCCACCGTCCCCCATGACATCCCTTCACATGCACTTGTACATGTGAAATGGAATTCAACTAACATTCAGCTCGCCACTGTGGAAAAAAAAATGTAGGAGAATCAATGAAAAATGTGCTAGGAGACAAACCAGGACATTTTTTTATTTTATTTTATATTCAAGCATATTTTTAACGACAGCCAAAATGATTTCACCAATTTCATTGTCACATTTCTTTCTCTTTCAATCCCTCATCCCCTGCTTGCTTCCTCATGCTACTCCTTTACAGCTACTGTATCTTGCACATATACTGACACATTTAATTCCAGGTTATAGGAACCTAACATCTTTCTGAAATCTTATAGACAGCTATGATTGTAGACTGACAACGAAAAGCACATTCATGCATACGCACTCCTACAGGAAATTTAGTCATAATGTTCTATGTCTAAAATGAGACTGAAGTCATAATGGTTCCTTTTTTATTGGATGCCACTTTCATTTCTAACATTACTGCCATAAAAAAGCAAAAAGGGACTATAAACTATTATATAAAAAGTGTTCCTCCCACTCCGACCAACTGTAAAATAGAGCAAAAATAAATGTATAAAGTACAAAATAAAATAAATGCCTGTATCAAAAGTCTATGATACATAACAGGACTGATACTGCAGTAACAGCTTCTCCTGAAAAGCATTCGTCTATTTACAGCAATCCTCCTGAATTTACGTTCCCAGTAAACGATCTCATCAGTTTTCTCAATTCATGATTTCATTCATTCAAACAGAAAGAAGGCTTTTATTTTTCATGTCATCATGGTCTTGTATAGTTAACTCCAGAATTATTGGCATGCTCCATGAAAAGAAGGAAACATAATATGTAAAATAAATAACATGAGTAATAAGCAAAATCTGAAATATCATATAGGGTCACTGTATAGTTTTATTTTGACATCATTATTAAATTAAGTTCAAATAACATTTCTTAAAAAAAGGTTTATATTACCGGTCCATAAATATTTGGACACAGATAAAGTACCAACAACTATACACACACATACTACAAATATTGGAGCCGAAATTAAATAATGAATATGAAAGTGTAAGGTTTCAAATTAAAGTGTAGCTTTCCGTTTAAATATGAGGGTATGTACATACAAATTGAGTGAACTGTGTAGGAATACTTTATAATATGTGTTTAAGGGACCAAACGTAATTGGACAATTGACTGCTCAGCTGTTCCCTGGGTAGATGTGTATTAATCCCTCATTATTTCACTTATAGTCAGATAAAAGGCCTAGAGTTCATTTCAAATGTTGCATTTGCATTTAGAATCTGTTGCTGTTAACTCTCAATATGAAAGTCCAAAGAGCTGCCACTGCCAGTGAAGCAAGCCATCATTAGGCTCAAAAATCAAAACAAATCCATTAGGGAGATAGCAAAACATTAGATGTGGTCAAATCAGGAACACCAAAACCATGGAAAACAACTGTGGTGGATAACAGAAGAAGTCTTTCGATGTTGAAGAAAAAATGCTTTAACACAACAGTTGGCCAGATCAAGAACACCCTACAGGAGGTAGACATGTTTGTGTCAAAGACAACAATCAAGAGAAGACTTCACCATAGTAAATACAGAGGGTTTACCACAAAATGTAAACCATTCAAAAACAGAAAGACCAGAGACTAGAGTTTGCCAAAAAAAAAAAAAAAAAGCCCATACAATTCTGGAACAACATCCTATGGACAGATGAGACAAAGATCAACTTGTATCAGAATGATAGGAAGAGAGGAGTTTAGAGAAGGGAAGGAACTGCTCATGATCTGAATTATACTACCTCATCTTATAGCATGGGCATGTATGGCTGTCAGTGGAACTGGTTTCCTTGTATTTATTGACGTGACTGCTGACAAAAGCAGCAGGTTGAATTCTGAAGTGTATAGGGTTATATTATCTGCTCAGATTCAGCCAAATGCTTCAAAACCCAGTGCAGAAGGACAATGACTCAAAGCATACTTCGAAAGCAACCCAAGACAAAGAAGAGGAATGTACTGCAATGGCCAAGTCAGTCACCTGACCTGAATCCAATTGAGCATGCATTTCACTTGCTGAAGACAAAACTGAAGGCAAAATGCTCCAAGAACAAGCTAGAGCTAAAGACAGCTGCAATAAAGGCCTGGAAGAGCATCAAGAGGAAAGAAACCCAGCGTCTGGTGATGTCTATTGGATTCCAGACTTCAGGCAGTCATTGACTGCAAAGGATATACAACCAAGTATTAAAAATGACAATTTAATTCACAATTATGTTAGTTTGTCATAAGCATAATGCGTTGGCCCTTCCGTTATTGTACTCCGTCATTGTATAGAGTATTTATGACAAGTGTCGCAGGGACAAAGTGAGGAAAACAATCAAAGACTCCAGTCACCCACATCACAGTCTGTTCTCCTTGCTGTGGTCTGGCAAATGCCATCGCAGCATGAAAGCAAACACAGGCCGCTTCAGCAGAAGCTACTTTCCACAGAAGCTACTTTCCACAAAGCATCTGTCTCATCAAATGAAGATGCAACTTAGGTACAGACTAACTTGCACACAATGCACATTCACATATTGTACTTTATGACATACAAAATACATACCTACACACATCTGCATCTAAATATCATTGTCTTGTCGCACTGTGTACTGTCAATGTCTCTTGTGATCTTTTTTTGTTGCACGGTCTGCTGTTGCCTATTTATTTCTCTCTTATGTCTCCTGGTACATGCCTACCTGTACACCATTAACACAACTCACTATGGACTCTTCACTTATGCACTCCAATCTATTTGCTCATTCCGGCAATCACTATACTTGCATAGCTGCATATTGTATAGTCTATTTATATCACACTGTATATAGATCCTGTTTAGCCAGACTCCGTTGTTGTTGTAGTAATGTATGTAAGCACAGCTCTGGAACTTGCTACCAAGCATTTCACTGTAATTAATATACTGAGTATATCTCCCTGTAAACTTGTCCAATTACTTTTGATCCCTTATAAAAAGAGAGGACCACATATAACAAGTGCTGCAAATCTTACCCTGTTTTACCTGAGTTTTGGATGTAAATACCCTTAAATTAAAGCTAAATGTTTTAAAGTATTATGTAATTTTATCTAATATACTGTGGAAGACAGCTAAAAAAAAAAAAAAAAACATTAACTTTGTTAATGTCCAAATAATTATAGGCCTCACTTTATGCAAGTATAATTTATACTGTAATTGCTATTTTTTTCCACAAAACACTGGTTACAAAAGTATCACACTCCTCAACATTTAATAGTGAATTTTTAACTACTACTTTAACCAACAATTCCAGAATTGATCGAATCATGCAAGTTTTTACTAACATGAAAGAGTGAAGCCAGGTTGGAGGAATGGGAGTTTGGAACCACCGGCTGTGTAAGAAAATTCAAACATATAAACTAATGCACAGACTACCATAATCATACAGTGAGATGGAGCCTGTGCAAAAAGATGCACGCCATCAACAAAGCAAGACTGAAAACAGCTCATCGTTGACAAAAATGCTGCTTTTAATTCCGATACAATGTTTGGATAACTGGTCAATCCAGATGTAAATAACACTGTATACTGTAATACTGTTGAGTAAAAAGGAACCCACACACCACCAAAGCTAAACTGTAGGAAGCACTGTGACCGAAGGGAAGAGAAAATATAGACAATGAATACCGTTAAAATTCATGGTGGATCAGCATATTAGCTCATGAAAACACTCTTGTTAAATATGTCCTATCATTTTTTTTATTTTTATTTTATCTAATAATGCATTTATATTTCCCTTAACAGGATCATTCAATATTTAGCTTATCATTTCACTGGAAGGAGAAATGCCTTTGGCATATGCCACACTTGCCAGCCAAATTTCAGTAAGGACCATTCCAGTGTATTTCTATAGAAAGTGACACATCCACAACCTTCTGGTTTCCTTTCAGTGTTTTACCTTTCACACATCTTTCAGTTAATAAGGACACAGTAGCTGAATAACACACAAATGATTTTTGACAAAACTGTTCGATTAAAAACTGACCAAGAGACAAGGATTTATAAGTAATAATCAACTTCCGAAAAGAGACTAGAATAAGCATGGGAACATGAAGCACAACAAGTTGGGAAGATTTTATTTTATTATTATTATTTTATTTTATTTTTTTTAATAAATAATGTCCTTATGGAAAATGTGTAAGCAACACAAAAGTGCAAGTGCTTATATTGTTAAAGCTGTCTGAAGTACAAGTGACACAATTCCACATGTTCTGTAATTTAACTATGTGAAGCATCTAACTAAATTACAAGTAAAACAGGTCATTTAGAAGAAGTCGTTTGCTGGATGCATTTGAAACACGACATGCATGTGATTAATTCGAATAAAAGTCGAAAACATGAATAGCTGTCTCCAACCCAGCAGTAACCCAACAGCAGTTTCCTCACTAATGTGCTGGAAGAAAGTCTATCCTTCACTACCGACCAGCAGGGAGACAGTCTGTATGAACAATGATGTCGAATAAGTCGATTAAAATGACGTCGAATAAGTCGAGTAGCTACTCACCAGCTCCACTGTGGATGATCCTTTTTATTTAAGAGATGCAAATTAACAGGGAAAACAGTAAAAACCCCCTTACAAACACACAAAACACAGGTCGCCTCTCTTTTACTACGCCAGGCGTGGGCACATGTGCAAGTCCCACACGAAAAGTCAAAGAAAGCGCAAAGCCAGAGAAGCGAGAAAAACAGTCGTGGCTGTTTCAACTGCTTACAGACAGACAGGGTTGTGAGGAAAGGTCTAAAAATGTCACAGAGCGCGCGCCTCACTGCTGCTGATTCCACTGCACTGCCTCCTGCAATGGACTCGCCAAGTTTAAACGGACGCCACATGAGTTAGGGGCGGAGACTATGAGTCATGCAATCATCATCATCATCATAATAACAAGATCCGACTTAAAATAGTTTGATGAAGGGGGATCCGGGAACATCAACAAGCCTCCTCAAAGGGGATCCCATTACAAACAACACATGGGCTTCCTGACTGCATTTATTCATTCAGTTACTGACTGATTGCTATGGAAATTCATCTTAACATAACCGTACAACCCCTGCTGAAAAAAAAAAAAAAAGGTTGTAATGGTTATAATGGGACCTGAACTGGTTTTTAATAGAAACTGTAATGGTCCCTGTGGGTCTCTACTGGTAATTTGCTGCCTTCTATTGTCTAGTGGATACCATTAAAGACCGCTAATGGTTTTAATGGTTAGCTGATGGCATTTGGCATTTGGCTGATGGCAGATAGCTGATGGTATGTAATGGTATTTGTAGTGGAAACCATTAGAATTACAGTGATGATTTCTATTTTTTTTTTTCAGCAGGAACCAAATATAACTATTTGCTATCATGGTATCTGCTTTTAAATTTGCATTTTCAAAACTTAAGTATAAAACACTGCATCAGCAGTACAAGTATGAAATAATTTGGCTATAGAAACTGCTGGATGGTGGCATGGTGGCACAGTGGGTAACACTGCCACCTCACAGCTTCACAAGTTTTGCATGTTCTGCCCATGTCTGTGTGGGTTTCCTCCATGGTCTCCGGTTTCCTCCCACCTCCTGAAAACGTGCGTGCAGGTGGATTGACTACACTAATTTGCCCCTAGGTGTGAATGCATGTGTGAGTGTGTTCCTGGGATATGCTCTGGATCCACCATGACCCTGACCAGGATAAAGCTCCTACTGCAATGGACTGCAGTGTCCTTTCGTTCATCTTCAGTAACCACTTTACCCTGGTCAGGGTTATGGTGGATGTGGAGCCTATCCTGGGAATACTGGGCACAATGAAGGGACACCAGTCCATCACAGAGAGCGCTGGTGTCCTGTCCGGGGTGTGTTCCTGCCCTGCACCTAATGTTCCCGGGATAGGCTCCTATACCTGGATAAAGCAGTGTTTGAAGATAAATGAATTATTGTATATTTTATACATCATTTGACATAGATATACAGTATATAACAATATTGTAATAGTTATAATTATATAAAGTAAGTATACTGTAATATTGTTCAATAAATTATGTTACAAATAGGGCAAAATATTCAAAACTGTGATAAAAAGACAATCAGAAGATACCATTTGAGATTAGGGTTTAAAAAACACACCTCGGAGAAGAAAAAAAAAGTGTGAAGAGGACCTCGCTGACACCAAAAAGACATAAGAACATCTTAAACAGTTACTTGAAACTTCTTATATTAAAGTCAGATGGTGGAAAAAGTAGAATAAAGCTTGTTATATAATGTTTCTCAGGAGAGAGTGTGTGTTAATAGCAAAGTATTGCCTGAAAGGCTGTCACCACACCAACCACGCTGTTCTGTTCACTGGGCACTGGAGAATTCATTATAGCACTTGCCCAAAATGAGATCATTAGTGTGGGAGAATAAAGAGTCCTGAACTTTTCATGGCTGAAATAAAGTTTTCTGTGAAAACTTAATTAAAAAAAAAAAAAGTGGTGGTGATGATATTCAGCAAGATCTCTCATAAATATCTAGTCTTTAAATAACTGACCTTGTTCTTCTGTTGTAATGCAGAATGTCAGCTTTATTTGACATTTTTATGTGCCCCTGTTACATTATTCATGTAATTGGACATAAACACCAAAACTAACAAAAGGTCTAGAGTTGATTGTTCATGTGACATTTACAACTAGTGTCTGTTGTTATTATCTCCTAGCATGAGGAAGACATTAGAAATGTAATGAATGTAATGAATACCCTGAGTATTCTCAGCATTTGGCCTGTTAAAATCAATAGTGTGCATTATTAAAAAGCAAGAACACACTAGTGAACTTGGCAGCAGATAAAATAGGGAGAGTGAAGGTTTCGAGAAAAGTTTCTGTTATTAAGAAAAACCTTTGGACAGACCAAAAACATTCTCCAGGAAGTAGGCGAAGATATCTCAAAGGTCACCATACAGCAGGTTTTTTCATTCCAGTCCTCAAAGACAACACAACAGTTCACATTTTTTGCTCTCTCACAGCCCCCATTGCTCCTTAACATTCCTTCATTCATCTTCAGTAAGTGCAGTCATGGCCTAACGGTTAGAGAGTTGGACTTGCAACCCGAAGGTGAACCTGAAGGTTGTGAGTTCGAGTCTCGGGCCGGCAGGGATTGTAGGTGGGGGGAGTGAATGACCAGTGCTCTCCTCTACCCTCAATACCTCGACTGAGGTGAGTCCCTTGAGCAAGGCACCGATCCCCCAACTGCTCCCCGGGCGCCGCAGCAAAAAAAAAAAAAAATGCTGCTCACTGCTCCGGGTGTGTGTTCACTACTGTGTGTGTGCACTTGGATGGGTTAAATTCCGAGGAGGGGTCACCATACTTGGCCACACTTCACTTCACTTCACTTTTTCCTGATCTATGCTATGGTGGATTTGGAGCCTATACCAGTAACACTGGGTGCGATCCATCCTTTGATGTGACACCAGTCCATTGCAGGGCACTATTTCAAACCTAGGACTCATTCACACCTAGGGGCAAAAAAAAAAAAAGAGTAACTGGCATGTTTCAGAAGGTAGGCCTAAACCCCCAGAACACACAGGACATCTCGTGAGATGCACAGACAGTATCCAGAGCTCAGGATTGTACCAGGAACCCTGCATGATCCCAAAGGATTCAACACAAGGTGCTAACCAGATCTAACAAGATTCTGTCTCTAGAACAGAGAAGTCAGGTTGCTAAAAGGCCACGATAAAGCATGTACAGTTATGGACAGATTAACACATACCAGAGTCATGGAATGATTAAAGAGTTAAGAAAGGAACTGCTAAAGACTTATACTGTTTTATTTCTAAAGCATGGTGATGTGCAAGTCAAGTTTGCTGCTTTGAACTCAGAAGCCCAACATGGTAATCAAATGACCTGTGGTTTTGCTTTAGTAATGTTTCCTTAATAGCTGAAAGCAAAATCTCAGAATGTACAATGCAAAATGTACAATGTTTAATTCGTCAAGGCTAGGATAAAATATTGGCCACCTTTTATGTTCTCACTGTTACCAAGAACAACCACAGTCAGGAGATATCAAAACCATTCCTGACTGGAAGAGAGCATAATTAATTCATCTGTAGATGGTAGGGATGTTATTACTTTCTTCCCTGTTGATCAGAGCGACACTAGCCAAAGACATTGTGTATATAAAGGAGCGCTCCCCTCCAAGTGTGTTCAGCTGCCCAGTGCTGCATGAACAGAAGTTCAAAAAAGATGTTGTGGCTCGCATTATGCATCTCTATGAAGGAAGCTTTGTCATTCTTCTAAATATAAGTACACAATTTAATTTTCTTGAATACATATGAACAGCCAATCACCTTGCATTATAAATAAATGATGCCATTTTCAAGACAGGTCCACCAGATGGCAATACAGTGCTATGAAAGGGTTATGCACCGCGGTATACACTTCATTGGACATTAAAGCATGTAGAATATAAAAGTATAAATGGATGTGATGGAAAATAATGGTCAGAGTCAGAGATGATGGCAATAATATTCATTGGATTTAATGGATGCTGCACTCATGTAAAGTGGCTTGCTTATAATACACAGTGGCCTAATATTAACTAATACTGTGAAAACAAAGGCAGGACACTATGGGGCGTAACAGCTACAGTATAAGGCTTTTAGCTAAATTGGTCTAAATGTTGTTTAGTATTTAGTTAAGAGTGTGGAATGAGTTGATTTGGTGGCATTTTTAAATGCCAAGGCTTAGTATCCTGTTAGAGACAGTTGAATTTGCTGAAGAAGGGTGATATGTATCTCAGAGATCTCTCAGAAATAAAAGACACCTTTTATCTCTGAGATATCTGTAGAAGATGTGAGTGTGAAACAGGCTTCACTTTCCTCCAAGGACATGCAGTTTATTTGCTTAAGACTACATCAAATCAAGGACGAAGATCTGTTGGCTTCCGTTCTTTTCATCGGTCGGAGACATGAAAGCTCCTTTGAGAGTTGGCAGAAGCGCTGAAACCCTGGACCAGGCGAGCATAAGTCTACCATTGATGAGGGAAAGGAAAGCGATCTGCTCCACAAAGCATCTGTTCATACTCCTTTTCCCACACTTCAGTGGGGCAAGAAAGGGTTAGATCTCAGATGACTTTGATAAGCAGCCATCTCTCACATTAGAAGAAGGGAATATTAAGAAGTGTTATTTTGTAGTTCATCAATGTGGAAGGCTTGTAGTTGTAGTGGAAGTGGTAGAGCATCATACTTTAAGTAATAAGGGACTCTTTTGCACCAGTTTGCATGTTGTCATTTGAGTGTTACTGGATTGTGAGGTATAGTGTCATGATTACTACTTGTAATGCATTATTAAATGAAAATTCTGCTTTTGAATTTCTTTGAAAGATTGTCTCTGACTCATGTCAAGTTATTGCTCATTTTGATCCAGACTGCCTTCTGTGTGATACATCACACGCTCAGAAATCAAGGTTCCAAGCTCTATTTTTTGTTGCCACTGGGGTGGTACAATTAAGAGTAGATTTTATGCATCTTTATTATGTATCTTGGAAAAACATAATTTAATACATAATTGGACCTTAAAGACCAACATTTGAAGCTTGTCTTTAAAAGCTAATTAACGTTAGAAAACATGTACTTTTCCAGGTAAAGGATACATACTAAAGGTAGAAACATGTACCCTTGATGGTACCATGGCAGCGTCAAGGAATAGTACAGTTTGTTACCTTTATTTCTGAGAGAGCTGGAACTGTATTGATATGCATGTGCTGTTAATTAAACCATACATCTCAATAATATCTTTTCATGCCATGAGCATGGCAGTACAAGTATATAACACATATGGATGTAGTACAAGATGGTATAAGATGAGTGCACAGACACCGTGTCCTTCTCTTAACCCTTGTGTGTGCTGTTTGATAGCTCTGTAAACTTTCTCTTTCAACCTCTCTGCTGGTGCCATGATAATATCCATTTTGTCCAGGCACCATGAACTTGTGAAATTCAACAGGGAACAGTCAGAGCTGGACTCAGCCACCCACCTTTACTTTTCTAGCACCCATAAATTTTAGCACTCTGACACCTGAGATTAACATGGCAAATTCACACCACGAAGTGCTGGAGAAGACATGGTTGTTATGTTGAAGTAATCCTTCATTTACACTGCTATTTTACATTTCAGTGTCCTAAAAGCTTTCCATAATTCATATTTCTAGTTGTCACGTCTGAGTGATGAAGAATATTGAGAAAGAAGCTTCCTCATAGTAATCATAGCATTTCCGGGGTTTTAGGCCTTTCCTTCATTATATGGAAGCGCACCCACCATTTCACAGCCGGATTAAATGGGGAAAGAAGGACCACATGGCTGTTGTTCGTCTGCAGTTTGTATAAGATAATCTCTGTTTATATTTTTAAAAAAGGATTCCTTATGGGGTCCTTGGATAGTTGGATAGAGTTTTAGGTTTCCTAAAAGGGTTCTACTTAGAAGTAGCATGTGTGTGTGTGTGTGTGTGTGTAATCCTAGGAAAACGTTATTCTGAGCTCCTACATTCCATTTTCTTCTCTGCTCCAATGCTGGCGGTGCTTGAAAGTTCGTGGAAAGGGATACAGCGCCTCTAATCTCAAACACACACACACACACACACACATTCCAGTCATTCTCTGCCTTTGGAGGCGGCATCATGTCTCTAAACTTCATTCTAACCTGCTTTCAATGAAGATGCTGCTGTATTCCATACATGGATGTCAAAGATCTGTGACACAGATCACCAACTCTGATTTAGTTGGATGCAGGTTTATGTTTTCATTCTTTCAATATAATTTGTTTATATATAACTATAAATGCATCAAAATCACATTCTCATCAGGGAACACTGGTGATGTTGGAAATTTAGAACTTCATGGTGAAAAAGAGCTCTAAAGAGTTAGAGATTTAGTATCCAGGTTTAAAAACCAGAACAATTAAAGGAGGCTTTTTGTGTTCCCCATTTGCATAGCTGAAAACCCAAACTGACATTTGCATATCTGTCATGTAACTGCACTGTAAATCATCTAAAACATATAACCTCGGATCTAGTCGCTTAGGTGTTACAAAGTAAAGTAAAAAAGTGGATTATGCTTAATGTAGGTATGTGTAACCCCATCCCCTCCCCTCGCGAGTCTCAGCCCACCCACTGCTTTTCCTGCACATTTTTCCACTATATGAACTTTCCTGCAGGAGTTTTATGGATTAGTGGAGAAAACAGGATGCTCTTTAGTGTCTATGGGGCAGCCATCTGCTAAACCTGTTGCTTCCTTTAGCATGCACAACCTACACTTTACATTGTCATTGTGCAGTCCTGTATAGTGTGCTATACTTTTCGATACCAAACTTTTGACCTCAACTGTGTGCGTGTGTGTGTGTGTATGTATGTTGTACAATGTCCGGGAACAAAGTTAGTTCCT
>CM075012.1:8553226-8564381 GCA_037576675.1 Pangasius sanitwongsei
CTTGAGGTGGATGGGCTACAACAGCAGAAGACCACATCAGGTTCCACTCCTGTCAGCCAAGAACAAGAATCTGAGGCCGGTCATGGGCTCAGACTCACTGAAACTAGACAACTGAAGACTGGAAAAAGACCAGGTGATTTTTTATTTCTAATCTTCAACTGTCCAGTTTTGACAAACGTGTGCCCATGATAGCCTCAGATTCCTGTTCTTGGCTGACAGGAGTGGAACCCAATCTGGCCTTCTCCTGTTGTAGCCCATCCACCGCAATTTTAGATGTTTTGTGCATTCTGAGATGCTTTTCTACAGGTGTCCAGGTGCTCCTATTAAAGTGGATGGTTAGTGTATGTGCTGTAGATAAATGGTTAGCCAGAATGATCAAGCCCTTTTCATACCTCCTTCAATAGCCAAGAATTTAACAGACACAGAACAACTCATCATTCCATACCTCCATACTTTACTGTGTATCTAGCAGTCAGTCTATAAATACCCCGACTCACAGCCTATGACTCTTCTGCCTCATCTTAGTGACTGTCTGAGCCTGTTATTTGAAGAATAAGCAGATTCACAGATGATGCTACTCCTCCTTAGCAGAAGGTTCAGTTTTAACTTGAGATAGTTACTGATATAAGTGCCAGTGTATTCCAATATAATACCTTGCAGAGTTCTCTGTTTTTTTGCTGGAGCTTGTTGCAGTAGCATTGCATCACTGTCTGGCCATCTCACTGCAAAACCATGTCTCATTACTAAATAAATGTAATGTCACAATGGATATGTGGACATACTTACTGAACCTGACTGAAAAGTTCTAGTTAGAGTGGAAAGAATGTAGACCAGAGTTCACCATAAGCCGATTTTCTCACAGTCCTCTCTAATAAGTGATTTATAGGATTGCAGAAATTTGTGTAAAGCAAGACCATACAGCATTACGGCAATGGCAACACTTTTTTCATGTTTTCAGAACAAAGACATTGTGTTTGTGGTGAATTCTGATAGTATGATAGCTGACAGGTGTGGTATTCCTGTGAGGCATGTTGCATTGCAAATCACACTGTAGCTCAAAACTCTCTCACTGTAAGTTAATGAATGGTGAAACGCTTCAGCTAGACTTGCTTTGTCTACAGTATATTTTTGGAAGATTTTTTTTTTCTTTTCCATTCTCTTCTATTTCCACTTGGCCTTCACTAACTTACCAAAGTCTTGATTTATATAGTTCAGGCTGCTTTTCACTTCACTGAAAATGAGCCGTTTCGTGTACTCTCTGTCAACCCTGAAGGTAGAGCGACTCTTTTATTTTCCAGCTCACTCAATTTAAATGGCAAACATTTGCAACCACATGAAGTCTCAATGATATTTCCTTTCTCGGATAGACAGACACATATATAAACACATATGCATAAATACAGAAAGACATATGCAGCCCACATTAAGACATTTGCAAGCTTAACAGAGTAATATAGAGTAAGGGATGTGGTAAACATCAGCCAGTTACAGCATTCTCAGATTAGACAGTGAGTAAGGGTGTGCATGTGGAGAACTGGCAAACACCAGTAAAAAACACCAGTGAAATTCCAATCAGGAGGCAATGTGAGATCACAGCCCACACAATAAATTGCAGTCCAGGGCCTTTGATATTTTCTCTTTCTGACCCTTTCAGTGCGGCCATCTGGTACCCAGAACAACCTGCTTCAAAGCCCCGTTCCCCTGCCATTAAAGCAATATACAGCAGCATTAATTATGCTTGTTTATTAAACTAAAAAAGGGTGGTTATTTATGACTTAGGAAAGCGTGTTGTGTGCATGATGAGAGGAAGAGGAGGATGATAAGAGGAAGAGTCAGGAATAAGAGATAATTAGATTGAGACAAGGTCAGTACTGTGAAAAAACAGTGATAAATACAAAATCCTTCAGAGACACAGTAGTTGGCTGTGATTTTTTTTTTTTTTGGCTGCAATGTATTTGTCAAGCACTGCAAAATACCAAAAGTGATATGAATTGCTTAAAAGTGGGAAAGGCCACACATATCTATTTCAAAATACAGTTGACCTTTAAGTCCCCCCTCCATATCTCATACTGTGCTAGCCTGAGAAATAGAGCAACAGTAAGATGTCTCACCCCTGAAAAAGCCCAAAAGTGATTATTGCTTCACATGCCTTTTTTGCAACACGATAGCCTGTTAAAAGGTCTGTGCTATAACTCAGGCCATGAGGGCATTTTATGCATGTCGCTGAAGGGCCTGCAGACTCAACGGCAGCCCAACTCCTTTCTATAAAGTGACCAATAAATCCTGTGCCCATTTCCAGGGCTCGTTAATGGAGGCCAGCAAGGATGTGGAAATCCTTTCTCTTTTGATCGAGTCAGGCTTGTGCGTGTGCATTTTGTCCATAAAAGCACTGGTTGAGGAGGAAGGTCCAGGAGCGACACGGTCTAATGATGACATGTGAACACCGGTCAAGGATAAAAATGGGATCTGGACAAAGTGTCTAACTCCAAATGTTCGGCAAAATTAAATCACTCAGGTCCATGTTCGAACATTGTGTAACATGTGCCCTGGAAACAGCTGGTCACCTTAAAAGTAAAAGGAACTACTAGTAAAATATATACATTTAGATTTAATCTAATGATTATTACATGAATAGTATAACATGCTTGCAAGAACGAACTGTGCATGATTAATTCACAAATTCTCAAAGCAGTGGACAAGCAGAACCTTTGCTTGAAAGATATTATGTAATTATTGACAACAGATACTAGAAATGAAATCACTTGTTTTACCTGTTATGTTTACACGTGGGTCGAAAACTTGTTTCACGCACAATATTCTGACACTCAACAGGAAATAGCAGAACCCTGGGGCATACAAGTGTACAATATGTTCCCAGCATGGCACAATATTTAAAACAGGTCAAAGGATACAATAAATACAAGTTTGTGATTGAGCATGAAATTACAATCTAACAAATAAGACTTTTATTTATTTTCAACCTGTATCATGACTTGCATATTCTTTTATACACATTACCTTTGGCAGAAATTATTGTGGGCCTTTTATTGCCTGTTTGTCCAGGTGTGTGTGAAAGGGCCTCTTGATCTACTTGATCCAGCTGGAGCTGGGAGTCGCAGAAGAAAATGAGGCTGAGGGACATCTGATCATTACTGAGCTACAAAGCCTTTCTCCATCACTCCTTCTTCCTCTACTCCTCCACCTCCTCCTCCTTTCCTTGTGGAACTTTATCCCTCACCTGCAGTTTCTTGTCTGTCTCGAACAGAAGGCTATCTTCTCATTTTCAATCAAGTTTCTTCCTGCTCCTTTCTGAATTAAATCTACATTCTCTTATGGGCTTGCCAAAATACTACTTCTCTGCCTCTTCATGTTACATACTCACAATAAAGCATATTATTATCTGGCTGTAGAGAGCAGAGGATTAATAAATCCATTGTGAATTGACTACTCCACATACTCACTTACTGTAAATTTCTTTGAGCACTTATTCCACTTTGTACTCATTGAAACAAATCCATGTCCATATAGTGCACAGACATTTGTATAGTACATGGCTATATGCACATGCTGTAGAGATGCCAGAAGCAAAAACATGCTGTGGCTTCATTACCAAACTAAAGTGGAAAATTGTGTTAATTACATTTAAATGGGTTAATTTGATGATTTGGTAATTAACACAATGTCTGTTGTGCACTGATCAGTTAAACCAGTCAGCATTAATGACTCAAAGCAGAGCTGTTGTACCCTTAAGTTATTTCTAATTACTGTGAGACATTAACAGTGCTTGCTTGAATTATTCAGCAATGCCATACTAAGCTTAGCAGTGATGGCTAGTTGTGATATTAGATGGGAGGGATATATACCTAATAAACAGTAAATAGCTCAACAATGAAACTATTAGGGTTGAGCAATTCATTATATCACAAGGTCTTATCAATAGCATATTAAGAATGATGTGAGGCAAAGATCATTGTATGCATGCACACACACACACACACACACACAGCTGCATTCATTATTTCTAAATTCTTAAAGCAGTTCAATAATGCTCTACTGGCTTCGTGCTGTGTTTCCTCAGAATACCAAACATGGTTAACAGAATAGTTTTCCCTTTTTCCTTTTCATATAAACCAAAAACTACTAAACTTCTGATTCTATTATCAATCCTTTGAGTAATTTGTACTTCGATTGGAAAATGTGAGATTAGTATATCTACATTTAGTTTCTCCTCCAAAGGCATTTTTTGGGGGAAAAGGATTATAAGAGTAAATAATCCAGCTCATTCACTGTCATTACACCTACCACTGTATTTCACATGTGCCTTCTCAATCACTGCTAATGATGTGTTATGGATATGTCAGCAAAGCGGGCTTAAAAATATCTGCACAAATGTACACAAAATCAGTTGATATGACTGTCAGTGATAAACTGCAGGAATCTATAATCTGGGCTAGAATAAAATCAACCACAGCATTGCTGCTTCATACCATTCTGTTCAAGTTCAAATTCTTTATTTGTCACATACAGAGAGTTATACAGTCTATAATTCTTGCAGTGAAATAATTAATTGGAAGTTCATGAACAGCTATGCATTTTTTTAATGACTGTGCTGTTGTGCTCAGTGCACAAAACAATTGTTAACAGCAAATAACCAATAATGGGAATGCCAGAAATAAAACCTTATACCGATGTCTTTTTATCTTCTTTTTATCTGCTTTGCCCTGCTAGCTCATTTACGCCAGCCACCCCTGAAGTTTATCATTTACAAAGTGCTGCACTATATGGCCAAAAGTATGTGGGCACCTGACCATCACCCTCTTATGTGCTTTTTGAACATCCCATTCCAGATTTAGTCCTCCTTTGCTGTTATAATAATCTCCACTCTTCTGGGAAGGCTTTCCTCTAGATTTTGGAGCATGGCTGTGGGGATTTGTGCTCCTTCAGCGACAAGGGCATTAGTGAGGTCAGGCATGACCTCGGTGAGGAGGCCTGGGGTGTAGTCCGTGGTCCAGTTCATCCCAAAGGTCTTCTGTGGGGTTGTGGTCAGGGGTCTGTGCAGGCCACTTGAGTTCTTCCACACCAACCTTGGCAAACCATGTCTTCATGGAGCTCGCTGTGTGCACAGGTGAAATTGTCAAAAGGGGCAACACTTTGGGAAAAAAACACATATGGGTGTGATTGTCAGGTGTCCACAAACTTTTGACCATATAGTGTATATCTGTTATAGAATTATGCTAATGTGTGGCATCAGTACTTAACATGGTGGGCTTTGTCAAGCCCTATAAGAGATTTTTGCACTAAATAATAACCAATCCATAGTTTTGCCACAGAAAAATGTCTACAGAAAAGTGAAAAGCAAAACTAAACAGTGACTGTTGTCTATGCTGTATTATGCTATGTAAACCTGGACAGTTTGTAAATTGATGCTTGGAGTTCCCCCGGTCCTCTGCAGGTATATTAATGTGGGTTTGATGAGAGGGAAGGAGAGAGTTGACATGGGAATGCCTGGCATGTGGCTGCTGTGGGATTCTGGGTGGAATGTAGATATATACCAGGAATGAGATAGATCTCCTGCTATTGTTTAGTTAACCCCTCTCCTCACTGATATGTTGTCAGGATTTACTTCACACTACACTGGATCATGAACACCATCTTTATCAAGTTAGGCTTAACATCCTAGATGAAACATTTTCAAAGATGCCTAATTTGAAGATTTGACTTTATTTGTGTAGACATTAAATTACATTCCTTTATGCACATACTGTATTTTGTATCATGCTGATTTGCAGGTTAAAAATAAAACTGCTTAAAATTTCAGCACATCACCCCTCACTTGTTTTTGACCTTAACCATGTTTTTCACTCCAGTGTTTTTTCCTGCAGGCTTTTACAAGTGTTTGCTGTCTAATCTTGCCTCTCTATACACTCATCCATCCTTTGCTTGCCACACTCATGTGCATACAAGTTGTAAACTGATTTATGAACTATGTGTGTTCAAGGGTGGGGATAATCTGGAAAAAAATTTCCCCCTTACCCTAATGCACCTGATCATCCCTGATGTGTTTGGTGTCTGATATTTGCTTCTTTAGTTTAGTCTTGGAGCTACAAGACTTAGTTTAACCCTGGAGCTAACAAATAACAGATGTGTGTCTCACCCAAAATCTTTTCCATGAATATTTGTCAAAACATAAACTAACTGCACTAACGTCATTAGTGTAATATTACACAGAGCTGTTTATGTGCTTTTAGATACAATATGGCTGTATAAATCACCAAAATATTACAATATATGTTATGAGTTCAGCCAAACAAGAATTTGGACAAACAAGAATCCATTGTTTCTATAGAATAAGGCATAACTGTCAGTTATCCTTGATGGTAATATGATTCCACTTTGAACTTAGGTTTTAATAAATGTCACCTACTTGTTAACTACACTAGGAGGCATTATTGAGGCTCATTAACTACATTTAGGGCAAATTGGGGAAAAAAAAACTGTGTAATTTGATTTTTTGCTGAAAAAAACAGACTAGCACGATTTGTGTATTTTACAGGAGTTTGGATTTACAAGAATAAATGTGGGTGCTCCATCATTTAGTAGTTTTCTGGTGAGCAATTTTGACTATAATTAAACTCAGTTTCCATTACACAAGTCTCATCCACAGAGTTGCAGCTAATTAGCACATTGAGCACATAAGTCTACAAGTACAGTGCACATATGTTAACGCAGAGCAAATTCTTCCTGCATTACTTCAGGAGAATATATTCAGCTGGCCTTTGTTCCAGATCAGAGAGGCCTCAGGCAACAGTGAGATGAACTTTGAATGTCTTTGGTTAGAAGGCGTTGCTAGGCAAGCCCATTCTTGGCTGTCCTGCCATTGTGGGAGAGTTATTTCAGAGGATTATTTTTTCATATACACAAACTCTGATGTCTGTGAGTTACTCAAGAGATGTTTGGCATGGGTGCTCTGAATAGACAGCTAAACCAATGAGTCAATCAGCATAAGATTATATATGTTTTATAAGTATAATGAAAATGAAAACAGGAACGTAATAAGATAAAGAAATAAGTATATTACATCATTACACAAAGATATTACTTTTTACACTTAACTACTGATGTCGTTCTTTGGCAATGTTAGTGTAAGATGTTAAAATCTAAAAGGAAGCTCTGAAAACCAGACCATAAGTCTGTTTTAACAGGTCTTTTTTAAAGTCAGTGTAGGTATGATAGTATGATGTATGAGTGTCAGGTTAGATTATTTGGAAATATGAGTAATCAGATTATAATTATTTTTTATGGATCACTGGATTACAATATGTACATTAGTACATTAAGATAACTCAGTGTTGTCTATTATTTATATATCCTGATCTTTTTTCACTGAATTGGTTAATGACTTTGTCAGTACTTCTGGTCCTAAATAGGTCTTTTTATGCAGTAAACCTGTTCATCCTAGCTACATGCTAATAGTAGTTGGTGAGTGTTAGCTAAACATAGAGCTAACATAGCTAGCTGTGGCAAAGACAGCAAGAGGAACCTCAAATTGCTAAGTGAAATGCTGCTGAGGAATAGTTCTCTAGAGGGGGATAAGTGCAAAGAAAAACTTTTATTAATCTGTGTAAAGCAATGATTTATGTTTAGCTCTGTAGCCCTTTAGGGCTTTGTGTTTAGCTCTGTAGCTCTTTAGCACTTTATGGTTAGCTCACTGGCAGTCCTAGGGCTAGTTTTGTACTTTTATTACAGCAGTACAAGATCATTCTAATTAGCTGTCTAATGATACCAAATAAACCACATCAGAAGTAGTCCAAAATAATCGGCAATCTACCCAACACTATATATATTTATGTATTTAATTTCACCTCATCTCAGTAAAGGCTGCTTGACTTAAATCACACTCTCTCCTACCTCATAAAATAGAAGTGATGTAATTGGTGCAGATAACTAGGGTAATATTAACCATCCCATCACCTGAAAATCAAGGCTGCCTATTTTACCACACAGATCTGACAAAGTTAAATTGTGCTTATAATAAACTCGATTCGAATAAACATGTAGTGAGGGTGTATCATGAACATGAGCATGACAATGCAGGAAGGCTCTCACGGCCCACCACTTTCACAAGTGAATCATAAAATGGCCACAATGATTCACAGACAACCCAGACTAAGGATATGAACGAGTGATATACAGATCCCCCACTCACTGACAGGAAAATGTGTCGGACTCATACATAATCCCACATAAACACGCAGACTGCATATAAACACAGTGGCCTCGCTGCTTTAGGTAGTGGACAGTGGACCTTGAGGTTTGCCTCTACGAATGCTATATGGGATAAAAGGAAGTCATAAAGTGTGGCTAAAAGTCTGCTTTACGATTTAATGCGACAACCAGAGTGCACAAGCTCCTCATTAGGAAGAGGCCCCTGCTGTGCTGGCTCTATTTGGGCCAATGCGACAGACGTGTGTGTGTGTGTATTGGGCTTTCGCATGGCCTGCAGCAGACTACAGTTCCCCAAAAGCACAATAAGTTGAAAGGGTTTATATGCAAACTGAGCATTTAACACACAAGTAAACTGTAAGACTAATAAATGAATAATAGGTCTTCAAACAACAACTGAGAAATCAGTTCATTAATAAATTAATCTGCATATATTTTTAAGTTTCCATATGTATTGTGTCTTGTGATGGCTGAGTATACCAGTGTCTGCAAAACAAACTGCTCCTGAGCCTCTATTTTCATCTTTTTCCCAATCTTTCCTTTTTTGTTAGGATGTCAGGACTACATTATACATGACAGCAAAGACTTGCAAAGTCTTGCACTCTTTCAAAGCCTGCTGCTTTTACTGCCTGTGCTCATGGGGTGTCTGAGCTGAATATTCCTAGATGAGATAACTGAAGCCTGTCTATGTTTAAACATGGGGGTTGTTAGCCTTAAAGTTGTAAAGAAAGTGAAACAATTTGAATAAATCAAGGCGTTAAATATTTGTTTTCAGAGATGAAGTCAACTGCTACACAGCACAAATGAATGTAGTGTAGGTGTTTTTGTTTCTGTTGTTTTAGTTCATACATGCATGATTTGTGAGTGCAAACGTCCGTGCATTTATCAGATCCTGCTGATGCAGGTTCATACCGGTTCATATGGAATAAATGTCAGTGCACTGTAACAATTAGAAGAGCTATAGTGAAGCATTTCAAGAGCAATTGTACAATATTATATAAATCCAGACATCTTGAATCTGGCCAGTTTTTTATTTGTTTAGTGACCATTTTTGACTTTCGCTTCAAAAGTTTTATTTATTCCCAAAAGGAATAACAGAAAACTGCTCACACTAGTGATGACAGGAAGTCCATTTTTCTCTGGCCAGTCCTGCACCATATGGAGTCTATCAGGAGCCAGAGGAGTGTGGAACTGGTTAGATAATAGGATGTTTATGCTGTGTTTGTGCCTACTGCAGCCCAGCTGTCATCTGATAGATGGTTGAGAGATTGTCAGTAGAAACATTTCATCGTAGACATGAAAGTCTGTGAGGTCTTTGAAAAAATATGCACTTCCTCCTCTGACGCTTTCCTCTCCCCAGCATCCCACAGCTTGATGGGCTTTTAGCAATGTGTGGGGTCTTTGTGAAAGCTCACTCTTGTTCTCTTGTTCTGTATTTGGCTTTTCTCCTCAGTTAAAGCAGTAGCCCACAGGCCTACAGCACCCAAGGGAAAATTAGTCACACTCTGATGAGATAGAGCAGAACAATGTGGAAGGAGAGAACAGCTTTCTTGGCGTTCTTCGACTAGTCTTGACATGCCAGAGCTTTACCTTGAATCACACATCTTTTCAGTTCCCAACCTGGAACAACCTTCTATGTACTCCATGTAACCAGTAGTGATAGTAACATTTGGCAACACAGTGGTGTCGTGGTTAACCACTCAACTCGAGGAGTGTTGAATTTGAATTCTGGTAGGACATTAAGAGATCAGTTTGATCTAAAGTTTTCAGCAACAAGCAAATCTGAAAGTGTTTAAACAAATCCATGTTAAAAACATAAGGCTTAGATGTGATACAAGTCTGTACATTATTAAGCTCTGGTGTGTCTGGTGTCTTTTGTACACTTCTCTCACCATAATCTTAAAGGGATTGAAAGTTGCAAACTGATTGGCTGTCTTCCATGAGCCAGTATCCAGCAGCAAAATAAACTTTTGAATTCCGTGACACAGTGTTTTGAACCAAGACCCATAACAGCCATGTTTATTGATGAAATGTACCAGACTCTCAGCTAGATGTCTTGCTTGAAATACTAGTACATTATAGATGGTATCAGATTGTAAATAAGAGTCCTTCTTGGTGTGTATAATCTGTAACCCTATCATCAAAGGTTATCAAGTCAGACTTTGAGATTCACTCATCAATTTTAGTAAAATAAAAGAAGATACTATAATCATGGAATGCTCCAATGTTCAAAGCTATTATGCTTTAAAGGTATCTGAGATTTGCAGCATTAAAATTAACTTGATTTCTTAAAGGAAGGTACTATCCTATCAGTCTATATGTTCTAACTCCATGGCTAGCTTTTATCTACATGTTATAGCAAGTAGTGAGTGCCAGAGGTGTTTAAATCATTTCCATTGGTTAATGACTCATTCAAGCATGACCTGACCTGTCATTTAAGCTGCTTACGTACAGTGAATAGCCTGACGTGTAACAGCATTATGAGTCAGCTTCTTCCATGTTGGCTTTTTGTATATGTTGCAATAAAAGTTTAAATGTTGTCATGCCATTACTCAGAGCTTTTGCCTTGCTGTTTTTTTTTTTTACTTCCTTATAAGCAAACATTATGTCTGACTCACCAATACGATGTTAAAATGCAGTGAATAAAAAGCTTACATATTGTGTCCCGCTGTTATTGATACAGGTGCATTGCAGTTATCAGGACAAAGTAACAAACATGTTTGCCATGAACAAGCCATAAGCTAACAGAGATACTGCTGTTTACTTTTTGATCACTCAGTCGTGCGATATCTGGGCAGCGTTTAGCCAAGTGTATGGGAAATTTCACACCTTAAGATCACTCAACTTTATGTGTAATATATATACAGTTAGGTCCGGAAGTATTTGGACAATGACAGAGTTTTTGTGATTTTGCTTTTATACACCACCACAA
>CM075012.1:8581604-8597438 GCA_037576675.1 Pangasius sanitwongsei
TGCAGTGGGTCCAGTGAGTGTGGAAGGTGGGATTTGATGTGCCTCATGACAAGCCTCTCGAAGCACTTCATAGCGATGGGTGTGAGTGCAACGGGACGGTAGTCATTGAGGCAGGAGACTGAAGACTTCTTAGGCACTGGGATGATGGTCGTTGTCTTGAAGCATGTGGGAACAACGGCGCTGCTCAGGGAGATGTTGAAGATGTCAGTAAAGACATCTGCTAGCTGTTCTGCACATTCCCTGAGCACCCGGCCAGGGATGTTGTCTGGTCCAGCAGACTTCCGTGGGTTGACTCTGCGTAGAGTGTTCCTCACTTCATCTGTGGTTAGACAGATCACCTGGTCGTTGGTAGGAGGTGTGGTCTTCCTTGCCGTCACGTTGTTCTGTGCTTCAAACCGGGCGTAGAAGTCATTCAGCACATCTGGGAGGGAGGCGTCACTGTCACAAGCAGGTGATGTTGTCTTGTAGTTTGTGATCGCCTGGATGCCCTGCCACATGTGCCAAGTGTCCTGAAAGTGACCGTGGATTTTCTTGGCATGTGCGCGTTTTGCCTCTCTGATGGCTCGGGACAGTTCGGCCCTTGCTGTTCTTAAGGCCGCCTTGTCCCTTGCTCTGAAGACGGAGTCTCTGGAATTTAACAGCGCACGCACCTTTGCAGTCATCCACGGTTTCTGGTTGGAGCATGTAGTGATGGACTTGGAGATGGTCACTGCAGTAATGACAAAATCATTTTGCAGGGAGCAGTCAGAATGATTGTGGGCTGCTTTGATTTTCATTTCAATTTAGATTTTCAGACTAACTATGCTTGTGCTGATGCAGACAATGTCTGAATCTCTTGGAAAACAATGATGGGCTATGTGCCCAATGCCATCTTAAGGACACCGGCTCTAACTTATGCTAACACATGTGCTTGCTGGCATAATTTAATCCTGGCTCAGAGCTGAATCTGACTTCGGCTCATCAGTCTAAACAGCCAGTTGTTTGTAAAAAAAAAAAAAAAATCCAGACAAAGTGACAACCAATAAACAAGAAGCCCAGAAATCAGTCTGAGTCACCACACTGAACTCTATATTGGTGGGCTCCCAGTTCATCCATGCCCAGTCTCCATGGTGTGTCTTCTGGCTAATATTATGGATTTTGTACAGATTGACCTTGGACATACACCCGCTGTTGATGTTTGTGTTGCATTACTGGTGGTTTTACTGGATGAAGCACTACACCCAGATGTGTGTAGTACTGCGTGCAGAGCACTGATGACTCTATAGTGAAAACTTATGATATTGCATTATGTATGGCAAGAACTGGCATCTGGGCCAGGATATGTGAATACTCTCTACAAACTTTATATTTAATGTCAGGTCTGGTTGGCAGAATCCATTCTGCCAGATATGTGCTGTTTGGCCCTGCAGAACCTACCTGCCTGCTGGCATTTTTATCAGAAGTCACATTGGGAACTGATTTCCACCAGAGAGATATAATCACCACTGATGCTTCCCTCACAGGCTAGGGGCTGTCTGGTGCCTCAGAGGTACTGGGGGAAGGTGGCCCCCTGGTTTAAGGTGCATCAACTAACTGGAGTTGAGAGCTATCCATCTGGACCTGAAGTCCTTCTTGCAAATTCTGAGACTTCACCATATTCTCGTTCTCTGAGACAACATTGTTTTGGTCAAAATACATCCAGGGGAGTTTTCTCTGGTAGCAATTTTGTGAAAGAAGTTTGTCCAGGCACATCTTTGCCTATGCCAGGTTAACAGACTGGCAGGTGCAGTTCTCCCTGGCAGAGCTAGACAGCCCTCTGGGATAGGATGCTCTGGCCCACTACTAGCCTCACCACCTGATATATGACTTTGCACAAGGCAAAATTGCGAGTAATAACTCCCGTTTGTGGAGAATCTTAAGCCTATTAAATGTGAGTGAGTGATTTGTGTTGGTGGGTGAGTGAATTACAAACCAGTGTGTCTGTGAGATACTTCACATTTAAAGAAGTCCATTATTAGAAATGGCTTTACTTTAATAAGTCCTGCTGATTACCCACTGATTGGGACAATCATATTAAAGTCAGTCTGGATTGCCAAGAATTCCTTGGCTTTCAATTCAATGTCTACAAGCTTGTTCACGAAAGAGTCCATTCTGGCTTTAGATGGCTGAATTGGTAAACTAGCTATATGGTGACATCTTCTGGAATGGTATGTCCTTACAAGAAGTAAATTACTTGTTTGCTGTCTACCATGTTATATTAAAGCCTCATTTTGTCCTTGAACTATAATTATATGCTACTTTTATCAACATTTAGTCCTTACGTTTAATGGAAATATGACCTTTCTAAAGACAGAAATTGATTAACTTTGATGTTTTAGCAAGACTATAAGGTTCAGTGCCAGCCTCAGTCCATGAGATTAAAGTTAAAGCAACAGAAGGTCAACAGACTGGAACTGAGGAGAATGCTGAGAAGAACAGCAGCAAACATATTTCAAATATACATCTAATATATAAATGATTGTGTTTTTACTTATCTTAAAAAAAACTGAAGAACACTGCAATGCAAGTATTCACTTAATCATTTCGTTATTCATGGCATTATTTAATTAGATCTAGATACATCTTTAACACTGCTTATTGTTTTCTCTATTTGCTCAGTCTTGAACAGGCTTGGATGTTACTGTGAACATTGTAATTCAATGAAGTAAAATAATGTTTTAATAGTTTGACTACTATGGCTACATGGTAAAAACAAAATCATTTTGTTGCTGATAAGATGAGTTATTCAAAAACAAGAGCTTGTCAAACAGAAAAGGCTTGTGTAAATCTCCACAATTTTACACTAAAACTCTGACTAAAGGAGAAAAATATTACACAAGACATTAAATGAGTGGCTTGACATTAACATAGCTTCTCTTACTTAATCTGCAGATAATACTGAATAGAGGGTTGAGTTTAAATGTAGCCTCAAGCCTGTAATTATTAACTGACTTAATTGCAGGTGGAGCACAGTGCACATAACACCTTGCACTGTCTGTGAAAAGTGTGCACTGGAAATCCATTTGCTAACACATATAGACATGGACAGCACATCTAAGAAACTTCAGCTAAA
The DNA here is from genome assembly GCA_037576675.1 of Pangasius sanitwongsei. Taxonomy (NCBI): domain Eukaryota; kingdom Metazoa; phylum Chordata; class Actinopteri; order Siluriformes; family Pangasiidae; genus Pangasius; species Pangasius sanitwongsei. Next base: position 8,584,696 of record CM075012.1, read on the forward strand.
GTCAGAAGTGGGACTGATGGGAGGAGTGTCCCTAATCGCAGGGGTCATGATCGGTTCAGGGATCTTCATGTCCCCACAGACTGTGCTGCTGAACATCGGGAGTCCTGGGGCTAGCTTGGTGATCTGGGCCTGCTGTGGACTGTTGGCAATGTTGGCATCACTGAGTTATGCTGAGCTAGGAACAGTTATCCGTGAATCTGGAGGTGAATACATCTACATAATACGTACTTCTGGCAACCTGATGGCTTTTATTTTTGCCTTCACCTCTGTGCTGGTTGTGAGGCCAACCAGTATGACTGGACTGGCTCTCAGCTTTGCCCAGAATTCTGTCGCACCCTTCTATGAAAACTGTGCACCTCCAGCTGTGGTGGTGAAATCTGTAGCTGCTGTTGGCCTCTTAATCTTGGTCATAGTGAACTGCCTGAATGTACGCTTTTCCATAGTTGTCACCACAATCCTCATGGCAGTTAAATTCCTTGCATTGCTGGTTATTTCCATCGGTGGTGTGGTGTTGCTTATTCAAGGAAACACCAGTAATCTTCAAAATGCATTTGAAGGGACCAGCCAAAGCATTGGTGTGATTGGAATGGCTTTCTATCAGTGTCTGTGGTCCTATGATGGCTGGAACAACCTGAACTCTGTGACTGAAGAGCTTAAGCGTCCTGAGGTAATTCTTATCTCATGTTAAAGAAAGATGATGAGGAAGATAACAGTAGTAAATCACGATCTTGTTGCATGTAATCCACACAGTGAAACAATGCAAAATTAGAAAAGGTGGCTTTAACAGTCATGCAGATATGAATCATGCTTTACCATTTACGAGTGTGATGGATGACCTATTACCACTTTAACACTGGTGTGGAACTGTTCTCTCAGGTGAAAAATAGGCAATTCTCTCTCTACAAGGCCTTCTACAAGTCTGTTTATCAGTGAAATATATAGCAGTATGAATTCTGTTTATATTCCTCAGCATTCATTATTCCATTGTCTTTGAGCATTTCCCTACCACTTTACCACAACACACCACTAGCACTCCAGGTTTGGCTAACCAGAGTCTAATTCATTTGAATTAGATGTGATGGTAGTTAAATATGTATACACACACCAATGTCACCAATCACGCAGTGAGTAAACCACGCCCTGCTCGTTACAACCATACCGGAAACAATTAATGTGCCATTTTAGTCTTAAAATATAAACCAACTGCATGACTCACTACATATGGAATAGCTGGAGTGCCTTAAATGCCTTAAAAGATGACGAGAAACAAACAGGTTCTTCAAATGTTCACAAGAAAAACTAACTATCTGGTTGCATTTATTCTAATTTGCCTTAAGTTGACCTAAAGCTTTTTTTTACAGTACCTTTTTCCTAGCTGCTATAAATGTTAATATGTAAGCAGAAATACTTTGGACTTAGTGTCTTGTTTTTTCTCCTTTCATTGCAAACTTTGGTAAGCTCATTTTCACTTGTATCATGAAAAGAAGAGAGTATAAAAGGCTGAAGCTGAAGCGGGAGGTAGGGTTAATTAGTGCGGTATCTCTGGTCGCAGGCACTATGATAGGATCGGGGATCTTTATGTCCCCTCAGTTTGTGATGTCCAACGTTGGAAGCCCTGGAGCAAGTTTGGTCATCTGGGCTGTGTGTGGCCTGGTGACTCTATGTGCTGTGCTCACTTATGTAGAGCTCGGTACACTCTTCAAAGAATCCGGAGGTGAATTCATCTACATCCTGAGAATCTATGGACCCTTACCTGCATTCTTTGTGGCATTCACTTTTATAATCGTGTTGAAGCCAGCAAGTATTGCAGCCATGGCCCTGAGTTTAGCTCAGTATGCTGTGGCTCCTTTTTATCCAGGCTGCATTCCACCTATAATGGTGGTGAAAAGTATAGCAGTGGTGTGCATTTTGGTGGTGGCCACCATCAATATACTGAATGTTCGCTTCACCATGGCCATTCAAGTTATCTTTCTGGTGGCCAAAGTGATGGCTCTGATAGTAATTGTGATTGGCGGAATGGTGGCCGTAGTCCAGAGTGGCCTGGAAAGCCTTGGCAATTTGGACATTGCCTTTCAGGGCACAAAGTTGGGGCTCAGTCCCATAGGAATGGCTGTGTATCAGGGACTCTGGTCTTTCTCAGGATGGTCTAATCTAAACTATGTGACTGAGGAGTTGAAACATCCAGAGGTGAGAAGTCAGATATTTTGTGTTGAGGATCTCTTTATATATTATACTTAATTGTTACAAATATTCATTTATCTACAACAAAATGTTATTCTATCATGCTCTAATGTAAACAGAGATCTTTTTTGAGGGGTATCTAGAAGTCAATTAGTGATTGTTATGAAATTTGTAAATATCAGTAAAAGATGTACTGATTTCTACATTGTATCTATTTGTCTAAGGTAAATCTCCCCCGGGCATTAATGATTGCCATCCCAATGGTAACAGTCCTCTACTTGCTGGTCAATATTAGTTATCTGGCTGCCATGACTCCAAGAGAGATGATAGTATCCAGTGCCGTGGCAGTTACTTGGGGGTAAGTTTATTTTGTTTTGTTTTTTTGTTTTGTTTGTGCATTCAGAAAAATGGCATGACACACTGAGTATATTGTTGGTCAGTGATTGAGCAGTGTCTCGCCTCTGAAAACAGCAATAAGGTCCTGGGCAGCTGGGGCTGGGTGATGTCTATCGCAGCAGCACTGTCATCTTTTGGCTCTCTGAATGGATCGTTCTTCAGTGGAGGACGAGTTTGTTTTGTAGCTGCCCGAGAAGGTCATATGGTAAGGAAAAAAAGAAAAAACATTATTTTGCCTTCATCCTTTTAACTGCAGCAGCCTTCTTTTCAGGTGACACACTCAGTGTTAACTTTTGAAAAGTCTGTTAATGTAGTACTCACTCTAGAATGTTATCATGCAGTCAAGTCTACTTCTGTATTTCAGTTAATTTCTGAGGCAGTGTGTCTAGTTTTCATTCATTCATCTTCATGATTGATGGATGGATGATGGAGCCTGTCCCAGGAACACTGGGCATAAGGCGGGAATACATGATGGATGCGATGCCACTCTATCAAACAAACACATCCACATACACTCAGTCACACCCCTGGACAATCTAGAGTAGCCAGTTCACCTACCAGTATGTTTTTTGGAGGTAGAAATAGCAAAACTCCCCACAAACAGTAATCCAGGCTCAGGATGGAACCCTGGAGCTGTGAAGAGGCAATGCTACATGCTGCACCACCAGGCCATTTTTTTAAATTGAATTTTCATGTGCTATTTTGGTTTATGGAAATGTTATTGTATAGTATTGGTTTCCTGATTAAAAACTGAGACTAAATATTTAAAACATTGTTTTAACATGTGTTTAATATGTGTTGCTCTTTCAGCCTAACATCCTGGCCATGGCCCATGTGCGGCGCCTCACTCCCTCACCAGCTCTTATCTTCACCACCATCATCTCCCTCATTGTGCTCATTCCTGGGGATTTCCAGGGCATAGTCAACTTCTTCAGGTCTGGTCTAACATGTAACAGGTCTAACATGTAACCTGCAGCTTCACTGGGACTACAAGCTCAATACATAATTATTATTCACTCAGAGAGGACAAGAAGGAGTGTTTTAAGTGGTGTGATTTTTTTTTTTACAACCTTTTAATCCAATCACGTTATGGGTTAAAATGTACTCATACAACATTATTGCTGTTGTGTAAAGTAAATAATGTTATTAACATGATAGGCACTATCTCTAAAATTCATTTGGCTAAACTCCATGTCTTTGTAGCACCTGCACTATGAATATTTAGTTAACTCAGGTTTTGCATGTGGAGACTAGTTTTAATGCAAGAAATTATCTCTTTATTTCTTCTCTAATTGTACTCCATTTGATCTTCAGCTTTACAGCCTGGTTCTTCTATGGAGTTACAATATCGGGGTTGCTCTATCTAAAATTAAAATTTCCTGAGCTTCCTCGTACGTACACGGTGAGAGAGCTTCACATGATTGTTAAACTATTATGATATGAAAATGAAGAAGATACTTTATCTGCTAATCAAATTGTGAAAAAATACATGCTCACTCTGCACTATGATACCAGATTAAATTTACCAAAAAAATTATTACTCTTTCTTTTTATTTCTTTAACTCTTTGCTATTCTGTTTTTATATGATCTTCTCAGGTACCAATTTTTATCCCTATCGTGGTGCTGCTGGCGGCTGTGTTCCTGGTTCTGGCACCCATCGTTGACAATCCTCAGCTTGAGTACCTGTATGTCACCCTCTTCATCTTAAGTGGAGCTTTGATTTATATCCCATTAATTCACTTTAAACTGTGTCCAGGCCTGCTGGACAAACTCACAGTGGTCATGCAGCTCTTCCTGGAGGTGGCACCAGCTGAAAAAAATGTATAAATCACCATGTCAGACTGTGAGGCAGAGCTTTTTGGCCTCTTGCTGGTCACTATTTGGCCCTTAATTTTCTTAAAGCAATGCAGCACAAAGTTTGCTATTAAATGGTAGAACAAACATTATACTGGATAGTCCTTGTACATACTGTATTAAGATAATCTTAACTTTATTATACTTTTGAGGAAATGGGCTTATATTCCCAGTCTTATTGGTTGAGTTGTTGTCATTTTTTCCCCCAAACAAATAAACATGTGGAAACACTATGATTCAGTATGATTCATTACATAAGATCACTGAAATGTTATTAAATATAAGTTTTCATCAGATCTGTTTCTGTACTAAGTGCTTGACTGGATGGTCATTAATGTTCCCAAAACAATGTGACAAATTCGAAAGTGAATGTTTATATTTCTTAGCATTCATAAACTTTGACTGAGTTTTCCAAAAGGCTAGGTCTAGGACTTCTAAATACATATTCAGCTAGGTCCATAAGTATTTGGACAGTGACAGAATTTTCATAATTTTGCCTCTGTACACCACCACGATGGATTTGAAATGAAGCACTTGAGATTTGATTGAAGCTTTAATTCAAGGGGTTTAGCAAAAAATATTGCATTGATGGTTTAGAAATTACAGCCATTTTTACAGTCTTTTTTTTTTTTTTTTTTTTTTACATAATTTTCATAGGCTCAAAAGTAATTGGACAAACTAACAAAATAAATTTGACAAAATAATAAAAAATATTAGGATTATTTTTAATATTTGGAAGCAAATTCTTTGCAGTGAATGACTGCCTGAAATCTGGAACCAAGGGACATCACCAAATACTGAGTTACCTCCCTTGAGATGCTTTGCCAGGCCTTTACTGCAGTTGCCTTCTGTTTGTGGGTCTTTCTGTCTTCAGTTTCGTCTTGAGTAAAACTAGGTTGAGGTCATTGGACATTTAAGAACATTTAATTTCTTTGCCTTAAGAAGCCCTTTGGTTGCTTGAGTTGTCCTTGGGTTGCTTTCACGGTATGTTTTGTGTCATTATCCATCTGTACTCTGACGCGCCGTCCTATTGGTTTTGCAGCAGTTGACTGAATCTGTGCAGAAAGTATAGCTCTATACACTTCAGAATTCATCCTGCTTCTTTTAACACTAGCCACATCATCAGTAAACACCAGTGGTCCAGTTCCATTGGCATCTATACATACCCATGCCATAACACTGCCTCCACATGTTTGACAGATGTGGTATGCTTTGGAACAAGAGCCCTTCCTTCCCCACACTCTTCTTTTCCCATCATTCTGGTACAAGGTAATCTTGCATCAGATCTGATCAGGCTTTTTTAGTCTACACTTCACATCTTGATTGCTTCATTTCAAATCCATTGTGGTGGTGTACAGAGGCAAAATTACAAAAATTGTGTCACTGTCCAAATACTTATGGACCTGATTGTAGGTGGCCAGATGTTAGGTTTTCAGTAATGTTTGTTAGCTTTTTAAGAATTAAAATAATATCAAAATATTATCTGATTTTTTTCTTGCAAGAAATGTGATACAGCAAGGTCGTTATATATGAGCAAAATAAACACAGTTCACTTTACTAATCAAATGTGCGTTCACAACATTTTACAATGCCCGTAAATTACTTAAATGCCCTTAAATGGCTATGGTTTAAATTTATGTCAAATTATAGTACTGGAGCTCAGCTCCAATTCAGATGAACCAAAAGTGAGACAGCTCATCTCCTGTAAGCTCCAGCCCACAATTTAATCCCTGCTACTACGACACAGATAAATTTACATGATTTTCTAGGTAGACCTAAGACCTTCTGCACAGTACATGAAGCTGCCTCAAATGTTAATATTTTAACAGAAATACTTAGTTAGTAATTAAGTAGTTAGTTTCTTATTAACCATGATTCACACATTTTCTTTTACTGCAAGATGTATTAAGCTCATTTTCACTCGCACTACAGCACCATGACAAGCAACGAGCACAAAGGGCTGAAGCTGAAGCGGGAGGTAGGGTTAATCAGTGCAGTATCTCTGGTCGCAGGCACTATGATAGGATCGGGGATCTTTATGTCCCCTCAGTTTGTGATGTCCAACGTTGGAAGCCCTGGAGCGAGTTTGGTCATCTGGGCTGTATGTGGCCTGGTGACTCTATGCGCTGCGCTCACTTATGCAGAGCTCGGCACCATCTTCAGAGAATCCGGAGGAGAATTCATCTACATAATGAGAATCTACCACCCTTTACCTGCATTCTTTGTGGCATTCATGGTAATAATCGTGTTGAAGCCGTCAAGTATTGTGGCTGTATCCCTGAGCTTTGCTCAGTATGCTGTGGCTCCTTTTTATCCAGGCTGCATTCCACCTACATTGGTGGTGAAATGTATAGCAGTGGTGTGCATTTTTGTGGTGGCCACCATCAATATACTGAATGTTCGCTTTGCCATGGCCATTCAATTTATCTTCCTGGTGGCAAAGGTTGTAGGTCTGATGGTGATCGTTATTGGTGGAATAGTTACCATGGCCCAAAATGGCCTGGAAAGCCTTGGAAATCCAGACATTGCCTTTGAGGGCACAAATGTGGGGCTCAGTGCCATTGGAATGGCTCTGTATCAGGGATTCTGGGCTTTCTCAGGATGGTCTAATTTGAGCTTTGTGCTTGAAGAGGTGAAAAAGCCAGAGGTAGGTTGCATGATATTTTGTGTTGATATGATAAACATAACATAGTTGACACTGTATATCTTTTAATATCTCAGATGGTTCAAATGGTATATTTAGCCAGTAAATATGCATAATTCATATTTACTGGAAAGATATTCTCTACAGGAAAAGAAATCTATTTCTGCATGAATGATTTTATGATATTTGTAAATAACAAAAAAAATTGTACTGACTTATTACATTATATTCATTTGTGAAAGGTAAATCTCCCCCGGGCATTAATGATTGCCATCCCAATGGTAACGGTCCTCTACCTGCTGGTCAATATCAGTTATCTGGCCGTCATGACTCCTAGAGAGATGATGATGTCCAGTGCTATAGCAGTTACTTGGGGGTAGGTCATCACAGTTTGCACCCACAGGAGATAATGCATGTAACACCTCTTGGACAGCACTAAATTCGTGTATGTATTATTAAAAAAGACCCAATGAAGATCAGCATCTTTTCTCTGATAACAGCAATAAAGTGCTGGGCAGATGGGGCTGGGTGATGTCTATTGCAGCAGCATTATCTTCCTTTGGCACGCTGAATGGATCGTTCTTTGGTGGGGGACGAATTGCCTTTGTAGCTGCCCGAGAGGGTCACATGGTAAGTACTAATGAAGCCTTTAATATTTGTAGTTATACCTTTAAAAATACACTATGACCCTCTGATCTATATTTGTATCAAGAACACCTTAAATGTCTCACATAAGATGTTATATCCTAAAATGTTTTTCTTTGGTGAATTCTTTATGTTTTGCTGCTCTTTCAGCCTAGCATCCTGTCCATGGCCCATGTGCGACGCATCACTCCCTCTCCAGCACTCATCTTTACCACCATCATCGCCTTCATTGTGCTCATTCCTGGAGACTTCCGGGGCATAATCAACTTCTTCAGGTATGGATAACAGTAGTTCAATAAATTTATTATTATGTCCAGTTAAAGGGTACAAAATGTATGACATGACTTATAATATACCCAGATCAGAATGCTTAATAGTGCTTCTGAATAATTAAATTAATTTAATGTGCAATAAATGTGCAATAAATATAAGCATACAACAGTATTGCTGACATGATGACCACATGATGGAATTGATTATAAGAGCTGTCTGTCCATAATAAGAGTTGTTATTATACACGTGAAAAATACAGCAATATCAAATCGTTATGGCTGAACTCCATGTCTTTAAAATAGCAACGGCATAAATTTGTATTTAATTTAAGTTATGCATTTAATGTGATGTGACCAGTTTTACTGCATCGACCTATTCTTCCTCTAATTCCACTCCATTTGACCTTCAGCTTCATATCCTGGTTCTTCTATGGACTTACGATATCAGGACTCCTCTATCTAAAAATTAAAAAATCTGATCTACCTCATGCATACAAGGTGAGATTCATATGCCCAAAGCTCCCTTAAACTGTGGCCTAATATATTTTTTTATTCCATATAATGAGGTGCAAATAATAATAAAGATGCCTATAGTGCAATGTTTCTACAAAACACTGGTTGCCAAATTATCGGCACCCTTACAATTAATACTCTGTGATGCCTGTGCTGGACAAAATAACTGCACTAAGGCTCTTCTTGTGTACTGTCTATGTCATAAATTCCTCTCCTCAGCATGACTTTTCTTTACATTGTCATGTGCCTTTGTATTGACTTGAGTCTTGTCTCTTCCACGTCCTATCATTGGTGTTTTCCCAAGTGTGTCCAGGTGTTCTAAGTTCATCGATTGATTAGTTTGTCTATTTATTCCCTCCTGTGTCTTTGTCTCCTCTCAAAGTCTTATCATTAATATGTGTTTCTAAGCCATGCTTTCCTGCATTTCCTTGTTTCCTTGTTTTGCATTTCTAGTTAGTTCTGTGTTTTGACCTTGCTTGTATTCTTATTTCTGATTTTTTTTTTTAATGGGGGATTTACCCCCATTGTGTCCCTTTCAATTCCCACCCACTCACTAGCTCTCCGTTATCACAGGACACCTACCAACCTTTCTTGTAACAGCTTGTTCTTATGAAAGTGACAGTTAATAGTCTTGAAACTTGATAACCACAAGAATCAACTAAACTGTGCAGTTCTACAACTGTGATCTTTAGACACTAACCTCTCCACCAGCATCATCTTCACTGTGTGGGTAGACAGTGTGGTCATGAGTCCAGTTCCTGGCAAATCTCCATCATGCTTCAGACATGTAAAATGTTTTGTTATTGCCCTTTTTTCACTTAATGGCATTTTTAACTGCTTATCTATTTTTATACCCATTATGTAAATTTAGTAAATTAAATAAATTAAATATAATTTTTGTAAATTTGTAATTACCTGATTTTTGTGTTGGAATCTCTATGTTTTTTCCCATGGTAACGGATTACATGCATTCAACCTCATATTTACACCCCATTGAAACAGGACATGATTAATGTTCCTGGGGACTAACAGCAATTTGTAATTTGTCAGCATTTATTTAAAGTTTGCCTTAGGGTTGTCAACAATTTTGACACATGTACATTACGTAAATATAACGTGTATGTGTGTTAAGAAGATCTTTTTGCTTATTCTGTTTTTATATGATCTTCTCAGGTACCAATTTTTATCCCTATCCTGGTTTATCTTTCGGCCGTGTTCCTGGTTCTAGCACCCATCGTGGACAATCCTCAGCTTGAGTACCTGTATGTCACCCTCTTCATCTTAAGTGGAGCTTTGATTTATATTCCATTCATTCACTTCAAACTGTGTCCACACCTGCTGGATAAACTCACAGTGGTCATGCAGCTCTTCTTGGAGGTGGCACCAGCTGGCAAAAATGTATAAAACATCACATCAGACTCAGAGGCAGAGCTTTCTGGCCTCTTGCTCTGGTCAATATTGGGCCCTTAATAGGGTTTTTCATAATTTTATTACTAGTGTCTTATGGGTGGCGCACATTTAGGGTCTGTTTTAATTGTAGAAGAAGTAAAAAATGTGGACATGTTGCCTTTTATGAATTTTATGGGGAAAAAAATCATGCTTTCGTGGCTTATAGTACAAGTAGAAGCCTTATGGCTTTCTAGTCTAAATAAACATTTTTGCAAAATATTATTTTAATTCATGGTAATTATATACATTTGTGCTTCTGTAAAAATACTTTCATCTTTCAGACAGTTAATTTTTTTAACCATTTATCTAATTCTGTTCAGTTTTATTTACAAAAAATATTATAAAATAATAAAATATTATTAAAATCATGCTCTGACCTGTAATTCATTTCCATGTGTTAGTACAGAATTGCAATGTGCAAGAACTGGGGAAGCAGGAATAAAGTCCCAATCGACAATATTGTACATTGCTAATAAATTGATATAAATCAAAATGCTAGTTACCTAGTTACTGACATCAGCTAATTTGTCATGTTTATGATTGCAAATCATTTTGCAAATCTGGTATTAACTCTGGTATTAACACAATTCTTTATTCGTTTCTTTGTTTGATATTTGTTACAAATAACTAACAAGATAAGATTAGTACTACTTGATTAGTAATACTTGTTGGTCACAAAATATATTTTTGCTAAATTTGTGACAAGCTCCCTGCCCCAATTTTTCCCCTGCTTACTACACAGATAAATGACTTTAAGCATAATTTTTTTCTGCAGAGTACCATACACCAAGCTGTCATAAATGTTAATATTTAATCGGAAATACTTTGTACTTAGTATCTTATTGCCCATGCTTCAGATCTTTTATTTTACTGCAAGATGTATTAAGCTCATTTTCACTCGCACCACAGCACCATGGCAAGCAACGAGCACAAAGGGCTGAAGCTGAAGCGGGAGGTAGGGTTAATTAGTGCAGTATCTCTGGTCGCAGGCACTATGATAGGATCGGGGATCTTTATGTCCCCTCAGTTTGTGATGTCCAACGTTGGAAGCCCTGGAGCGAGTTTGGTCATCTGGGCTGTGTGTGGCCTGGTGACTCTATGTGCTGCGCTCACTTATGCAGAGCTCGGCACCATCTTCAGAGAATCTGGAGGAGAATTCATCTACGTCCTGAGAATCTACGGACCCATACCTGCATTCTTTGTGGCATTCACGTTCATAATCGTAGTGAAGCCAGCAGGTATTGCGGCTGTATCCTTGAGCTTTGCTCAGTATGCTGTGGCTCCTTTTTATCCAGGCTGCATTCCACCTACATTGGTGGTGAAATGTATAGCAGTGGTGTGCATTTTTGTGGTGGCCACCATCAATATACTGAATGTTCGCTTTGCCATGGCCATTCAATTTATCTTCCTGGTGGCAAAGGTTGTAGGTCTGATGGTGATCGTTATTGGTGGAATAGTTACCATGGCCCAAAATGGCCTGGAAAGCCTTGGAAATCCAGACATTGCCTTTGAGGGCACAAATGTGGGGCTCAGTGGCATTGGAATGGCTCTGTATCAGGGATTCTGGGCTTTCGCAGGATGGTACAATTTAAACTTTGTACTTGAGGAGGTGAGAAAGCCAGAGGTAAGTTGTGTGGGATTTTGTGTTGATATACTTAATTGACATAGTATATTTATATTATATACTTTCTCTATCTATTCATATCTCTATTTGATATATTATACTCAGTTATTGCTAAACATGGATCCCTCTACAAGAAAAATGTTCAGATATTCAATTTCAGTTCAATTTCATTTTATTTTTTATATCACTCTCCGTAATATACAGTATACTGTCACAAAGCAGCTTTAAAGAATCTGGATGTAGATTTAGATCCCTAATGAGCTGAGGTAGAGGCAGCAAGCAACAACTCCCCGAGACGACATGAGGAATAGACCATGTGATGTCTAAATGACTCTGGATCAGTCAGTTTGAGGTGGCATGCACCCCTGATTTGTCTCTAAACTTGCTGATTGGGATGTTTTGCAGTCAAAGTGTTAATAAAAAAAAAACTTCCATTAAAGTAAAAGACCTTTCCCAGTGTAGTCAAGTGGTTGACTGTAGAATTGGCTTCATCTAGTCTGAAATATTTTCAGACTAGATATTTTCTGGAGAAAACAGAAATCCAAGTTGGTGGGACATCTAGAAGTGCATGAATGATTATGAGATTTGTAAATAACAGCAAATAATTGTACTGACTTATTACATTATATTCATTTGTGAAAGGTAAATCTCCCCCGGGCATTAATGATTGCCATCCCAATGGTAACGGTCCTCTACCTGCTGGTCAATATCAGTTATCTGGCCGTCATGACTCCTAGAGAGATGATGATGTCCAGTGCTGTAGCAGTTACTTGGGGGTAGGTCATCACAGTTTGCACTCAGAGAAGATAATGCATGTAACACCTCTGCAACAGCACTAAAATAATGTATATATATTATAAAAAAATGATCCACTGAAGATCACCATCTTTTCTCTGATAACAGCAATAAGGTGCTGGGAAGCTGGGGCTGGGTGATGTCTATTGCAGCAGTATTATCCTCATTTGGCACGCTGAATGGATCGTTCTTCGGTGGAGGGCGAATTTGCTTTGTTGCTGCCCGAGAGGGTCAGATGGTAAGTAAAAAGTACGAATTAAACCTTTAGTATACATTTTAAAAATACAAAAGTGTCAGAGCTAGAGGTAGCAGAGCTGAAGATGTTGAGGTTCTCTTTGGGAGTGACAAGGTTGGACAGGATTAGGAACG
>CM075012.1:8603947-8646467 GCA_037576675.1 Pangasius sanitwongsei
TATATATATATATATATATATATATATATATATATAATATATATATACACACACACACACAATTTCCCAGCCTCATTTGATTGCTTATTTTATTTGCACTGGGTTACAATGCAGTCCACATGTACATAACGTTTAAATTATTGTTTTGGTAATCTGTTGAAAAACAAGGAGGTTTTAAATGCCAGGTCTACCATGATCATAATGCCACTGCACTGAAAGAAACTGCCATTTGCTGTTTAAAAAGAAATGAAACATAACATTGTACAAGCCCTTATATTTGTGTTCGATACCACCGAGGCACACAGCTTAAGAGGAGATTTACAATAAATGCATTTTTTTCCCACTTGTTAATGTCTGTGGTACTTTTAAGTTTGGTTTTAAAATTATTTTTATGGTTCACGTCGTAAGCTGTCAGGTTTACATAAACCCAGCAAGTATTTGACATGAATGAATGTTTTACAGAACAAATATTAAATGTTTCATGTGAATATAAGTATGTGTTTTGTGTTTATGTTGACAGAAGCCTTAAGGCTTCAGTTTTTTTTTTTTGTTTGTTTGTTTTTTTTTTTTCTTGTGAAAATCTTGTGGTTTTAACTGTATACCTGGTTTTACAGTAATAAAAATTGGAAGTGAAATGAAACAAGGGTTGGGTCAGATGCTTTGAGCACCATACCATTTAAATTTCATCTAACAGTAGCCAGTCATCTAAATATGTTATTTCATAGTTGTACATGTATTTATACATCTAGATATTACATCAGAAAAGGATATTACTGTCTTTCCCTCCACATAAATTTGTGGTTTTGACAAAACAAAAAAGTCAGGTAAACTGTATGGTATTGAGCAAAATCTTTTCCCCAAATTTAGAGGAATTTTGAATCATTTACATCTCTTATCATACCCTTTAATAACGGTTCGAGTGTATGATAATAGCCTTTCTTTATGGTTCTCTGTAGACCCTCTATTAAATGAGGCAAGAAATCCATAGCAATATACTGACCCAAATTGTTAATATAAGGATGTAACAAAATGCAGCTTTGGGATAACATGAGATATTTGAGTATTGGACCATCTGAGCAATCATTGTAAGTTAAACGCTTCTTTACTTTTGGACAAGGTATAAACAACAGTGTTCTTAGTTAAATTGATTTTTGTCTTTTACAACTACCCCTGTAACAAAATATCAACACTTACACCTTCCATGTTGTTGTGTGATAAGCGATTAAAAAATATTGATTTGTTAGCGTGAGATATGGTTTGCTATTTTGACTTGGAAGTGTTTGGTGTTTCTAGTTACACTTAAAGTAAAAGCAACTGATGCTCGAAATGTCTGAGTTTTTTTTTCTCCACACAATACACATTCTCTAGGGCTATAGTAGATGTGAGACCTCCTGCAGATTTAACCGACATTTGAGAGTTAAAGGTGATGTTTCCGCATTGCTAATTTGGTGAGCAGTTATCTGTGCTTTTCTCATTAGCACATGAAAGTTCAGGGTTGCTCTTTAGACTATTTAACATGCCCAGGCTAGTTTTCCAAGCTTAAGGCCAAATCACAGTGGCTTCAAATATGCAGAGAACATTCTTGCAAAACACTGAAGGTTGACATCCTCATGACACAACTAAAGAGAAATGAAAATGACAATAAAATACAGTGTTGGTGATCATGCAACATTATGACCTAGAAATGCTGTTACGTTGTGATAACACTTTTGTATTGCATCATTATTTTTCCATTTGTAAATGCGGAAATTAAAACAATGCAACAGAGGAAAGGGTGACAAATCTTATCCACCCTGTAACAGGATACAATACTCCCTGATATGAGTTTACCTCTTTGTATTCATATTACAATAGCAAAAGATAAGTATATTTATTGGATAAAGCAAAATAAAATGGTATTTGGTACTCTCCTTCCCGATGCCAGTACTGACTTGACAAGCTCATCACTTGATAAGGTATACAGTATATAATGAGTAAGGAATAAAACACTATGGGTTATGTTGTTATAGGAAACTAATCAATGATGGGGTGGTGTGATGCGGCCTGATATCCTGAAGTATTCTATTCCTTTTATACCACAGCAATTTGTAAACATCCGCTAAACAAATTAGTTCCTGTTCTCATGTTATGACAGGTATAAACAGTTGTTCCCTCACCATCCACCCTCGGTCACACTCTTGAAGTTAGTAAGACAAATACACAGCTTGTCATGTCAAGAAACCCGGAAAGTGCACCATCATGGAAACTGCCGAAAAACTTAAATTTACAATTTTACCTCTGAGTGTTACTCTTTGTGGACAGTGGATACTCTTTCCAAAAATGGTAAATAAACAGCTCTTTACTGAAAACATCACCATATCAAGAGTTACACCTTTTTTATTCCATTTATGTGGAGCCATACAAATCCCTGTGTAGGATAGGAACAATTAATATAAATCTGTAATTTTTCTTACAGATGGCACTATTGTAAGAGCTGTTGTTATAGAAAATTAATCAACACCTTCTGACCAGTCAGAATCAAGAATTCAACAGAAGAATGACTACTACTACTGTCACATCGACACTGCTTTCTTTCTGATACACATATGACAATGATTCATTACAAGACTACATTACAAGTCTATGCATGACATAGTAGGTTGTTCCTCTATTAGGCCATTTATCCTAATATATACTTTGACTTGATTTGAAGTTTGAAATTTGCCTTCAGTTTTTGCATGTCATTTTTGATTGGAAACGCAGTGCAAAACGTCTTGTTGCTGGGCAGAATCTTCAGAGTTGAATAAAAAATGAAATAAAAATAGATGACCTACTTAATGCTGTTGAGTGCCAGTTGACTGATCTATTATGCATCCTCCTATCAGTAAGAGCAGTTAGAGCCTGTCAAGGCTTTTACAAACACACAGAGCTACATCCTTTATATTGGGAGTATGATGATTGCTGCACTCTTTCACCTGAGCAGTACGGAGTGTAGCATTTTCTTCCTGAAATCTTTGCATTCTCTTGGGTGAATATAAGGGGGAAAAATATAGGTCATCAAAGAGAAGAGGCACATGGAGAGAGCTCAGGGAAGGATGATGGGATAGCTCAAAGGGAAGTGCCTGGGCTAACTAGTTAGGATGGAGGAAAGGGTGAATTTATTGATTTATTTATGTATTTTAACTTTCTTTTTTTGTCCTCTGTCTCAGGGCCATATGTCACTGGGGTACTCATCAAAGCGAATGGAAAAAATTCTGCTACTTGAGATCTAGTCTGCAAATCCAAATCTTATAGTTACACAGGAATCATACAACACAAATAAACTAATGTGAGATGTGAGCTAAATGTATTTGTGCATACCAAGTGCAAAGCAGGCACAGAATAATGCATTCAATTCAATGTGACTGTCAATATTAATAAACATTTTATTGTATATAATTTGTACACTCTCAGAAAAAAGGGTACTAAATTGTACCTTTCCTTGCGTGTTCGTATTTCGTACCTTTAATATGTATCTTTAACCTGGAAATGTGGATATAGTGAACCTTAAAAAATTAGGGTACATAATTGGACCTTAATTACATTTTAGTGTAAAGTTTTAAAGATACATGCATCTTTGGAGATAAAAGATACTAATGGTACAATAGGTGCACACTTGAGGGTACCACCCCAGCAACAAGGAAAGTTTAGTTGACTAACTGTTCTATTAGCATCAATAAGGAAACAAAAAGCAGTAACCCAATGTTTGCAACAGTGCAAAAATATCCCTACTATATCATTAACTGTATACAGTCTCAGTCCTTTGTGGTATTTGACAAAATAACGAGCATAAATAGTGTTGTGTGTACTTTCCCAAAGTGGAAAATACTGATTTTACACAATGACAGGATATGAGCAGTAGAGGTAAAATCTTCACTAATCAGCTGCATGCACCAACAAATGACAGCTTCCCTCATCACCTAATATTACACAGGAAACCTGCAGGAAGCACTTAGAGATGAAACCTAAAATAAAAGTCTGACAAGTGACCATTGTTCTGAATCAGCAGTGCCATAGAGGAAGTCTGACCACTTGATCCATATCCTACATTAGTGAAGTTTTCCACAGAGTGTTAGGATACAGAATAAATAGGCACAGCTGTCTACATACCTACATAAGTGTCTATTTGCGCTCGGATGAAAACAACACTGGCCACACAGCAGGCTATAGCTATTCCAATGATTAAAAACCAAGCAAGTCAAACATTTGGTCATATTATAATCACCACTAAAGATGAAAATACTGTTTTATTACTCAACATTATTAAACTGGCCAGCTAGTTATACTTAGCACTGCACTAATGTAATAATGTAATAGATTACTAGTTAGCTTAGCTGAAGTTACCTCTTTAAAGTATATAATGTTAATAATTTGCCGCCAAACCTATATTACAATATATTATTTAATTCAGTAGCTTAGTTCCAACAAGTTTGCTAGAAGTAGGTTACTTATTGATAGCTAGCTTTCTAGCAAACATAACTACTTACCAGCGCTTTATCCAGCTCAGAGTGGCGGTAGATCTGAAGTCTATCCCGTAGTTTTGGCCACACTAATTGCAGTTTATTCAGCTTTCATGACATTTGTGAAAAAGAAAATTTGGCTGTTTTCATAGGTGTTTTATAGCCAAATTAGCTGCTAGTGGTAAAATGGTGATATACTGTAACTGAGAGATTTCAGTGCATGGCTTCCAGTGTGGCCATGCAGATTTTAACTCAAGTTTCATTAATTTCAGTAATCCCATCTGTAGTTCACAGTGAGAAATCCATGCCCTTCCTGACTGAAGGGCATAGATATAAAATTGACTTGATCCCCAACTTGATTATGTTCTTGATGATGTTTCATTCTAAACTTTGGAGAGGTTTGGCATTGAAAAGACCTCCAGCAAGACCTACGCAAATGATATTACTCTATAAACAGGAAGCATCAATCAAAACAACTGCTGTCACTTCAAACTGGATCCATCTAGACAGTCCTAATGTTCTGTGTGTCATATTTGTACAGGACTGGTGGTAAAAGACAAGAATCAGAGACAGTTGCAACATGCTTGAGTAAGCACGGAGATAGAAAGAGCTGGAAGATCTGTTCAGCATTCCCTGGTGGCTGGTAGCTCGGGGCAGTGTTCGGATCGGCTGTGCGCTGGATAAACACTTCCTCCAGCCAAATCTGCACTCTGAGGTCATTGGCCTAATGAATGACTCACTTGGGAAGGTATCCAAGCTTGTTTGTTTTCAGACCAAGGAAGAACAGAGCAATGCCAGCCACCACTGTGTACTCTTTTTTTTTTTTTTAAAGTCCATTCCTGTACGCAAATGTGTGTGTACTCTGTGAGTGTATGTGAAGATGGGAAGAAGAACAAGATACACAAAAGCCATGGTACATTTTTTGGTGAAGTGTTTATAACACTTTAAATAGAAAAGGTTGCGAGAGTGGGATCTGGGGGTATTAAGCTTGGAATTTCCTGCTCTTTATCATGTGTGTTCAGGCAAGGTGTGATAGTTTGAAAATATGGGTGCATGTCTATGTGTGCATGCCTTTATGTCTGTGTGCTTATTTTTGTATTAAAATCACATATACCTATGTATAATTTTTTAAGCTCTGGTGAAGTAATTTACTGAGAATGATATCAATATCCAAATGTCTTACAAATAAACATGGCCCTTGTGTGTAATTGTAATTGTGCATTGCGTACATGTATAGAATGGAAAGTATTTACTTTGTTAATAAAAAAGTACAACCTGCAACACAAACAGCACAACCTGTACTCTAAAGACCTTATCATATACGAAAAGCCAGTGTGTATGTGTTTCTGATCTGCATCCATTCGTTGTAATACTTTTAATAATGCCTGTTTTACAATTTGTACCTTCAGAGAACATCAGAAGTTTCATGTGGGTGCTGCTAGCTTGCTAGGACACAGAGCAAGATTGCTAGGACAGGTTTATAGGATTGATTTATAAAGGGCTGAACATTCCAGAGATCTATACACGGCAACTCAATGGTGGAAGAATCAAAAATGCCCTGTCTTGGATACAGCACTGCTGATTAAAACTTACATAAGCCTGCAAACGCATGACTAAACCTTGTGTTTCCATGGGCAAAAATCTGCACAGTGTTCTTTAATACCCCTTCTGTCTGAGTGGAGGTGGAACAAGCTTTATCAGAGTCTGGGAAACTGCCAAAATGACTGCAGGACTGAAGGAGATGTTCTCATAGCTGATTAAGATACTGACAAATGAATACATTTCCTTCCCTTTTTTACTATAATGAATGATCAGTTTCAGGGTACAGCAATAGATAAAACTTTAAAAATAGCACAAATTTGAGTCATGACTAGGGGTGTTATGGTTTGAAACTTTCACGTGGCTTGATCATTAGTAGGTCACATGGATTTATGAAGGCTATACCTAAGCTAGGAACTCCATAACTTACCTAAAACCCCTAAAGTGTAACTTCTCTGAAAGGTCCATCAATGTTTTATTTTTGTGAATTATAAACTCGGTTTTGACAGGAAACGATAGAAAAGAGAGCTTCCTGGAGTGTCTTTATACTGAAGAAAAAACATTAATATTCTTCTTCCATAGGATATAATGGTAGATTTTCCAACATCAACTGAGATGGGACATATACAGTATATTAACTGGTGTTATTTCGACTGGTTATTTTATAGAAGGTCAAATGCAGCTTAATCTTTCCAAACACGTGCATGTGCAGTCCATAAAAAAACTACTGGCATGATGGATTTGGACATGATACATCAATAATAATTATATTACCATATCTCCCAAAATAAAACTAGTCCAATTTGAATATGAAAGATATTTTAGGAAACAGAATGACTTTTCCATTATTTTTCTTACATTGTCAGTAGGCTATTCATCACATTATCATTATAAGCTGAAAGAGGGAGTGACTGTGAAGAAAGACAGAACTGCATTTTAATAGGTAAAATGAAAAGTAAAAGGTCAGCAGTGAGGTATCCATCCTATTGTGCATCTTGTAAAACCATGACACCATAACAACCCTAGACATAGCATTGTTAAAGGAACTGCTGAGTTTCCTAAAGCATGGTTTATGGAAACAGGGTATGAAGAGGCTTATGTATCTAGCTGAAATAAGTATCTCATAAATCGAATTGAGCCAAGTCAGCCAACTCAGAACAGTTTCTTTCATTGTTACATTTATTGAACTCATGCTTCTGTGTTTTACAGAGTGTCACACATTCACTTCAACAAACTGAAACTAGCCCTCATTTTCAAGTACATCAGTTTATTTCCTTGAGCACATCCAACAATCTATCTACAAGATTCATTTCACCAAGATGTGTACCAAACTTTGCTCATTCTCAGTTAAATGGTTTGTTTTGCAATCTGAAGAGAATATCTGGAAGATGGATGAACAGTGTAAAGGGTATTTTTGTCATAAAAATACATGAGGTCAGACCTTAGTGCAGTTAATCAAGCAGTGGAAGACACTGTTATGAGTAATGTTTATAGATCTAGTCAGATCTGGTTTGGTGAAATTGCAACACAGCCACTTTTCCACTTTGCTGAGCTCAGAATAAGATGGCTGGAATCTTGGTTTACAAATTTACGTAAAATGGCCAAAAGTATGTGGATGCCTGACCATCACACCCATATGTGGTCCTCTCCAAACTGTTGCCACAAAGTTGGAAGTACAGAATTGGTTAGAATATCTTTGTAAGCTGTAACATTAAGATTTCCCTTCACTGGAACTAAGAGGCCCGAATCTGTTCCAGCATATCCCTGTGTAAAAGTGAGGTCTATAAAGACATGGTTTCCATGGTTGGTGTGGAAGAACTTGAGTGGCCTGCACAGAGCCTTGACCTCAACCCCACTGAACACCTTTGGGATGAACTGGAACACTGACTGCACCCCAGGCCTCCTTGGCCAACATCAGAGCCTGACCTCACTAATGCTCTTGTGGCAGAATGGTCACAAATCCCCACAGTCACTTTCCTTCCTAGAGTGTAGATTATTATAACAGCAAAAGGGAGACTAAATCTGGAATGGCATTCAACAAGCACATATGGGTGTGATGGTCAGGTGTCCATAAACTTTTGACAATATAATGTACAGTATATCCATCCATTTATCCATTTCTTGTACCACTTATCCTACATGGGGTCACGGGGAGCCTGGAGCCTATCCCAGGGGACTCGGGGCAGAGGACACCCTGGACGAGTGCCAACTCATCATAGGGCACAATTGCACACACACTTAATACGTACAATTTGGAAATGCTAATCAGTCCACAAAGGATGCCTTTGGACTGGGTGGAGGAAACCCCCAAAGCACAGGAGAATATGCAAACTCCACGAACACAGGGCAGAAGCAGGAATCGAACTCCTAACCCTGGAGGTGCGAGGCAAACATGCTAACCACTAAGGCACACTGACCCCCTGTACAATATATATATATTTTATTATAAACATATTTAACTCATGCTAATTTAGCTTCAAACAGCTTGACTTCAGGACTGTTGATATGTAAATAAATATGGGAAATCCCATTAGATGTTGGTGTGGTTAAATTCTGGGAAACAGCCAAAGACAATGAAAAAGCCATTGTTTACCAAAACGGCTAAAATTGGCAAAATGACTTTTGCCAATAATATATTTTGACAACTGTAAGAAAACAAACATAATTTCCCAAAACCATGTGGAAATACTTTCTAACCTTGCCTTGGCATCTGCCTAAGATCATGTTGGGTAAAGATCCAGTGTAACAAAAGCAGCAGTAAATGCAGTCAGTCTGCCTAAAGAAGTCTACAACCTTGCTAGCTAAGTGTGATTTCCTCATACAATGAATGCCACAGTTTGATCAAGTTGTTGCAAAGCAATGGGCTGTAGCACAAATGACAAGTATTTTCATATTGTAAGTATATAATTCTTTAAAATCTGGCAGTAATGTAGATTAGGTTATAAATGTAGACACGGAATGGAATCTTTAAATGTGATTTTGACCACTTTCACTTGTGGGTGCAAGGCAAAAACCTTACTTGCAGTTGAGATACTTGCAAAAAAGAGAACATTCGTATTTCAGTTCATGAAAGCTTTTAGTTTTCAGAACTTTTTGTAGAAGAAAATATGTACAGTTTTCCCAGGTCACCACACATATTTTATCTCAATAATCATAAACATGTTTGAACTTCGTTCCTCAGACACAGCAGGGAGTCTACACTGGCCTACGGGCCTGGCCTACATTTTTGCATTACTCATGGATGAGCTTGCTCCCATGATTCACAGCTTATTTGTCACACACCAGTTCAGATCCATTCACATCTCAGCCGCTGCTTCACCAGAATACAAAAAAACCCCTTGCAAAACACCCAGTGAGCTTTTGAGGCCAGTCCTTTGCTTTTGTTCAGTGGTTTCAATGAGATTCCAGTGTCTGTTTTGCCAAGACAATGCCTCATTCATCAAATTCATCTCATTTCATACAGCTTAGCCTCTTTTGCATACACAAGAAATGTAAAGTGTGGAATGCTAATCTGAAGTTGCAAGAGGTTTTGTGTCAGCTGAACGAGTGTACTGTCAAAAGAGCAAGGCTAGTAAATGATATTAGTCATATAGTACGTTAGTTCTATCATAAACAAATGGGCTATATTTATTATATTTACCATGCCACCGTTATGTGTATGCAATGTTTCCAATGTTCCATTGGTTAATCTAGTCTTATCAATACAATCATCAGTTTGGAATTTAAAATGTTATAATGCAGTATTAAAATGATAGTGATGATGGAAAGTGTTACTCCTGTGAGTTCTCTCTCTCATCCCTTCACTAAGTGCACTGACCTACATCTGTCTGTCTTTAATTAGCTCTGCTAGTTTTAGACTCCAGGGCTGTTATTGTGAACTGAACAAAAGAGGTTGGCACAATTGTCTGAATGTATGTGTGTGTGTGTGTGTGTGTCCATGAGTCATGCCGAGATTCTCCGTGTTTGTTTCGTCAGGTATAAAAAGAGGAACACTCCCTGGAGCATGCACTGAGAGTGTGTGTTTATGACCATTCATTACTGTGCATTATATTGCTTAAGAGAGACTCATCCCATCAAAAATATTGCTACGGTTGTATTTACAGTGTACAGATGTGTGTTATAATTCCTTATACATGTTCATATATTCACTTGGTGATATGAAGAAACCTTCACTTTCTACATAATCTCTGTTCCAGTTTTCAGTTCCTTGATACCTTCATTTTACTTTTACATTTACTCATTTAGCGGATTTTGTTTCCCCAGTGCAACTTACCTATGGCACTCATGTTAATGTAACAGCAACACAAATACCACAACTCAGCATGTGATGCAGATCCACGATGGTAGAGGTGGCACTTAGCACAAAGAAGAACAGGAGTGCTCGTCTGCGTCAAGGCTCTTCACACACTTTTCTGACCTGACCTACACTATATTCAACACCTGCTAGGACAGAAGCCAGCCAGTTTAGTTGAAACACATACTGTAGGTGAAAAACATCTTACTCCTGTGAGAAAATAATATAAATGTGTTAAATTTTAAACCATTGTTGCGGGTGTTTCTGGTAGTACTCAGTTACCCTGAATTTTGAAAGGTTCCTTAAACGGAAACATCTTCGAAACCAAATGGACACTTCTCTATAGCTAGAAGTTTGGGAGTGACGTGAACAACAGTTTCCATTCACATGGACTGACTCCTCTCTACCCAGCACATTGGACAAAACATGAATAAAACATTTCACAGTAATCAGTAATGTCCTTTAGTGTTTGTCTGCTTTATGCTAGCTAGTATCTAATTTCCTAGCTATCAAGCAAAACAGCTATGGTATTGCAGCTATGCTCTTACACACAGCAGTTTACTATTTGTACAGCAATAATTTAGAAACGAAGAACCCAGTATAATTAAGTGGCCCTGATCTGGTGCATACTACCAATGGTTTCTGAATAACACATGGCTTGAGTGTTAGCTATCTTCCACCATAACATTTAAGTTTACCCCTTGCAAAAGGTATTTATGTGTTTTTTTTATTATATTTTTATACATAATTGTGGTACATTTCAACCATAGAAAAACTCACTCAATGATTTCTTTATGATCTTTTATCAAACTCTGCAGCATGATTTTACTGTGGCACTTAATGATCAAATGTTTGTACACTTTAAACCATATTGTTACCATGGTTTTACTATTGCGCTTTGTGGTAACTGTGTTTATTACATGTAACTGTAACACTGGAATTTTATATTAATGATGTTATATTTCATGATATTTTTTACTGTGATATGCATGTTGATTGTTAGTAGTTGCAGGTAGTAGTAAAAACATAATACATACTCGGAAATCATGGTTGAGTTTTGTAAAGGCAGAAATCGTATTTTGTAGTTGATTTTAAGACCTTCACATTCGAGATATGAAAATGCTGTGATCTTTGATAAGTATTAATGCCTTTGCAAATTAGCTACATCATCCCATACTTATAACGGACATCTTATTTAATGGATGTTTAAATAAGGGAAGGAGTCTCCAGCGTCAGTCAGTTTTCTGTCACGGGAAACCTTTCAGGACAGGGGGCTTTGCGATTTCTCAGTAACATGACAAGCTGCAATTTTTGTCGTATTTTCTTATTTTTATCTTATTTTGTCTTATAGCTTCAAGAAAGGGAAAAAATGAGAGGCTGGTGAAGGAATGACTGTTTATAACTGCTATAACAGTTAATAAGTTATAAGTGATAACAGGAATGAATTTGTCTCATGGACACTAAATGTATAACTATAAAAAAATACAACATGTTTTTTTCTTTAATAAATGAATTATTGTAAATCACTGACATATTGTTGTGGTATATTAGGAATAAAACACTTCGGGATGTGCTATCACATCAGAATCACACCACCTCATTATTGATTATTTTCCTCCCGTCATGCTTTATTCCTCGCATACAGCACCCACCGATTCTCTTACAATGTGTCCCCTACAGCCAGTAAATCTCCTAGCAAAATTCCACTGCATCTCTTTTATAAAGCCCAAAGCCTGAGACAATAAGGGATACCTAATCAAATGTGCCTGTAATCAGTTCAGCTCATTAGAAATATGTTCTTTTATGTACACATATGAATACACTGTATATCTGATATCAATATGTGGAACACAGGATGACAGGCTATATGCACATCAAAAGGGGGTGTGTCCTTTGGCCATAGTTTCCTGCCATAACTTGATAATGTCTGACCAACCTGCTCTTGAACCAAATATAAAAATATAATAGTCTTGAAGGCCAAAATATTAGAACTTCCTCAAAAATATCACAAATACTGAAGGATTGGGAACAGTGTGCTTTTGACTAGCACTTTATTCTATTGTTTTTATCCTAGTGTAAATAGCAAGGTGAAGATGAAAAATCTAGTCATCAAGTAGGCTATAATCACTTTTTCCCCCCTGCAAAATTTACTACTGTTGTTACACCACCTGCTACCCAGAGTTTAAAAATGTCACTAATACATTTTAAAGTTATGTGACTTTCCTATAAAACATACTAATGAATTGAAACAGTTTCCAAAGGAAAAACAGAGTAACTCTGTTACATATTGCTCACTGTTATATAAATTCTGACAACAGTTACAAGGCAAACTTTCATAAAATGTCTGACTATTATATCTGCGTAAATCGTACCTACTGCAAGTAACAGCTGAAAGACTGACTTGTCAGACTTGGTTTAGGTGTGTTTGTGTGAACTCATGGGTTTCATAAGTGGCACTGCCTTTGTGTGTGCTACATCCTAAAGAAAGCATTAACCATGCTCTCTGGTCTTATTCGTCATATCCGTGTATTCTTCAGGAGTCTATGAAACACATGCCTTCCATTGTTTGGTGAACTGCACAGCAGGAATCAGGCTACAGTGCTGGCATCATATACACCGTGTACTTTCCCCTGTAGCTGCCCTGTTAGTTCCTGCATCTGCCCAGTCTAAGTACATCATGTTCACTACTCCATCCCAGTAACTGGAAATTTATCATCAGTGCATTTATACAAAGCGAAACTGATAGTAACTGTTTATTTGTATGCAGGAATGCAATATTATTTGTTAAATGTCAGACCCAGACAGTAGAAGAAGAAATAGCATGATAAATTAAACCTTCATCAGCTACTGGGGAAATGATTATTTTACTTTTCAAAGAACCCATAATTATTACAAGAATCCACACACAAACAAACTACTAATATACAAAACATTAAAGCAGACACCAAAACGGTTAAATGGCCATTAGCATTTAGAGTAAAATAAACTTGGTGTGTGTATCAAGTGCTTTTCTGGTGACTCTTGTGGTGTCATGTTTCAAGCTCATTCAAGCATGACATCCCATTGTGGTGCGTAGAGAGTCACGCAGGCGTCTCTACTGTAAAATGATGAGGGGTGAATCTGAACCCCTGTCACACACACTGTGCATACACACCACCCTACACCACACACACACACACCCCAAAAGTGCACCAAAAATGATGGTGCTTTTGACCCCTTTAGAGACTTCCTTATATGGGGCATATCATGATCCTGCTGCACATTTCTTGTTCTCTAAGACTGGTATCTCACCTGGACTACCTGCACAAACTCCACATGGACAGGAGCTGGAAAAATAATACAACAAAGCGTGATCATTCAGGGAATGAAAGATCTGTGACTCTCTGTGTGGATTTTTTACATATTCTCCTTGTGTTCATGAAGGTTTCCTCCCCATCTGACACCCGCCATAATTAAGTGGCTACTGTAGGTACTGAAGATGAAAATGCTTAAATATTTATTATTTATTATTAAAATGCTTAAATATTTATTATTTATTATTTATTATTTATCACATACAAGCTCCCATTCATCACAAATAAACAGCAGTGGGATTTCAGTACCTGTGGTTCATATTCCCTGTGGTTCATTTAATCAGAGGTGCAGTGGATCCAGAGCCTATCCTTGAAACACGGAGCAATATATACACTATATATACACACTATATATATAGTAAATATACTCGCTGTGACATTTCATTTTGCTCTGTTTTAAAGAGCACAGTGAAAATTAGTAGGTCATAGGGGAGCTGATAAAAAGCTAGCTGTATGCTCTTATGATTCACTGCACAGAACAGTCCACAGTCAAGGCCACTAATATTTGTAGAACATCAAGCACAAACAGATGTTTAGCGAAACTGCCATGAGAAAACATTAACCATTAAAATGCATAACATATTATACAGAACTCTTAATTAATAAATTGTGAGTATTAATATTAATTTAATTAATACCTGCAAAGTGGATCCATCCTTCTAAATAAAACTTGAGAGCATGGCATCAGCAGCTCGGAAATCACAGTGATTTTATTTGACAGAATTAAAGACAAAAGCTGTAATTAATTAAGCTCTTTGTGACTAACAATGAGAAAATCAATGTGCAGTATCTAATGACACATCATTACTTTGAGATATACATTTAAAAAAAACTAAATTCTGTACAATGTCTACAAAACAACTGGCAGCTCTGCTTTTCATATAATCATTCCTGATTATTAATAATGTCTCATACAGTATTGTGCAGGACGCAGGTTACTCTACTACCTTCTATATCTACCTTCAAATCCTGCTTGATCTGCAAGTCCAATAAAACCTTATTATATTTGCATCTAAATGACTCAAAAGGAGAAAGATGTTGATATTCAGTAACAAGATTTTGCAAGCAGCACAGAAAGAACAGATGAAATGCATTGGTCAATAAGTAACAGGAACAGCAGGGAACCACAACATTGCAATCAATATTCAGTTAATGTGGTTGCTGCTCTGCTTTGCATTAGGTCTGGACTGTGTACTCATGCAAAGTAATTAAGACTTGGAGCAAAACATCATGGACAAAAGGGAGTGTTTCTCTGTTGCAAATATACCCACAAAAACATAAAATCTTTTCAAAATCATACAACTTTCAGTGAACTTTCACTTAAACCACAGAAATAAAATTTAATCTCTATGGATAACATTGCTCTTGGGTTCAGTTATACACCAGGATTTCCCCCTAAGAAAAAAAAAAGTGTATCAAAGCTGGGCCAGAGAGGAAGCAGGCCTCAAACCATTTGTGCCGATGACAGCTGTGGAGTCCAGTAAAAAAAAAAAAAATGTAAAAAAAAAACATGCCTGGGTCAACCAGTTCCCAGCTTTGTTTGTAGTCCTACACTGATGAGATTGCCATTAAATGGGGACAAGCTACAGCCATGACAAAAGGAAGGAAGCTGACAGGTATTTAGATTTTTAAAAAATGCAAAGCTGAAATAGAAACACCACCACAAATTCCATAAAATACTAAAATGAATAAAAACCTAAATCATTGTCAGTAACAATAACTGCAGTTTGGTCAAATTCATTCGCACTGAAGGAGAATTAGACCTACTGGCATTTTCTGACCTAATGACAGTTCTCAGAGACTGTTAAGAACACACAACCCAAAGACATTACCCAGGGTAGGACTATGAGGAACATCCAGCTACAACACTGAGCAAACAAATATAAATCATAACTGCAACAAGATCTAAATCAAAGCAGCATGCCACTAAGCACTACTAATAAGTACTAAAGCCCATGTAACAGCAGGTGGTGTAACATTGTGTTCCTATAAATAAAGCAGATGCTCTGACTACAGATCTCATTTTTGTGACTTTTATGTTTTATATAATATGAATGGGGTGATTTTCTTATTTTCAGCTAAAGTCTGAAACCTATAATTGCATTCTCTCATTTAGACTCTAACTGAGCCTGATTTGATTATAGATCCCATGTATAAATTCAGTGTAAAGTCAGCTAAATGAAAAGGTAAAGCATCCATTAAGGTTCTGTACACTGAATATAATATTACATATACTATTGTTCTAAACAGGAAATAAGTAATATGTATAAACAATACTTGTAAATGATTTTGTAAGGGATAATGAGCAGGAAGTGCAATCATACAAAAAAGGCAACAGTAAGCTAATGGCAAGGTAAGCAAGGTAAGCAAGGTAAATCACTAAAGTGTGTGTGTGTTAGAAACTGTGTAGATGTAGTTAGCTAAATTAAACTTAGCTAAACAGCTAAGTACTTCATAGTCATTGCTAACTTTTTCTTTTTTAGGTTTCTTGTTGTTAAGAACATGGAGAAAACATGTATATTTTTTTAAAATACACATCATTAGCTGTTTGTCTTTAGTGATTAGCTAGCTCTTGCTAATCTCTGCCTGAATCACACAGTGCATTTCATGCCCCATGCAAAACTGGATCATCTACATCACTGGATATCAGTCTGGGTATGGAGTATGGTGTGACTTCTAAAATAATCTTTGAAATATAAAAAATAGATTTTTTCCGGAAAAATTCAGCTTGGTCTGACCAGCTACCAGCTGCCGAATTGGTCAAACTGATAGACGATGTTTACCAGTTGGCAAGTGCTGGTTGAAAGGAAACAGTTGCTGAATGACAGGTATTAATTAATTGCGTACTTTAGATAAGTAATAAGGAAGTTGGAAAATGACTTATCAGATGGCAGCTGGTCTGCGAGTTTGAACAGCTCGGCTGTTTTGGCAGCTGGTGGATGATTAGACCAAGCTGGGTTTTTCAGCAGGTAATCAAAACCTAATACAATTCCACAGAGAAATGGAATAATAGAAATTAAAACTGCAGTAAAGCCTTGTTGTATGAGAGCTGCACTCTGAATGGATTTAAATTATACAAATGCTTTAGGAGTTTAACAGACTTTAAATCACCTCTTTATGGTTTGGCCTGTTATCAATACACCCTTTTACATATCGACGATAACTGCATCAACAATTAATTGATATGCAATTAATTGCCTCAAGTTTAGAGGCACTGGGTATAATTGCATCTTTATAGTGATGTCTATGATATTGGAGATGTATTTATTTATTGGAGAGACAGATAAAAAGCATCATATGCACATTGGAATGCATATTCACATAGAATTCACACCAAGCAGAAGCGTGTATGGTGGTTTATTGTGGAAACACTGTAGACCTGAACAGAGCTGAAATCTCAGACTGAATACTGATGTCTGTGAAACAGGGAGAAGATAAATGACATTCCATCCAGGACCATCAGTATGTTATGTCTTTGCCCTTTCCAACACTGCAACTTTATGAGGTCAGGAGGCTCAAGAATAAAAAACTGATCCATTATTCATCTTTTCATTGACCCTTCCTGTGCTAAATAGTGGCTCAGGAAAGAAAGAATACCAGCAATTCCTATGGCACCCCACTACACTGCAGCAGCTAATGCTGAGCCAGGCAATATGATTTAAAGACTGAGTGAGCATGGGGAAAGGAAATGTTTTCTTCCTTTAAGACTGTGCGTAGCCATAAATGGAATGGACTGAGGTATCGTAATAAAAATTACCCACATTAGGATGCTGGTATGAATGATTTAAAAGGAAGAGACATCTTCATTATACAGTATGTATTGATTTAGCTGGACTCATAATTCTTAATAGAAAGTCCAATGCAAACAGATGACAAATTATCAATCTGGTCTGGGATCTGGGATACTCAGAAACGAAGAGAAAGTTTGCACTTGGGTTGCCAAACCTTCTGTCTTTACATACACTTTCTATAGCAATGGTCTATTTATGATTATTATCTTAATTCATATAATTTATGTAACATATATTATGTAACACAACTGGATATGTTGTTATAGAAAAACAATAATGGGGTGATGCATTACCACCCCAAAGTTGAGATTTATCCTATAACAGCATGTCCTGAAGTGTTTTATTCCACTTATATCACAGCAATTTTCCAAAGATTACAATTTTTATTAATTAAAGAATTTCATACATTTTATCTGTTTATAGTTATGTTTACTGTTGCGGAACGTCCACAAACAAGTTAGTGCCTGTTATCACTTACATTATAAGTGTTGAAGATTTTCCATAGTGGAAAACTTAATGTTACAGCTTTACCTCTTTAGAAAGCAATGGCACTGGAGACTCCCTACATAAATGTTACTATATAATTATCCTTACAGAAAACTTTGCAATAACAGTTTATATAAAATGATAAAATTTTCTCAAGTGGAGGAAGCCACTCTTTCTTAAGTGGAGTGGCTGCCAAGTCTTGTTATTATAGAAATGATAACATATCAGAACGAGTGCATTAATAGAAACCTGTGATTTGAATTAACGTCTGCACTATTGTTAGAAGTGCTGTTACAGGAAATTAATCAACACCTTCTGACCAATCAGAAGCTGTGGTAGAAGATGGCATTATTATTTATGTTTATAGTTTTATAATATTCTTATATTACATCTACACTTTTACAAGGTTCTTGCCAGCACCCTAAAGCACTCTTTGCTTTGTTCTTCTGGGGGAACTCCTAAAGTTTCTATGTAGTAACCTACAACAGAAGATTTCCTTTTCTTAAAAGGTTTCAGGTAGAACCACTTTAGGAAAGAATTCTTGAGGAGCATTTTTTTCCATAAGAGTGTATTTATGTACCTAAATATAAAAAATGCATTAGCCAGATTAGAAAAAGCTTCTAATGATATGGCACAGCACTCATTATTACTGTTCTTTGTCATATTTTCAGTATCTGTATCTTATTTCAGTCGCATTCTTGGTCTATTTCTGTGCCTCTCTTATCGCTAGTAAAACACCAGGTATGAGTGTCTGGTATGTGACAAAATGTCTGATGTGTCATATAGTATATTAGAGGAAAGAATGGAAACCAGATGTAAAAGTGAGCAGGTCAAAAACATGGCTACGATCACAACAGGATGAGAGTCACTATGCTTTTCTCTACTTTGCTGTTTCCTGTTTTTCTCTGGACACTTTGAAGTTCCTCAGGAGTATATCCTGGTCTGCTGTGTGTAGTCACGTTGGCTAATTTGACATCACGATGCCTGTCTGCTAACAGCACTGAACACATTTGCACCGATGAGCTAAGTAATGGCATTAATGATTAACAGATTGACCGCTTATAGACACGGTTTATTTTTTCTTAATCTGTTTTCTCATACTTATCCAACATATAGAGTCACAACTATCCCCTTAACCAAATGCTATGCCTAATAATTTAGCTACACATTACTTACTGTTTATGATAACCTTAATTTACTATGGCCTTACTATGGCACCTTATGGTCTACATTAAAAAAAAAAAAAAATAAATAAAATAAAATGTGGCCAATAATATAAACTAAATAGTGACCTAAATAGTCTCCTGTCTTATCTAATTCAAAATCCTCTCAGAACACCCATGCTGTTTATTTTAACTGATGAAAGCTGAGCTTTTGGGATTATTAAGTAGGTGCATGATACGCTTATGTAACGGGTCTGACTCTGAGAGAAAATAAGAGAAAAGACATTATTAAGTAGAGTTCTGTAATTAAATCTATCTTTGCCTTTTTCATTTTGACAACAAAAGCAGCCTGTCTTTAGTAAGCAAGGAGTCTGTTTTTCATCCAGTTTCCGGGTAATAATTTTTTTTTATTTTTTTTTTTTTACATAAATTATGTCTCAGATGGCACACTAGCCAAACAACACTTCAAAAACAACAGCATTTTCATCCATGCTTTCTTGGCATCCTTTCATAGTTCCTTTTCAAAACTGCAGACTAAAGCAAAGAAAGTCAAAAAGCTTTTCAAATTTGAGACTTTGACATAAATACAGACACTTTCATGGCTCATATGGGGCTGTGTTTCAGGACCTCGTCGGGGCCTCTGCGGGGTCAGAACACAGGAGACTGATACAGCCACTGAAAAGCGAAACATAAAAAGCAGGGTAGGCATAATGCCAAGCGAGCCCAGGCTCTCCTCCTTCTCCTCCCTTCACCCCCGAATAAAGCCTGCTCTTGTTCACGCTGTGCGGTGAAGCACAGAGATTAGTGCCAGGCTGAAGAATGTTCCAAGTGTAAGTGTTACAAAAGTGGATGCCGTCAGTGTTTTACTTACTTAACATAGTTTACAGATGCCCTCATAACTCTTTTCCGTCTCTACATACATCTCTAAATCTGCTTTGTTTGGTTTCTGAACACACCATTGCTTAGTACCCAAGAACTCATAAAAGAACTGTTACCTCCTCGTGGATGGCTGATTTTAATTATATAGATTAGTGTTTGAGTGAAAGTTGTTAACCAAGCACAGAAGTCACATTTTTCTATTTAAAACAGAAACAGTCTCAGTACCGCTTTGGTGTCCTCATGAAATAGGCTTTATGGCTTGAACTTTTAACATCCAGCATGATAATTATTAGAGGATTCAGTGCTATGCTAGCCACGTTATGATAATAATTAATAAATTAATTTTGCTTTTTATGATATATTGTCTAAACTGGTAGTAATATGGCAAAACAAAAATGAAACTCGGATACAAATACTTGTGTTGGTGGCAAATGCGAAATACTTTACTAGCCTTTAAGTAGCCCCCTAATTATTACCGATGGTAGCAATTCCATATTCATTTATATTCACAGATTTGTATGGCATCTTAAGCCTTTTTATTAATTTCCTGAGTATTAAAGCAGATTACTCTAAATGTATTATTGTTAATAGTTTAATATTAGGTCTTCTCGGGTATTTTGCTTCTGCAGATCTGTCCATGACCCTGATATCACCCTTTTAAGTAACACATTACCTAAATGAGCCTTCCAGACTACCTTTGGGTACTTCAAGTACCCAACAAAAGAGCCTGATCTTACTGTTTCCAAGCAACTGGACGCCTCCAAAGGGACACACGCTGGCTTGCCAACAGTAGGGTCAAACCAAATAAATTTTGGTTGGCTATCACTAAATATGATTCATATTTCAGATGTATTGATCTACGTTAGGATTCTGCAGAGCTCTGTGTAAGCAGTCATATATCTTTCTGTAGTGAGTAATCAAGATTTTGGCTGTTTGTCACAAAAACATTTTTTTTTGGCAATCATTTCTTAGAGCCTGCATCACTACTTCGAAGGAACAAACACACTGACGATCATTTTGTAAACATAAACATGTTCAGAGTAGGAATAAACATCAGTACACTAGCACTATTGAGCAACATGTTCATTTATTTGCATCAGTCATCAGAATTTATGACACAAGGTTAATATTCCTAATGCGTGAATATGCACAGTTTATAGTGCACAGACTGGATGGCAGCGAAGTGTCAGTACAGCTGGTTCTATAAAGCTGCTGTTGTCAGCACATAACACATTACAACAGCTGCAGTTCATGGGAGTGAAGAAGCAAAGCCTTGAGCCAGGGCAACAGCGGCACAAAACTCAATAATAAACCCAATATAACCACCTCAAAGAAGACACATCCGATTTGTGACTGCTAGTACATAGAGTACTCAAAGTCAGTCCAGTAAAGTCAATGACAAATGCAGAGTTATATGAATTCCAGACAGTGATGTACTGTCCTGAGTACTGCCATACATGAGAAAGTGAGCAGATGCTGCCGGATGTTCTAAACAAGTCTGGGCGGCAGGCCAGTGAGCGTCGGAGTGACCTGATGTCTGACAAAAGCCACACCAACGCAGCATTAATCACTACTTAGCAGTGGGCCTCACTGTCACTGCTTCTGGCTAAACACTTCTGCTAGAGCACAGACAGCCACTGTATTCCAGCTGAATGACTGCAAGTGGGATATCATGTGAAACTATCAGCTGTGTAAGTGACGGACATACATTTGAGCCATGTTTAAAAATGCACTAATTTCATTGTTAGGAAACTAAATGTCAAATCAAGTAGCATTTATTTTAAACAGAGATTACACGTTTAAGCAGGATATTTCATAAAAAGTAGATTACGTTAATTTCAACAAAAAGAAAACAAAACAGTGCTTGTACACTAGATATTGACTTAGTGAATGATAAAAGTTTTATTGTTTTAATATTTGTATGGTGGCCTGGGAAAACTGTCAGTGTGGCTAAATTCGGTCCAAAAATCAAGTTTTGATAAAACCAGCTTTTCTGTCAATATGATACCGTGCTCTCTACTCAGCTCTACTTTAAGGAAAAAAATATTTCACCAAAACAATGGAGAAAAGATCACATTAAGTAAACAAGAAGCCAACTTAACAAACACGCATAAAGATGTAAATTGCCAGCTAGCTAAGTGTGTTTCTCTTAAGCATTGAAAATTATGCATGTTTATGAATATTATGTTTTGATCAAGTTGTGGGTTACATGCTAAAGTGAAATGGACATACGCCTAATTAATTCCATTTGTAAACAGTATAAATACTAGTAGTCAAATTATTTGCACACATGCTATTGCTTACACTATAGGCATAGCGGTGGACAAAATATTTGAAAAGCTCATGTTTGAAATTAAAAAAGGGAAATTTAGCAAACAGTGTAAATCTCCCTGAATTAATCCTTGATTATTTCAGCACCAATGTAAGACAAACAGTGAACAGTTGAGTCAAGAGCAACAATGAGGCTCCCATTTATTCACTGATTGACATTTACCAGGCCACCACACATTTATTAATACCAAATATCATCTGGGCATAAACAGGTTGTGTAACATAAAATTAATAAAGCATTTAATTCATCTACACTGGAACATCAACAACCTTCAACTTTTCACTTTCCATTACACCCATTAGGTACTCTATAAGGTTTAGGTCCAGCCTCAGGAAAGGCCATTCCAACACTGATTTTCTTTTTGGTAAAGTATACTATACGGTGGCTGATGTGTTTGGGATTATTATCTTGCTGAAAGATCCATTTCTGTCATTTCTTTGCAGACTTCATATTTGCAACCAAAATGCCTTTGTACACTTCTGAGTTCATGATCACATCAGTGAAAACATGTTCACAGATACCATTGTAAAAAACAAACAAACAAAAAACAGCTCCAAACTTTACAGTATCCACCTCCATTCTTTACAATACCCTTAGTGCCATTTGGCCAGAAATCTTTTCCAGACATTCTCTACACAAAGAGTCTATCATCAGACCCATGTAGGTTCAATCTGAACTCGTGTGTAAACAAGACTGTTCTCCATAGGTCTTTATGTGCACATTATTTGGAAAATTTCACCCTAGCTTTTATGATAGGTTTTTGGCACATTACTCTCCCTATTTCTTATGGTCTGTGAGCTTAGTTGTATCTGGCATCCCTCACTGAACTCAAACAATGCTTGATGCTGTTTCTTACCTGTTTTTTTATTACTTTACCCAGAATTATCCTGTCCAGACTGTTTGTGATAAACCTGGGTCTGCCTATTCTCAAGCACAAGTCCCTCCTCTCTATCGCTCTCTCTCTCTCTTTTTTTTAATAATATAGCCAACTGTGGACAATCAGTTTTTTGCTAATCTGATGAATTGAGTTGCCTTGTTTATTCCAACAGACAATGCTAGTGAGTCACTTTTCATCCATTCTTGGGGTACACTTTAAACCACTGGTCCCAAACTAATTTATACAAGGCATTTACAGTAAATTAGCTTCACAGGTGTAGATGATAACATTAATTATGGGTCTGTTCCAACATGCAAGTGCTGTGCAATTACTCTAGATTAATTAGTTAAATATGGTAAAATGACTGTTGTTGACCTAATTATATTGTATCGTCTTTCATTTTTGACCCACACTGCTACTCAACTTCTGGCAATATCATATGTAAAGATTAGCTAATCCATGAACATGAACCATGACTCCATGAACTAGCATCATGTTAAGGAAGCTAAAAACACACATTGCTCAGGTCAAGTGCCAGTGTTGAACTTAGTGAACTGAAAAGACTATTATGACTAAAGGCAACAAGAAGCAAAGTATAATTTATTGATCATCCTTGAATGTATTATTTAAATAAACACTTATTGAATTAGCATAAAATTTAGCTTGTTATTTAAAAAAAAAAAATGCTGAAGTGAAGGGTAGTAGTTGTGTGTGCTCCCTCAATAAAATGGGTGCATGATGCTCTTGGTAAAGATAATAATAGGTTTCTAACAAGCTGCAATTTTAGACCTCGCCACAGACAGTATGTACAGGTCACTTAAACTTCATACACTTAGATCACGTCATACTCTAACCTGCTCTTTAGTTGATGTGTCAAATGCAGGCAGTAAACAAGTAGATGCTGAGTGTGTGCTGCTGTGCAAAACTGAACTGTTGGTGCACTGAACACTCAGTTCCTCTCTGCTGCAGCAAGTGGAAGAAATGCAGTAAAACATCCCTTCACATTTGGAGAGGAATAAAATGGAAGGTCTTGCCCAGTCATAAACTAATCAAGCTGTTCCTAATCTAATCAAGCTGTTCTCAGAGGAGTTGGATTGAAGGTTCGAGGGAAATGTCCAACCAGCATCACAAACCTTGATGGAGCATTCGTGAGGAACACCTGGAAAAACTGATTGCGCATATGAAGTGAACTATAAAAACAGAGTTTAATTGCTTTTGGGTATTGTTGTTTTCCTCAAAAATAAACCTGGTAGTCTTTTATATAGAAGTTGGTGCACTGAATCTGACACTCGTAAATTTCTCGTAAATTTTCTTTTCTGCTTTCCAGTGTGAGCATATGCTATACATTGTAAATAAACTGATGACCAGGAAATGGACCAAGCCAGAAATGAGGCACAGAAGAAAGCAGAGAGATGAAAAAAGAGAGAAACTGCAGCAATTAAAACATTTTCCCAAATAGTCAATAGGCAATGCATAAAATACTGTATTATAAAATAAAATATATTCCGAATAGCTGAATCCCAAAATGTGCTATGTCTTAACTGTCACATTCATGAAAGATGACAGCCATATTTTTTTCCGTCTGTGTACAGACATCTGTATCTCATGCACTAGACTGATGTAGATAGTGTTCCCTGCGTTGTTACAGTCTTGACTGTAACTACAGTCCTTCTTACTTCCTATAGCCAGATAATTATTTTGAATAATTATGCAAATGGATGACACGGTGGTGCAGTGGATAGTGGTGACGCCTCACAGCTCCAGGGTGCCTAGTTTGATCCTGAGCTTGGGTTAATGCCTGTGTGGAGTTCCATGTCTTCTCACCATGTTCGTGTGAGTTTCCTCTCACTGTCCAAAAACATGCAGGTAGGTGAATTGGCTATGCTACACTGCCTGTAAGCGTGTGTGTGTGTGAATGGCACCCTGTTGTGGAATGGTGTCCTATTTTGGGGTGGGTTCTTCCTTGAGCCTAGTGTTCCCAGGATATGCTCTAGATGCTCTAGATAAGATGAATGAATGAATAATTATTCATATGCTTATCTGAAAATCCTTATGGCTTTGACCCATTTATACACTGACTAATACATAATATTAAAACTGATCCAGACAGTTAAACCAGCTACAGTATCCACATGGTCAGGGATCACATCATCCCTTAAGGACTTAATGTTATCTCATTAACAAATGCCCTAAATATTCCACCGTGCTTGGTCTTTTTAATTTGGTATGACAGTTTGTGTTATGTTCATGTCATTTGTGTTGTGAATGATTTGTGTAAAATGTAAAATTACAGATCCAGGATGACTTATGTTATCTACTGGAAACTAATTAAAAATGTGATCAGAAAAAAAAAAAGATCCTAAGGGGTAAAGGCCTGCCCAGGGGTCAGGAAAAGGCCAATCATGAAAACAAATGGTAAAAGAAATCCCGAATGTTTTGCCTACACTGTGTACTTACTCTATAAAAACAAGAGTCAGATGAAAATTCACCAATGTCTCAGGGTTTTTTGTTTTTTTTTTCAGCTGAAAAAGGTTAATAGAGGTCCCACAAACATGACCCTACTTCCTGTACAGATGTGGCCCCAACCTGAGTTCTGTTCTTAAAACTTTGTGTCAAAGCCAACACAAGCTTTGTGCATTCAGACATGTGGTCATGTCCGAATGCCCCTGTGCCACTCGCTGCAGCGGCTGTGATCACGCAGCTATGATCTGTCATAACTCAAAAGCACATCTGTAACCGCTGGCAGCCGGACTGATCTGGACAAAACCAGAGACACAAATCCCACTGCTGTATCTGACAGATCTGAGGGATTATGGGAAAGCCCACTTTTTTTTTTTTTTTTTTTTTTAAATCTTTCTGCAGCACTGTGAATTAAGTAACATCTGTTTCTGGGTCTGAGCTGATTTTACGGAGAATCAGACTCTTTCGGATAACATATATGCTGCAACTGTTCTTTTTCCTGGAAAGTAGATAGAACTCAATGTAATACATACAGTATGTTTAATGAAGAAAAATCCTGCTATCATTGAAGGTATTTATGCATAAGATTGGAGCAAAAATATTTCTGTTCTAAATTAGACTTTATATCTTTCAAGCAACACAAACTTATTTTTAAAAAGAATATGTGATCTTGCTGCAAAAGGGAGAATTTTTTTCTGAGATCCGTGGAATGTAAGTCAGATAGCTGCCTAGAAAGCTGGACAAACAGAGAAGCAGACGGAAATCATCCACTATGCTGGAATGTTCTTGGACAAAGCCCCACTTTTAGGTTAATTCTGGCATTCTGCAATAATATCAAGAGTACAATTACCAAATGTAATGTTGCAAATGTTTTACTGTACATGCTATACTACTGCTAAATGCTTAATAAGAGAAATGCCTAAAGCTGAGGTGAGAACCTAACAAAGAAGTTAAGTTACAATTAAGTTATGTTACTGTGCTTAAAAGTGCAAGCCATTGTCTCAGCACACGAGTATTACATGGCTAGAAAAAAAAAAAAGTTTGGAAATCTGCCTTCAGGTCCAGAATGTTTGTTTGTGCTTGGATTAGCCTCTTGTCAGTCAATTTATAGACACGCCCCCAATGCCCCTTCACATCCTCATAAATCATTATGAGGGGAAGTTTGTATGGTTATAGAGTTATGACTCTTCTTTCAAACAGTTGAATGTCCATGTGTACTTAAAAGTGATGTAATTGCAGTCTTTGCTAATGATAACATGAGTTAGCATGCTAACTTTCTGTGCATGGGTGGGAATGGGGGCGGGCTTAAGGAGTAAACAAAATATTCAAATATTATTCAACTCCGCCACTATTTAACCATTAGAGACATTTATTTATTTATTTATTTATTTATTTATGTTTACAAATTTTACCCAATGCACCTTTAAGTCTGTTTTTAAAGTAGCTGTACTTTGTTGGTTTTTTCCACCTAATACTTTTAACTTTTCCTTTCTGCACTTTTTCAAATGCTACATCATGACATTTTTCTATAATAATACATTTATAAAGTCATAAGGTGACTTCTAAGCATCACACAGCTTCAAGGAGGTGATCTAAATTCCTAAAAACTTTAAACTTCAACATACGTGACCGTGAGAATGAGACATAACATCCATCACTGCAATGCATCTGTTGCTACACTTTGTATTTATGAGGCAGTTTGTATTGTGACAGCTAGCTATTAGCATTCAGCTAGTTAGTATCTTCAGAGTTATCATGCTAGCATGAGAAATTAGGATTAAAAGTGTTATTTAGCTGTAGC
The DNA here is from genome assembly GCA_037576675.1 of Pangasius sanitwongsei. NCBI lineage: Eukaryota > Metazoa > Chordata > Actinopteri > Siluriformes > Pangasiidae > Pangasius > Pangasius sanitwongsei. The sequence continues at coordinate 8,631,401 of CM075012.1, forward strand.
TAGTGTTTGCCCAAGTGTCTTGGCTCCTTGGTGAAAGAGGAACTAATTAACCATCAACCAGCACCTAAATCGGTGATTTGAGGCAGACATCATTTTCTTTTGTGAATAGCTTTTCTACTTTTACTTTCATAGTTAATATGTAAATTTACTTATTATCTTACTAAGTGAATTTAAGAGTTTAAACCTTTCCTCTTTAACTTGAGTGAAGAGTTTGAAGCTGTATTTAATGTAACTGCACCACTTGAGGAAAGAACTTCAGCACTGACGTAAAATGCTTTTTCAGTGGTTTTTTTTTCCTAACTAAAAAAAAAGGTGCTGCAACAGTAATCTAGCGTAACTATACTAAAATAAAAGTTGGAGAGAAAATATAAATCATGCATGAATAATTATTTTCCTGCATTAATGTCAGTTTCGCTATATGTAATACCTGCATCTGTTTAATAGACAAGAAAATGTGCTATAAAAAAATGTGCAAAAACATTTGTGAACCTTTAAAAGTATCTGGGTTTATGTAGGAAAGAACAGATCTTTTTCTATTTACAAAATCTTATGTCTCCATTTATCTTACTAACTTAATGTGATATCAGATTACATCCTAGGAGTCAGGTGCAGAAACTTAAAGAATTCACCAACATTTCTTAAAACTCTAAACTCTTTATCCAGATTTGCTAATCACTGTAGTAGCAGAAACTGTATAAAAAGCATTTATTTATCCAAATTCTATCGCTATCATTACTACCCTTTGTGTGCCGTAGCACTGTCTTCTCAGCACAGTTTACTTCTCATTTTATGATAAGCACGTGATAAATGTGCTTCTGTTTCTCAGGCCAGGATCATTACAACTCTGACCTCTGCAAAGTCATTCTGGCATTTCCTCCATGAGCTTAATGGTTGCATACTGGCAGTGACCAATCACATAAATCTTTGTTAGTTATAGTCATAGTTAAATGCTTTTAAAGTCAACATTAGAATAACTTCCAGTACACATCAACAGTCATAAAATGTACACAAAACAGGATGTCAATCAAAAATTTCTGATAAACGCAAACGCTTCCTGCTTGTTAATATAATAGTTATATAGTCTGCCACACCTCGTATCTTTACACTGAATAACTTTTAACTTCCCTAAAGTTAGTTCCCTAAAAATCCTCTGTCATAGAGACTTTAATCATAACAATGTGGTAGAACAAGTAGGAACATCCCGTCTAGGTAATTAGAGCTAGAAATAAACTTTGGGGATTGGCCCTTTCCTCTCTTTACCCCTCAAAAAGGAAAAAAAAAATCCTGCGAAGTCTTCAGCATTATGCTGTTACTTCAACAATTAATATTATCTGGACTTACACTGAAAATAATATGAGCCACACTTTACTTCTTAAGAGCAGCTAATGTTTTATCACCACCTTGTGTTTGATTTAAGTAACAGACAAACATAAAGAAGACAGTATGAAATTCTACAAAGTACAGGTGTTTATTGAGTATATAAACATTTTTAGGTATAAAAATTACTTTACAGCTACTTTACAAAGCACATGTTCTACACAAATCAAAAAATGTAAAGCGTTGTCTATATGCCATTAAACAAATTAGCAATAATAATAATAATAATAATAATAATAATTAATAGTAATAATAATAATATCCTTCTTTGTTTACTTTATTAAAGATTACCATAATTTCCAACATCAAAATCAAATCAACTCACCAATGTACAAATGTACAATCAAAATAAGTGCCATGTTGTCAAAATAATTGCATATTGTCAAAGGAATTTTTTTATTAAGGTTCTTTCCTTCATTGTGAGTCCCTACAATCTAATGTAATAATATCAGAAAATGGCATATAATGACATCTTACTCTTAGATAATTTATATTATGAATTATATATTATAAATTGATTAATGGTAGGATGTCATTACATGCAAAAACAGTGCTGTAGTCATTATGATACTGAAGTTCATTAAAACTGCACATTACTGCATTATTGCACTGCATAATTAGCATCAATGTGCAAAATACGGGGATCATTTCAGCATGAGAATCAGCTGTTTGGTGTGATAGTCACGGTTAGCTGGAAACTCTGAAGACCTCTGATCTGAGGTGAATAAGGTGAAAACATTTACAAAAGAGCACCAAATTTAGTCTGAAGGCAACTCCTGTCCTTGTGATAGTGTCTAAACTGAGCTGAAGATTAGCAGGAGAATGATTTAGTGTCATTATGCTGAAATGTTTTACCTGGCTTGTCCCTGAACAACAAAGCTAAAAAAGGTCCAGGTCCTCACTGGCTGCAGCCTCGTTCTGTTGGATATACTTTAGGATGTCATGCTGATCCATTGCCTGGACCACGGCAGGCTGAGGAGGCGCTCGGCCGGTCTGTGCCACAGAGGAGGGCTTGTGTGGAATTACTGGCTTGGCTTTCACTGCTGGTTTCGGGGCAACAGCTGGCTTCGGTTGCACTGGTTTACTGATCGCTAGAAGTTTGTCCAAATCCTCCTCCACCCTACGAAAAGGAAAAAGTGAGAACAGAAATCTTTGAGTAATTTGAAAGAGTAGCTATGAATTCTGGTCTCTGGCCTGCAAATGAATCGTGCTCTCTTTATGTATTTATTTATATAATAAACACCAACAGAAAATGACTATAAGATTAAAATCCAAATTGTCTTGCTTCATAACTCAGTCAGAATTATGTTCAGATATAAATCAGGTCAAATCTTGTAAACACTTTCACATTCACATACAGTAACAGGCTATGTACAAAAAACTCAAAGCCTCGTGTCTCAAGCTAGATGTGAAAAGATTTATTCATATATATATATATGAGTGTTTACACAAGAAATTTGGTATTCATGAATATCCTGTAAGTTCGGGAAAAAACTTTCGTATCCTACTCATGCTCCTGAGTGTGTGTAACTTTAAGCATAGGAAGACTAACTAAAGTAAACCTCAACTTGATTGACTTCAAATCATAAAATTTTTAAATCTTCAATTTCATATGGATTCATAAGCATTATACTGTCAAGCTTACACTGCTTATTTTTATTACATTTACAGCATTTATCCGGAGCGACTTACAGAAGTGCTTAGGAGTCGCTTTAAAAAAAACACATCATGCTAGTTCTCTAGGTCAGACTAAGAAAACCATCGAGAAAATCTGTGTGAAAACCAACCTGGAATTAGTCAAGTCAAGTCAAGTGGAGTTTATTGTCATTTCATTATTAATTAAATAATATGGAAAATAAAGAAAGGGAGCCAATTCAATTAAGACAAATAAAATGATTCACTCTATTACAACGAAATTACAAAGAAATGGTGCCGTATAAAGAGAGGATGGGCCGGTCTGTCTGTGCATAGTCGTGAGCCGTATACAGAACAACTGACAGAAGATTTAGCATTCACTTCTTCTTATTATTAATATGATATTAAATATTTTTATTGACAGAAATGAGTTAAAATAACTTCCATTTCAGCCTTTACCCTCATTGTTCATTTCAAGTCAAATTAACTCAAACACTTCTGCCTTTCAGCCTTTACCCTGATCCTTCATTTCATGCTCTCAGCTGTCTGTGAACTTGAACTTTTATGGAGTTTTGTGGGGAGTCACGACATGCAAGTGAGCTGTGACAACAACAAATGAGCTGTGATAAACTATTACACACATTTAGAAAGCATACAGGTCACTAAGATTTGTGTTTTTCCAGTCTGTAATGCTCTAATGGGTTCATGCCATGTTTCCTCCAAATACCAAACATGGTTAATACGGAGAAAAAAAAAAAAAAACACTAAACTTACATTTCTGTCGTCTATTCCATTGTAAAAGGTATAGTATCAGCCCAAACTTAGAAATAAAATACTTTTTTGGAGGAATATTGTTTTCTGTTGCAATTTTTTGGCCTGTACTCTCAACATTGTAAGTTTTATCCCTGACTACAGGACAAAAAGGGTTGAGCTTGCAGGAAAGTGAAGGAGACACAAGGACTGACCTAAAGAGATCATCCACATCTTCATCTAGTTTAGTGATAGCAGGGGCTTCACTCGTCTGGTAGGCATTAGGGAGCAGCAAAGAGTCTCCAAGAGAGACAGTTCCACCTAAATCCGGGTCCTCAAACAATTTCACATCACCTGTAGGTACAGTGAAGGCAAGATATCCATTAAAATACAATACATCAAATCTCAACATCTGCACATTTTATGTTTGTTTGGAGTTTTATTAGCTACCTAACTAGTGTAGCTTGCCATTTAGAATTATCATTAATAAATCTCCGGTGCTAAGAAGGTTGTTTGCATTTGATGTGGCTGTGGAGGCAGAAAATCAAGTTTGACTTGACTATTTGCAGCCACAGTTAAACTGGGACATCACACTGAGTAATGGTGAATGTCCTAAAAGTGCCAAGTGGTTATTTTTAGTTATACTGCAATGTGGGAATATTGACAGTGAAATATTTTTGATTGAATCTCCTTATATTCACTCACTAATGAAAGTGGCACGCTTATCATTCATGCTTGTTTTTCTCATTTGCCCTGCATCTTGTGACCTGATTGGTTTGGAGGCAAAATGCTTGATGTCAGTCTGTGCTATTTAAATGTTTCCCATAGGATTACATCTAAAAGTCTGCTGGCAGATGCACCCTAAACATATCTACATTGTGTATGCATGTTAATTCATAACCTTTTGGTGTAACACAATGCAAAAGCCACACTCACTGCTCTTTACCGCAGGCTGAAAAAGCTCCTTGTCTGGATCATCCTCCTCATCAAACAGAGAGAGTTTGGGTTTAGCTGCAGGTTTTGGTGCTTGCTTGGCAGGCTTAGGCTTCTTAGACCTATAAGCATAAAGTAACTTTAGAAAGTAGATGAGGTAGAGGATGACGGTATTTTTGTATTATTTTGTATCATTTTACTATGACGGAATTTCAATATAACTGACAGGTTACATGATATAATATTTTACATGCACAATATTGCATAACAGATTTCTTGGAAGTGAAAATAAATTTACATTAAACTGTTTGTGTGAAGTCTAAATAAAATGGTATTTCTCATTGTCAACTCACAGCCGATCTATTGTGTATTTATCTTTCCTCTAAACTAGCTTAAGAAGACTTTTCTTCAGAAACCTGATAAACATTGATAAATAACACATGACTTTTCAGTTTCACATATCATGACCTTCATAACATTTCAGTTTCACATACCTTGTCCTTTCTAAGACCTTTCTAAAACCAAAGAAAGGCACACAAAGGCTTGTGATTTAAACCAGAAGGGTGCTTTGTTAGAAAATGTGGGTGGAGGAGGCTGTCTAAAGAGTCACATCAGACAAACAGCTGCATAACTTTTTAAAAGAAATTACAGACACTACCCAAACACTAGAGATATATGAGTTCCCTTCCAGTAAGTGTGCTTGTGACTCATAGTGACGTAGAAAAAGTCGGCCTTATGAATTTGAGACAAAACATCAGGGCGCCATGTTCCTGGACACAACACTGCTATCTTTCCAGGATGGGTGGTGACCCCTGAGTATTCAAATGGCATTTATCAGTAGTGTTATTTTAAAAGTCTAGATGGTCGACAGTTAGTTTTAAACTTTATCTGCTCACGTTTTCACACGACTAAATCCAATTGTTTTTCAACCAACCAAACACCAAACTTGCCAGATATGCAACCACTTGATTCAAAATTAAACAAATAGCCATTTTATTCCCTAATAAACACAGGCGAGTGACACCATTCAAGTCAGTGCAGGGCAATGATGCAGAGAGGTAAACATTTGTTTTATTTAAGAGAAGTCTTGAGAGGGTGCCTCATCGGTTTCTTGAAAATTCTCAGCTGGGATTTATAAAAAGCATTTCCATAACGAGAGATACGAGTGAGAGTTTTCCAAAACATAGCACAAATGATTGACCTTTTATAGTAGCTTTATCTGGAACAGTGCTGAAGAGCGTGTACTGCTGGAAGACGTCCAGTAACTGACAAATCAGACATAATGAAAGGAGCCACTAATAGATTAATAAAAAGGAATAAAAAAAACCCCACTTGCTTTAATGAGCTTTAATGTTAAAAAAATACTATAAAAAGCAGCAAACAAATGAAATGAAACAAAGTCAATATTTCGTGTGACGATCCTTTCCTTTAAAAAAAAATTAGTAGTCTCAAATACAATTTGTGCAGTTTTATAAGGAAATGAGCTGTAAGTTTTACTGTGTTGCAGAAGCAGCCACAGTTCTTCTGGAGACTCTGACTGTCACAATTGCTTCTTAATGCAGCAAAACCCAGCAGCCTTCATTATGTTGTTTTGTCTGAAAAGTGCTCCCTTACATAATATGCTGCTTTCTTTATTGACATACAAACATTTAATTTTGTGCTGAAAACTAATGTTTGGAAATCCAAAAAAGTTTTTGTACTGACCCGATAATGTAGAAATATATATATATATATATATATATATATATATATATATATATATGATATATAAAAATAATGTATAATGAAAAATTGGTCCTTTGGTAAGATAATTTGAAGATGGTGGATTTTTTCGTCCATCCCAAGTAGCCAAAGAAATTGAAAATTTAGCTAAATATCAAAAAACATTACGGTTAATGATAAAACTATGACATAGCTTTCTTGTCTTCTTATTTGTAGCACTGCTGCTAATGTTCTGTCTACATATGAAAGCACCAAATTATAGACTCATTTGTTTTCTATGGAGTTTTAAAGCAGGATTTATAGTAGGCTTGCAAGAGAATTCAATAAAACAAGGCGTCACAGACAAATGCTGTACTGCCCTCTAGTGGACTTATCTGATGTGTGCAACTTGGACAGTAAACTCCACTTGCTTGTGGGACAATGTGTACTCTCTATCGTTATATTCTTACCTAACACTGCCTAAGGGGTCAAACAATTCCTCTTCCTCTTCTTCCTCCTCCTCAGGTGCCTTTTCTACTTTCACTGGCTTATTCACTCGCTCAGGCCGAGTGGTAGGTGCCTCATCTTTTCCAAAGAAATCCAACCCATCGTCTTCATTTTCGTCCTCAGCTACGTCAGGGGTATTGGAGGATTTCACATCATGAAGCGCACCTTTTGCTCCTGCGATATTTAACGCAAATGTGATGACACTAATGGGTTAAATACAAAACATGCAATACACAGACATCCCCAGGTCTCTCACCTAAGAATTCCATTAGCTCTGGACAGGTAGAGAGAGTCGGATGTTTGGAAATAAAGCGGACAAGCTCGTCAAAGGCTACTCGCCGTTCGCGGATGTCTGTTTCTCCCACAAAGAGCGCCTTGCGGGGCATGGCAGGCAGGTGGATGCTGGGATACTGACCAATCAAGCTGGAGTAAAACTCATCAATTTCACTGTACTTCTTTGACACCTAAAGAATTAATAACAATAATTTTAATTAGCATAATACCTGTAATTGTGATGCCACAATTGCTACACATTCATGATTCAAAACAGTTTAGCAGTTTTAATCCAAAAACACACACAATCAGTTACTTCTAATGCTTCAGCATAACAAAGCCAGTGTTTTTTTGTTTTTTTTTTCCCCTTTAATGTGTCATGTATCTATGTGTAACAAACCACAGCTTATTTTTATTAGGGACTGCTCATGTACACCCAAACAGGATCAAAACATCCTGGCAGCAGAAAATATTAGAAGAAAAACAAACCATTGGCTGTGAAATCAGGTTTAACATCTGATAAGTTTCTCTAGATCTTTTGTTAGGCCATGAAATCAACCACTCACCACAAACTGGACAACGTCTCCTGGTTTGTGTTTAGCAGATTTGAAGGGTGCGAGGCGGGTGATCACCACAATCTGGTACTCCACATGGCCCGTCATCATGGGCCCCCGCACCTCCTGATACAGTGGGACCTGCAGGTCAATACCTGTAGCCTCATTCTGCAGAGGCCTAAGAAAAATAAATAATAATAATAAAGTACATGCATGAATACACACTCTTGGGGGGTGGGGGGGATAAGAGCCGAGCAAATTTGCCTAAAACTTTGAATTTTTAATTTAGCAATGATTAACGTAAAGTCTGAAGCAACATGCAGCATTAGTTAGCACAGGACAGACTTTTCTTTGAACAGATTTGTTTAAGTAGTGAAGTGTTTGGGGTAGACTTGCAGCTTTTCTGCATGAACACATGGTGAGGGCTGTTCTGTTCAGTTTAATGCCCTCCTACACGTGATAGACAGGATGTCACGTGGGTCCTAACATTAATCTGCAGCACTTTGATGGCAAAGACAACACTGACCCCAGATGTTTTTGCGCCAGATGTTTTTGCATGTGTTTGCACAACCATTTCCAGTTCTCTATTTTCTATAAGCAGTGTAATTTAAAAAAGTCACATTCGAGCATAACTTTTAACTTAAACTTGAATTACACTAGTCATGTAAACTTAAAGACGTTTTTTTTGTTATTAGTATGTATAAACCAAACCATTGAGTACTCAATATAATTATGTCCATGAAAACCACTAACAATCTGCTGAACCATTGTATCTACAAACCCATATATTTTTGGTCTATATAAAGCTATATAAACACACTTATATTTATATTTATGTTAGATATTTACTGACTTCTCGATACTGGAAGTCGCTAACCAAATTTCACTGTACTTGTACTATGCTAATAACGATATACTATTATACTCTGTGTCTGTAAATATATACAGGTATGTAGGTATAATACTAAAAATAGTAATAAAATAAATAACCGATATATATTTGGCTAGTTAGTGTACACTTCGTTGCACTTTCGTAGTCAGCCAAAACCCACATTACTAGCCAGCTAACTACAGGAACAGTTCATTAAACTGTAGGAAAAAGTTACCTGCTCGTAACAAGTCCATCTGGCATTACTGAACGGTGTAACGTTACTGGTGAATGTTTCAAATTTATTTAAAAAAGCGTCATTATCATTTCCTTCACGCCCTTTGAATAAATCTTGTGACAAGAACGTATACAGCCAGCTATTACCCAGGCGGTAGAAGTGACTAGCTTGTGGCTAAGTCACGGGACTCAGTTTTTCCTCCGAGTTAGCATTCAACTTAGCTAGCAAGCAAACTGCTGGTGGGTTGACTAACGAAGCTGTTAATAATAACGAACGCGCTGTAATTCTGTGGAATTAACGTTAATTTGCATGTTTGCTTATGACTCTGTAAAAAAAATAAATAAATAAAAAAGTTTACAAAACAAATATTTCACACTGGAAAAAGCAACTCGTAGTCGGCAGGATTCGAACCTGCGCGGGGAGACCCCAATGGATTTCTAGTCCATCGCCTTAACCACTCGGCCACGACTACCGACAAGAAATAAAATCAAAATAAGAGCTTTTTTAATCAAGCAAATAGAAAGTATTTGTCTTAAATTCGTAGAGTTTGTGTCTCAGAACTACTTCCTTCACTTTATCAGACTATTTTCTTTTCATGTAAAAGGTACATTCAACGGGAACAAATACTGAGAAGTCCTGACGTTTGTCTGCATTTGAAAGTAAATCCGCATGGTGGTGCGCTAACACTTGAAATGGACTATTTCACAAAGCGCGTTAGTAAAGGCTTGGTCTTGCTTCTTAATATTTGAATAATGAAGAAAACGCTTCTTTCTTAACTTTACACTGAGGTTGACCTGAGATTTGAAACATTACACACACTCAGCTGACAGTTTACTAGGTAGGTATCATATAGGTTCACATAGCAACACATCCCTGCTGGGAGAGGAAAAAAAAAAAGCCTCATAGAATTTGTAATGGTTTTAATGGTTATAAAGGGAATTGTACTGGTTTTAATGGAAACTGTAATGGTCCCTGTGGGTCTCCACTGGTAATCTGCTGCCTTCTACTGTTAGCATTTTACGTGTAGTAGATACCATTAAGGACCAGTAATGGTAATGGTTTTAATAGTTAGCTGATGGTTTATAATGGTATTTGTAGTGGAAACCATTAGAATTTCTGTGATGGTTTCTATTGTTTTTTGTTTTTTTCCCCCAGCAGTCATATACAGTTACCCACAATCACTAACTGCTCATCTGTTTTGTGCATCAGTGACTGGGGTTTGGGATAATTTTTCAGAGCAGTTCTGACTTTCTGAGATGGTATTGTGTGTTGTGCTGCTATATTAGTCACAGCAGTGTTCCTGGGATTTTCTAACTTCAGGCATTTTCATTCATTCGTTCATTTATCTTTAGTAACTGTTTATCTTGGTCAAGGTCATGATGGATCTGGAGCCTATCCCAAGAACACTGTGTGAGGTGAGAACACACACTGGATAGGACACCAATCCATCACAGAGCACCATTCCCCCACACATTAAACACCAACAGGCAATTTAGCGTTGGGAATTCACCTACAGGCACATTTTTTTGGAGGTGGGAGGAAACCATAGCACCTAGAGGTTTTGAAACCTACACAGACACAGGATGAACATGCACAGAAACTCAACACAGACACTTAAGCTTAGAATCAAAGCAGGGACCCTAGAGCTATGAGGTGGGTAGCATTAATGCATGGTCCACGTAAATCCATCAATGTTGTCCTACTAAATTTGAGTACTCAACTGTGAATTATATGTATATCCAAGAATCTATTTAGCTCTAAAATGGCATCACATCATCTTTGAGAAGCAGGTCTTTCTGTGAACAGCTTGAAGAAATCTGTTGATCAATTCACCTGTCTTTTATGCTTCATTATGTTTGTCTTGCAATGTCCTCCTTTATATTTGCCATGGGCAGGGTTGTGGCCCACAGCAGGGTGAAGCAGATGGCAATATAATGATTTTTACTCCATTCTTAAGCATTTTGAGTACTTGTAATATAAGCACTCCTTTAGAGTATTGAGCTGTGCTTTCTAAATATCAAAAGCTAATGCACTGCAAAGAGGTCTTCATTCACCCATCTCTTCTCTGTGTTTTTTGCAGCAAACAAAGGTGTCTAGGACCTACAAAAGGTTGACTACTAGAGAAAATTGATCTCTCTCTAATAATAATGAATTTCTGAGTCCACAAACACCTCCAGGTTTTTACTGAGCTACATTTTTTTTCCCCATTAAATTCCCAGAGATCCAGATTGTCCTCATTTTTGTTCTCTCACTGCTTACACCAGTGTTTCTCAGCTCCAGTAACGGAGACACACTGCCATGCACAGTTTGAGGTTTTCCCTAATGCTGACACGTCAGCTAATAGCTATGTCCTGCATGAGTTGAATCAGGTGTGGTGAGAGTAAGGTAAATGGAATACTGTTCAGCACAGGATTAGAGTTGAAAAAAAACATGTAGAAAGTGTTTCTAAACTCAAAAAAAAAAAAAACACTGAATACCTGAACTGACTAAACATCATCGTAACATGTTGAATTTTTACTGGAAATTATGTGATGTCAACTACTCTCAGATTACACAGAGAGAAGACTGAAAGTGGTAGACACCGGCAGCAGCCAATGGCATATAAAACACATGCAGGTAAAATTATATCTAGTGTGCCAGAGTGGCCATTGGATGTTTCTAATTCAACCACTTAACTAACCATCTTCTGCTCCCTTGGCGAGAGCTGGCACACTTACATAGCCATGAGGCAGACCAGGCTCTTCAACACACAGCCTCTGCATGAAGCCATCTACACCTTCACTTTACCCCACTGTTCAGCACATTTCTTAACACCTCTAAACAACCCCCTGGGGCTCACAAGGCTGGCTCTTGAGTGTTTTTAAAGGCAATATAACTAGTTAGATCCTGTGATGCTGTTGCTGAAAACCCACAAGTATTTTGTAGGCCTGCTTTGATGGAAGTGCATCCAGGGCAGCTTTTTATTCATCTGATTTTGGTGTAGCAAAGCGATTTTTGTTAGTTCAAATGTCTCACGATTCTCAGTATGTGTAGCCTAGACAGCATGAGTATACTGACTCCACCGCTGCTTGTTATGATGATTTATATAGTGTACAGGGGGAGGTGAGGGGCTGTAAGATTAACAATATGGAATGTTGGCTCTTAACATGGAAACAGGGATCTTAAATTTTTCTTTAGTCAGAGTAAAGTGCAGCTACTTCAGGCCCAATAATATGAATGCTGGATTGCTGGTTGTAGGATATGGGCAGTAGTATGCATACAGATGTGATCTAAAATAAAGAAAAACAGCATGAAGTAATTGCCCATTAATGGTAATTAATAGTCTTGTCATGTTGCTTCAAATATGCATGCAACAATAACTCAATCATACCCTACAATATACTGTAGTGAGAAAACACTACAAGAATAAAAAATAGGCTTTCAGTAGTTAAGTACGTAAGTTTAGCTATGCCTTTTAATGAATTGTAGAAAGAAAACAGATTTCCACCACCACCACATCATCCAAATGACTACCTACCTTTTCTTTTTTAAATTTTCTTTTTAGACAGTGCCATATTGAAGCTGATCTGGAGGCTTCTTGTGGCTTAACACCTTAATAATGTGGTTTTATTTGTAAGAGATTTGTAGAGGAGGTGGCTGCAAGTGCAATAATTTCTTAGATGACATGCAAACACAAGAACTATAAACAAACAGGAGATACAAGGCAAAAACCAGCCAGACTACTAGCAAGACTATGGCCCACACCACACCAAAAGCTTGACCATAAGATGCTGCAGAACAGGAGCTTATATAGTGGCGCTAATCAAGGTGAAACGAGACACAGGTGAGAGTGATTGAGGACGTGACATGCTGGGGCTGATGGGAAGTGTAGTTCAGCACCCCTTTGGTGCTATCTTTTTTTTTTTTCCATTAATTTGTCACCTGTCTGTGTATTTCGTCTGTAATATTCAGGCTTGGGCAAATCCTCTGCTTTAATCCAAGTAGTAAAATGTTTAATGTCATGTTGCTTAAAAGCATCACAGAATATTTTGTTTAAAAGTGGTTTGCATTGTGTTTAAGGCAGCTTTATATCTATTGAATGTCTAGCCAGCAAAGTGTTGAGTGTACTTGATGAGTTTATTTAAGCAATATCACACAAGGAAGAGTGTGATTATACTGAATATTGGCACGGCTGTGATTTGGTCATAGCTATATTCAGTATAACTGTATGATTGTAAGTGAGATATTGCTTTTATTCAATAATTTTATAAATAAGAAATTAATATTAAGTAACTAACATTTCAGACAAAATATGGCTAAATAATTTGCTTATTTTTGATCCACAAATGGAAATCCTGAAGCAGTCACACTGACTGACGGTCTGTCGGCTAGCTGGTTAGCTAGCTCACAATAATTTGCACATTCCCATTACAGATGCATCCGGTGAAGTTGGCTTCCCTTTTCATCTTCATCTTTTGAGCATCCATATTTTAAGTCAGAAGTTATATTTATGAAAAATGTATCATTTGCCATGTCTGGAGATGCTAGAATTGGAATTTTACGTGGCGAACACAGACAAGTGGAGTGATACGTGCAGTGAAATGTCCCTGTGCAGTTATACTAAATATAAGCACTTTTGGTATGCCACTTGTCCAATCAAATTAGTGGATTGATACTAACTGTTGTATAAAAGAATATATAACAAACCAACATAAATACATAGTACTAGATCTGTAGCTTCTGGATGATGAGGTATGTAGCACGTTCTGAGTTTCAACTGCAAATCAAACAAACAGAACACATTGTTGCAGAACTGTGCAATATCGACATACTACACAAGGTGGCTATGAATCAAGGATCTTGGCTCGATGGCATGCTGCTTGAGCTTAGACACGGCGCAGAGCACACTTTGATCATTTATTCCCAATTCTGATTCACAGGAACTAATGTAAGAGCATTACTGTCAACACCCCTGATTGGCTGAACACATGATGAGAAGCATTCTTGAGAGACATCCAAGAGTTGTCTGTTTCATGGACAAATTCTGGAAAAGTGATTGAGGGTGAGCACAATGAAATACATGCAACCTTTGCCTCAGGCACCTCAGGCACATCCTCTTAAAGCTTTGTGGAATTTGGACACTAGTGTTTTAGATTTTGTGTGTTTAAGATTGTGTTTAACTGTTTAAGATTTTATGTGATCCGAGACTGACTCTTCTCTACTCTCTATTCATGGATAAAGGGTATAGAAAATAAACCTTTTTAAAAGCCTTTCTAATAGAGACAGTTTTGCCATTGAAGTTAAACATGTTTTTACTCTGTTGCCAGTGCCAAAATCCTAATACTCCAAATCCTTGTAGAATGTTTTTTTTTTTTTTTTAGAAAATCAGCACCTGTGTGTCAGGTGTGTGGGAACATAGCAGTGCTTCAATATACATAGCTGACTTCACATAAAGCATAAAGCATCACTAGGCACACAGGCAACTACTTAATTCATTTTTGTAAACATCTTATTGAATTGCATATTAGAAAATGCAGTCATTGCTGATATTCAGTACCAACAGACACAACTCTGAACAACACCTAATGAAGGAGTATTATATTTAGCATATTAGCATATTAATGCAGCTGTTCTTTTTACATTAAGTTGTTATTAAATTAAAATGACTTACTAACACATTCCACATGGACGTTGCCATATTAAAAGCCAGGTGTAGACGTTTGTGCAATAACCATTTTTACAAATGTCTGGGTTTATATTCTGTAATTATGAAAGAAAATTGTCCAAATGAGGACTCTGGACTCAGTGGTTACACCATTAATAGTTACGGTAATGTTTTAAGACAAATAGGACAGTTCAACAGCTCGGAGGGTCAATACCAAAGCCATGTCAGTGTAATTGCTGTGTTGAGAATAATCCACCACCCAAATAACATCTGATCAGCATTGGTCCTGTGGTTTCCACTGGTGGATGGGGTAGGGGGGTTGACAAAATGTGCATAAGAAAAGAGGCGCTACAGTCAGTAATAGTAAATAGTACTGTATATAATAGGTGTAGGTAATTAATTGATAACTCTTTATGTGTATACAGTAACAATGTAATGCTTTTTAGTCTCTGGTGTTTAATAGATTGTCTGTGTAAGTTAGCCTGATCTAAGATTTAGCATATTTAGAAGATATATATACATATATATATATATATATATATATATATATATATATATATATATATATATATATATATATATATATA
>CM075012.1:8657702-8671240 GCA_037576675.1 Pangasius sanitwongsei
GATAGGGATAGGTGGAGAGTGATGATTCGCTGTGGCGACCCCTGAAGGGAAAAGCCAAAAGAAGAAGAAGAAGAAGTCTAATGAGAGAAAATGTTATGCATGGACACTCTATTTAGATATCTTTGATTAGAATACAAACTAGATCTAGGTAATGGATTGGAGCAAACATTTCCTAAAAAGCACAGGCAGTCTCAGACAGTCACAAGAAACAGACTCCCACTAAGCAGAACTAGCCTGCGGTTGGATTGAAGGGACAGGAGCCAAACAGCTGAAGTGGTCAGGGAATACTCCACCACAGCCAAAACTACTCCAGCCTTAATAAGCCTGCAATAAAGAATGAATATGATACCGTGGTGTTCTTGTTATTTTATCTGAAGGTGCACATGCATGTTCAGATCCACTGTGCAAATTCAGTCACACACACATAGATTCACACCACAGTGCCATAATAAACCCACAGTCTTTCCTAATCCTCAGCGTGGGTTGAAAGAAACTCTAGCCCATAACTGAGGAAACATCTTTTATGTCTCTCTGTAATACATTTCCTTGTGTCTTAAAGGCTTAAGTGGGCTTTTGAACAGCACTGCTAGTGGTCCGACCAGCTGTGAAACCCCAGGAGAAGGTAACAGTAGAGTTCACTTGCTACATCATATTTATTTTAGCCTTTTTTTTTTTTATTTGAGAAATGACAAAAGCAGGACTTCTCCTCCTTTAAGCTTGAGAATAGAGCCAAACTATCAGATATCATGTCAGGACTGAAATAAGTGCCAAAATGACTGGTTACTCGCTGACGAGAGGAACACATATAGCATGAGAACAAGGACTCATTGAGTGCAGGCAAGATTTTGTGTAATGACGCCATGAAATCTGGTGACCGGGAAATTTGGAGCGTTCTTTTTCCATTACCAAATTTATTAAGGAGGCAGTGAAACAGGGCTGAGCTTATAGGTATGTGTACTCACACTGCACTAATTAGGAACATGATAGATTCGCTTAAAGCGAAGCGAGGAGTTCGTGTGATACAAAAATCAAGTTAAGGAACGTATCAACCTTCTTTTACTTGAAGTAACATGGCTTCCTCCTTAGAGTCTCCTTAGAATTAGACATGGCTTTATAAGACAAAGTGTGGCTTGGACATACAGTAAATTTAATCTTTTATTTTACTGATCACTACACACACACTGACATCTTCAGAACTCTGAACTATTGTCAAGCACAGCCAATGATAATGTCCATCTCCAAACATCTCCCCTCTTCCAAATTCTTAAAGAAACAATCATATTATGCAGCCTGGTCATTATACGTAGGTGATGATTTTTTTTTGTAAGTGGATGAAAAAGTTCAGTGGGTAATTGGAACGTCTGGAAGCCGCTCATCCATTGCTTTATTAGGATGATTGCACCTTGCAGGTATTTCCAAGATGAAGTGGAAACAAATGAGCTTTGTCTAGAGGGATGTGCTGGAGAGCTGGGTTTGGCCTCCACAGCTCAGACACAAGGTGGCCTATGGGTAAATGCTGTTATTTAATGTGGCTGTCACAGGCTGGCCAAGGTGAGAGCTGTCTGCCAATTATGACCTCTCTGACAACCACAAATACCCAGCAGTGCTGGAAAGCAATCCAGAATCTAATACTGAAGCTTAGATGGAGGTTTTAATGCTCAGTCTTCGCAATATGTACTGTCAAAAATGACTAATGAGCAGTTACAAAATCCCACCAAAGAAGTGGTATGTGTCTGGGAGGAACACATCCGGAAAGGCTTGGTCATTAATCAGGTTCCAGCTGTCTTGACTCCCAACATAATACAGCAAATGCACAGGCTTTGGTGCAAACGTTGAAGTGCTCAGTGTGTTAGTTCATTTTTTTTCTAAGGTCATAGTTCAATTATTCTCTGGTGCTGCCTACATGGATCCTTGCAGAAAATGAGACTTGGCCTTCATTTAAAGTGATGCTTTGGGAGAAACAATGCAAAAGCCATGAAACAGTTGGTTCAAAGTTGAGGAAATGAAAACCGCTAATATACACTGAGAGAGAATCAAACCTTTGAAGTCAAATCACACGGAAAACAAAGCCAGGTTTTTGAAACACTAGTGAAATATTATGTGCTTATATTCAAGCACTCAGGCTCATCCTCACACAAAGCAGAGCATCTTTAGAGTAAAATGTTCAGTGCTGGGGATAGATGCATTTCAACAAGATTTTGACTAATGTACAATAGTTGTACAGTAATAAATGCCTTAATATTTCATAATATTAATACGTCGTAATATGAGACAAGAACTTGGCCTTCGTTAAAAGCAAAGCTTTTCAAAGTTGAGGAAATGTCTCAAAACCACTAAGATACACTGAGAGGGGGAATCAAACCCTTGAAGTCAAATCACATGGGATAAAAGGGCAAGTTTTCAAAACACTGGAAAAATCTTATGTGCTTAGATTCAGTCATTCAGGCTGAACCTTACACACAGCAGAGGACATTTAGTGTAAAATGTTGAGTGCTTGGGCTAGATGCAGTTCAATGAAGCTTGTAATTATTTGACTAATGTGGAATAAATGCCTTAAAATATTGATATTTTTTAACCTTACACAATTTCACATATTCCATAATCCATAAATCACATTGGAAAGCTAGACAACGCTGTCATAAGACAAGACATATGTGTTCATCGTGTTCCCTAACAATTCTGGGTGAGATCTGTGCCACAATGTTGAACCGCTAACCATGTAACCAGTGTAGATCATGTGTAATGCTGTGAGGCTGCTGAATTTGGAGAGTCTACAGACCACATACCCCACATCCCTGACAGAAAGAACACAAGGTTCTGGCTAAGTCCCATCCTCACACAGAGCACTACAGAACAAGTGGACTCATATTTCACTGTGTGTCTACCCCTACACTCAGTCCCGAGTGTACTATTGGACTCTAGGCGACCATCAGAAAGTCGTTTCAAATGACAAAGAGCTGTCTGTTCACAAAGATATTCATCCTGAGAGATATTTTCTCCCAACATCCATCACTTTTGTGAGAGAAACAAATGTGCTTGATGCAGTTTGTTACACTTGAGGCTTAGCATGTGAGTATCTGTGTCAGAGTAGTATTAGTGCCATCATGAGAATTGATAGATGAGGTGCTGTGTAGAGAATGAAGGAAACAATAATATATGATTTTTTTTTTTAAAGATTGTGAACTGTGATAAATCTATTGGCAAAGCACCTCAATAATGTTTAAGTACTAATCATGGTCAGGATGAACTTGTTTGCAAAACTGTTTTATTAGCCAGGTTTCTCTTAACACTTGTCCTTTCAAGAGCTTAAACATTACCGAACTCCTGCTATTTACTTAACTGTAGGTGGAGTAAACCCTACCCATTTTTCCTCCACAAATTAGTTGTTGCTAATTTCAACCTGTTCAAACTGTTGTACTGTGATAGGATAATAAGATGAGAAAAAGAAATAAGATATGATATGAAAAGAAGAGAGTACTAACTGCCTTATTCTGTATATATGCTTTAACTGTAGTGTTTGTCACTTTGACTGACAGAAAAGAGAATAATACCATCCCAGAAAGCTGAACCAGTGATACTCTTTGGAATGCTGGGCATGGATGGTTGTGGCATAGTTGAGATTCAAATTCGCAAATTCTTGACAATCGGCTGAAACCTGAGACAGTCCAGAAACCCAGGAGCCAAAAGTAAATAAGTCAATAATAAATAGGAATGCTACCTTAAAGTATAAAACATATTTACAGCTGTAATAACTCAACACATTAACTCCATACAACATGAATCAGATAATTACATAAATTAGACCTCTTTTACAATCCCAGTGAATGAATTAGGTTTGAAATTATGTATGGAAAGCAGAATAATAAAACAGCACAGCCACATCTGCCAATAATGCCACTGAAACAATTGCCAATTTACTGCACTCACCAAGCATTCAATGAAAAAAAATAAAAATGGGAAAAAAATTGGGCTGGGAAAATTCCTAAACTCAACTAGTATAAAATTAATAATGATGTCCACATGCATGATTAAACAAGGATTGAAGGATAATTGTTGCATTACTGCATAACTTAGAAGGGACTTATTAGTGACGCCAACCATGGAACATATTACATACCGAATCTTTCTCCAAGAGTCAATAATGAGAACAAATGAGAACATTTTAATTAAGGACTGTTTGCGTGCCATTTGTATAATATATGGAGACCAAACAAGTACAAAAATATCATACTAAAGACATTCGCCTTAGCGTATTTTTATCATCTATAGTATCCTCAGAATGATTATGCATCATGTATATAGCTGATTCCAATATGGTATCACCTACAGTTCATGGAAATACGCACGTCTAGCAAAGATTACACAAAGATTCATTTACGCTCTGAAAAATAGTGTTAATAGTCTAGTAAAAAAACACTGTTGCTCTTACAGCTGTTGGGATACCTGTCTTGATGGAAGAATGTTTCAGAGTACAAATGCACATACTGTATATTGGCAGCCACAGATAGGCACATACATCACTCTATCCTTTAAATCCCATGCTGGCGATCTGGCGTCACTGCCTGCGTGCAGACGGACACACACGCAGACGGAGGAAAAGAGCTTAGCCTGATTTATGGCATAATTAGAGGCCAATATTTTAAGTGGCCTCAGGCCAGAAGGGTGTGTATGCCTCTGTGTAGGTTAAATGGCATTGCACACGACTGAGGATATTTGATGCAGCTTGCCATGTGTCAGAAATGGGTTGGGAGAATTTTGGCATGCATGAATAGAAGGCAAGAGCTTCTTTTATGTGGACGCCATCATACTAAATTTGAAGGGTTGAACAGCTCTGTTTTGTGTATCAGCATAAATAACGACGTTTACATTTTATTCATTTGGGTATTCAACTAAGGTAAAGGTCCAGGTCCATAAAATTCCTTGCTTAAAAATGTCCAGATAAACAACTATAAGAGACATCAGTTTGAAGTTTTTTGTTTTTTTTGCATTGGAGCTTCATGTTACCATGTTACTTTTGACTAGCGCCATGAACTCTGAACAGATGAGACACCTGTTTTTAACTTGAAGCAGAGAAAAAAAATGCATTCTGCCCTCTCCAAATGTTGTCAACTTTTTTAAGCAAGTTATGGTGTCACTTCATTAATCAGACCAGAGAGGGTAAATAAATGCTTTCCTTTCACAATGAGCTGCCTTCAGGTAAATTATTTAGATAAATGCATGTAACTGGCAACACGCCGCAACAGAGGATCTGCTACAGAAGCCGCAATGGTTCGTATTTTAAACAATAAATAAATAAACAGAGTCGCTGATCTACGGCCGGCTTTTTTCCATTCACTGATTTGTTCTGTTATAGTAGTTTTTGAGTGCTCAGTTCGATCTGCTGGGCCTAATCAGTTGATGACCCCTGTTTTATATCGATATATGATTATTACTCTTGCTGTATATTAGTCTCTCAAACATTTTTACAGAAGCTCTGTTATACTATTCATTTTCATCCTGATTTTCCGGCAGGGTGTCTGGGATTTTTCACTGAGAAAGTGATTTGAAATTACAGTTGCAAGTGTAGACAAAGTGCATACAAGGTGAGACACTCTATACACACTTTCTACAGGCTGTTGACATCTCGCTATGGTCCATTATGAATAATAAGTGGGTTAGATTTTTGTTCTCTCATCAAACAGCATTCTTTTCTTTCTCATCCATCATCATCCTCTGGACAATTTCCTCCACCTCATATTCTCACTGCTTGTCCTTCCCTCTCCTCTTCTATCCATGTCATTGCTTATCTTGATTATGCAGTGATTTCAGAAATGAAAAAGGCTATTGTTAAGTTTGTTGGTCCACTTTAGCGTCGTACTTATGTTTGGCGTGTCTCCACAGTACGGTTGTTTCAGTAAGTAGGGTGCGGTCTACATACAAACTCGGCAGCCTTCAGTGAGAGTTCTGGCCTTAATTTCACCCCAATCTCTCTTCGAGCACTCATTACTTTGGCTTGCACCAAGTGGATCTGTTGTACTCAACACGTTTTTGCATGAAATGGGGTCAAGTGGAGTAGATGGCAATTTCTTTGCATACTTTTGCAGTGTTACAACTTCGTCATGAAAGCACTGAATGCATTTAACATGCTTTGTGTCATGCCTTTACTGTCCACAATAAGCACGTCATGTGACGTAACTGAACATTTAATCTGATACAGATAGATGTCAAATGCACTTCCAGAAAGTGGAAAGAAAGGGGCCAGAAAGTAACAAAAGCCCAGTCACTTGACAGTAACTTTACCGTAGTAAATTCATAAGGTCTGTAGAGGTTATAATGAGCAATGTGTGTGTCTTGACAGCTAACTCCATTCTGGCCTTGATTATAACCTCCCAATCTCCCATTCCACAGACATCCACAGACAGACACTCATTCACATTTCTTTAACAAAAACACCAAACACTTTGTACCACTGTAAGCAAAAGGAGAACTACAGAATCATTCATGCGTCATGAATCTAATGCAAATTGATATATGTGCAGGAAAACAGAGACACACTAAGACTTGTAAACACCCACAGACACACAAAATCACATAGGGTTGAACTGAAATGTTGTGTGTATTGTTGATGGAGCACCTTTGCAGACAGAATTTAGTAGCTCAAAGCCTGGAGCGCAGCCACAGTGGTAGGAGCCAGCTGTGTTTGTACACTGTCCATTCAGACAGGCCGCCATGTCCTCACATTCATCAATATCTGCAAGATATCACATGACAAATTGAATGGACTTAATTTATTACACAGCAAACTTGAGAATTATTGGCTTTTAAATGACTCTCAGCCTTTAGAAACCTGAAGAAGCCCTTCCTGAGAACAACTTTTAAAATGCAAAGCAGGATACAATTAAACAGTTTAGGGTTAAGGACCTTCCTAAATGGCCCTAGACTGGCAAAATAGGCAGTGCCAGGATTTGAACTCTTAATCTTTTCATCAGTAGTCCAGACCTTTAACTGCTGCGATCAAAATGTTCCATCAAGGCATGTTTGGCCTACAAGAAAAAGCCCCCACACCCATTGTAATATATGATGCTGGATCACTGACGCTTTGCAGCTAGTGGTCCAGGAAGTTGTGAAGATTGAAGGGATCCTTAATTCAGGTTGCCTCTGCCAGGAGGAGAGGTCTTGCCCATGGATAGATCTTTTAACAAGATAATGTCTAAATACATATCCAAATCAACACCAAAGATCCCTCTATAAGGATGAGGAAGAGGGTCAGTGCTGTTATTCTCTTTAAATAAGGCTTCACTAAATATTAATTGTAGGGGTGCTAATTATTTTGAGACTAGTGATTCACAGAAAAAAATGCACTATTTCCAACAAAAATGTTGCTCATTGTATATAATATTAATTTTGTAATCTTATATAATTATTTTTCCTCATTTTTATGAATGATGCATAACTTTCATAAATTCTGGAGCTGATTATATAACAGTAGAGCACTAGTGTATAAACTGGAAATGGTGTGTAAAAAGGTTAAAATAACACTCAAACAGTATGTCTGACAATGTCTTGGACTAAATTAAGCAATTAAGACTTGTTATTTTGAGTCCAGGGAAACTGGCTTAGCCTACATGTTTACTTATTAAACACTTCACTCTAAAAGATTTCTGGTGGTTGCATATACAGTTCTTAATATGAATGAACATATACACAGGTCGCTACCTTCACATGTGTGCCGGTCTGAGGAGACCTTGAAGCCGGATTCACAGGTCATGCAGGAATACGAACCCTCAGAGTTTGTACAAGCAGCCAATGGGCAAATGTCAGGAGACTGGCATTCATCAATATCTGAAACATAAAGCCAACAAAACTATTAGAGAGGAGGAGAAAAAAAGGCCTCAAATTGGCGATAAACTAAAAAATTAAACCTCGGTGGTCCTCATTCTCTGCTTTCTGCTGGATTCACTTCAAGGATTCAAGGATTTATTTAGATACCATCGATACCTCTTCACTTTCCAATCAAAACACAAGCTGTTTCCAAGCCATTCAATTTCAGACACAGGCAAAAATGGGCCTGCTGATATGGTGATAACCCAAAAAAACAGACTGCATACCACAGCGAATTAGCTCAAGTCTTTTAGTCTGCACATAGAGCTCAAGGATTATTAAACAGCACTGACAGAGCAGCTGATGAGGAGGAGGCGAGAGATAAGGTATGCAGGGCGGAGAGCTCCAAAACGGCAAGCTATTACAGGCACTTCATAATGGCTCTATCAGCAAACGCTTGGAGGACTGGTGCTATATTAGAGCTGGAAATTCTTTTCCCTGGCACTGATCACACGCCTCACTCACTCATTCACACACACACATACACACACACACACACACATGTCTATTTTTGTCAGGACCTTCCATTGACATAATTATTAATGCAGCTAATTAATGCTATGCCTAAAACAAACTCTAACCATAACTGTAACCTCGGTAAGCAAAAGAAAACCTTTTCAGGGCTGCAGTTTTCATGTGAACCAACCAAATGTCCACATAACATCAAAAAGGTCAGATTTTCCTAGCCTTGTGAGGACATTTGGTCCCTATAAAAATAAAAAAAAACATCCCCACACACACATGAGAAGCAAGAGGCTGGTCTGTCTATCTGTATGTCTATCTGTCTTTCTGTCTCTATTTGCAACACTGTCTATACACAGTAACACAAAAAAATCACAAATGACATCTACATATAAAATAAGATGGATAGATCACATTGAAGACCAGACCAAATCCCAGAGGAAAAGCACACTGGAAAGAAGAGCCAGATGTTAATCTACAGACATGAAGGATGGATTTATTGATATAAAAATGCAAGCTGCTCAATCATGCTGAATATGATCCATCAAATTATAATCAATATCTGCAGCTGATCTGCCTGACCATCTAATAGTTTATAGTAAATAAATGACCATGCAGTATCTGCCCTGGCAAATCAGCCCACATGCATGGAATTGAATAATGTAGCTTAAATAATTATATTCGGAACATAACACACACAATTTATAATCATTATAAAATAACCATTACATGATGAAGATTATTCTTTGTTGTGCAACTGTGTAAACAGAGATTGAATTTAACGGAATATTATTCTAAATCTTTCAGCAAAAGGCAACAAAAGCCAAAGGCGTTTACGGAAAACATTGTGCTGAGAAACACATTTCAGTACACATCTGGATAGATGCTATTCTGCAATGCAAATATGTATTCAAAGACTATTCTATAGAATAATTCAAAGACATTCTGAAGGTAGCATGTCTGTATGGCATTTGGTATATTAAATACTGTACATTTAGACAAAAAAGGTACTATCCTGTACCCTTCCTTGTTGTTGGGGTGGTACCATCAAATGTACCTTTTTAGTGTGTATCTTTTACCTAGAAAGGTGCATGTGGTGTACCCTTAAAACTTTCCCCTAAAATATACCTACAGTTTATTTATGTACTATGTTTATTTATGTAAGGCTTCACTATATCCACATTTCCAGGTGAGTGGTACATTTTGGTGGTTCTCTAGGTTTCTAAAAAGAGGTACCTTTGAGCGTACCACCCCAGCAGAAGGGAAAAGTACAGATTTAGTACTTTTTTTTTTCTGAGACTGTATTTTTTCTGAGAGTGATTTTCAGGATCACATTGTTTTTAGTTCAGTTGTAATCTCATTTGAGCTGGATATATGGTTTCACAGTCAGAGTTGGCCATCATTTTCAAGGTCAATTAAATTTTTCGGTACATAAATCCCTTAGACCCTGCCAAAAAGAACAGCCTTCCAAAACTGAACAGTGATTCTGTGATTCCTGAATATAGCACAGCTCTGACAAATCCTGCATTGTCCACACTTAGGTGCAGCGATAAAGCATGATAAAAAGGCTAGCATGAGTCCATGTGTTAAACTCACATGTAGCTGTCATAAATCTGCCTTTTGGTGCTTTATTTGGGTGTCAGCATATTCTTGGTGGAATACAGATAACCCATACTTTTATAATATATAAAGACAGTATAGTACTGTAATGTATGATTCGCAAAAAAAGAACCTATTGATGCCTATTGACGCTGTGTAGTTCAGGGTTTACTTCCTGGTTGGTTTCCCAGCAGTCCATGCATCGGGAGTAAATGTTAATGTTACGTAGAAAGAGTAATTGCCTCTAAGCTGTGCTTCTTCACTTGAGTGGTCGTCACAATTGACCAGTTTAGCTTAAATACTGTATACCACAATGCAATGATATGACATTTTGGGTGGACAGTTGTTTGGTTAGAGGCCACTGGGATTAAAACTCCAAATTTACTTACTTATTTGGTTATAGAAAATGCTTAAATGTGAACTCCAAATGGAGTCTTTTTTTTATCCTTTCCCTCTCTTTCTTTTTTCACATGTGCATAGGACAGGCAGCTGGAGACACACACTCATCACTAAAGTTTATTAATAGTAAAGATGAGAATGTCTAATAATTCATCAAGGCAACCTTAATTAGAAACTTTGAAAGCTTGTCAAAAATGCCCATCATATTTGACAGTAATATTTCACTGTAATACTCAATGGAATTAAATTGAATAAACAGCATAATCATCAAAACTACAGCAGCAACAAAGCAAACAAAGTTCAGAAAGATGTTCGGTAAGATCAAGACAATAATAAAATAAACCAGAATGAAGTACATACAGTGTACTCTCAAATCAAAGCGGTTCAGGTGAACACTTAAAAGTTACAAGTAGAATCCTACCATAGGGTGTTTCTCTATAAAACAGGATTCCAGGTAGAACCCCTATACGATTTTTCGAACATTGCATACATATCAATAATATTCAATACTGAAGAGTAAAATATATCACACACCTTCACACAGCTCTCCATCTGGTGAGACAGCGAAACCAGTGGGGCAATTTATGCAGGAATACGAGCCCTCTGAGTTCAGACAGACACCATTCGGGCACGTAGACAAGGAGCGACACTCATCTATATCTGTGAGAAATAATAATATAGTTGGTACTTTTCCATTTTTAATCCAAAAACTAAAAGGTGCTTAACATTCAAAATGTTAAAACAACAAAAAACAAAAGGAATGAATTACTACAAATCACAGATATAACAGGATATAATATATCCTGTCATCACATCACAATAGGGCCTTAAAGGAGCAAGGCTCAAAGTAAAAAAAGAGTCACACGGAACACAATTTTTAAACACCAACTACAGCATAACCTGCGGAATGATAGCAACACAAGATAACAAATCACACCATATTATATGATTATACTGTCATATAACATATTAAATAATAAATATTTAATATCTCAAATAATGAATGACAGTGTGATACACAATACATGTTCATTTTAAGCTTGAAAAGGCTTAACACAACCTAGCTATTCTAGCTACAAAAGTCTGATAACAGATGACAAAGCAATGACATGAAACACATTTATTACTAAACATATACAAAGTATGTGTCCAAACTAACAGTTGAAAATCCAATTAGTCAGCTTAGATTAGATTAGACAGCTGCTCTGCTGTCAGTGAAGTGTAACACTATAAATACAATGTGATAACATACAATGTAATCGAGTCATCATTTCCACATTGCTAATCTGAATACAATGTAGGTTTAAGTGTTAAGTGACTGGAGTGTGACTCACCCTCACACCTCTGCCTGTCATCAGAAAGAGTGTATCCAACCTCACACTGGGTACAGGTGAAGGAGCCAACAGTGTTAACACACACACCTCGCATACATAGACTGGGCTCAGCGCATTCATCGACATCTGTAAGGCGGACATTGCTTTTCATTCACCATACTGTAGTGTTAGATCTGGTACTTACAAGTATTTTGACTTAAAGCCAGTGGTCACTAATTCAGATCTCTGTAATAAACCTGTTAGCTGCAACAATCAATATCTCTTGGTTCAGCCAGTTTGTGTAAAAAGCAGACTATTTAATCGAATATAAGGTACATACCCACACAAGCTTTGCCATCAGGGCTGCTTTGGTAACCTGTGTTACAGCTGCACCTGTGTGAGCCCGGAACATTAACACATGTGCCATGAGCACAGACGTCTGGGAGCAAACACTCGTCCACATCTGGAACAGAGACAGTATGGTTGATGAACCTGAACGCTAACCGTGTGTAAGTGTGCATGCCAATGTGTGTTTAATATATGTACCTTGGCAGCTTTTATTGTCAGGAGTTGTTTGGTATCCATGGTTGCATGTACAAGTGAAGGAGCCCTCTGTGTTCACACACCGACCATTAGTACACACAGTTGCCATCTGACACTCATTAATGTCTAAGAAAATAAGCACAAAAATTAATTGGTAAGAGACAAAAAATATATGTTTATAAAGGAAATAGAAAATGGTGAAAAGGAAATATATATATATATATATATATATATATATATATATATATATATATATATAAATATATATAAAATAAAACAAATAAAAAACAGATTATAATAAACTATTTCATAATTTATGTCAAAGGAAGAAATGCTTTCTGTAAAATTGGACAGGCCATAACCTTTTTTTTTTTTTTTTTTTTTAATTATACCACAGTGCTGCTGAATTCTTGGATCTGATTGCTCAGAAGGTGTTGATTCATTTTCTGTAACAGAAGATCTGAAAATAGTGCTGACTAATTCACATTGATCAGATCCATCTCCTGTGCAGTGCTTTTGTTTATTTGCCCAACATCTCTCATAATCTTTCCAGGCAGCTGATGGTTTCAAGCAGGATGGGAGAGAGAGTAGACACAGAGGACCTCTGAGGTGAAAAGACAGAAGCAGAGCTTTGTGTTCACTGCCAGTGCATCTGCCAGATTTCTGTCAGCGTGCCCCGCAGCTTTGTTTCTGCAATCTCCAGGTATTTCTCAGAGTCTTCCCCGATAAGGGTTTGAAAGAAAACTGTGCTGTTTTCCCTATCCCACCAGCAATAGTCTTATCCACCAGCCCGCCAACTGGCCACTAACTTCTGCGCTACAGGCAATTGACTGAAGAGATGACTGGAGAAAGGGACATTATTTACATACTCTCTGCAGGCAGTAAAAAAAAAAGCCTGCCTTGTTTTTGTACCATGGAGGCCCAGTCAGGCCCAGGAGCTGAGGTGAACCCTGTACAACCTGCTTCTAACTCAACCCTGAATTATCCCTCAAATAAGCCATTTACCAAATACACCAGTGACTGTTTGAACCCACATCGTTCATCCTTCAAGGAAAAGCCCTGACTGAATTTTCTGGAAATACAAGCTTGTTTTGGCAAAAGGCATCATTGAACTTCATTTTAATTTAACTTATAAATATACAAAAACATATACTGTGCCTGCAATAATGTAAATAATTAGGCAATAAAGAGTGATACAATTAAAGCCATAGTTTATCTCTGAGCTGTTGTCATGGCAACCAACAATTTAAAAAATGACCAAAATAGTAACCATTTATAAACAGTGTATATATATATATATATATATATATATATATATATATATATATATATATATATATATATATATATATATAAAAAAAA
>CM075012.1:8671340-8684272 GCA_037576675.1 Pangasius sanitwongsei
AGGACACCTGATTCTGATCATTTGGATGGGTGACCGAATACTTTTGGTAATATAGTGTATATATATATATATATAGTGAAAGAATTATTTTGGAAAAATTGCCAAGAGAAAAAAGGCTCTCTTTTTAGCACAGGTCCACAGTAATCAAATTTAATGAAGTGACACATCCTGTGAGATTTCCATTGCCAAATGCTTGCTGAACGCCTGATGAAGGTGCACAGTGACTGATTTATGTATTTATTATGGTAAAGTGCCAAATTTTTGCCCTGTTCCTGAAGTCCAGTGGACTTCACTATATGTCTTCTCTACGTAGTGATGAGATCATACAGTTCAGTGTGTGTATGTGTGTGTCAAGGACTCCAGGAGAACATGTTTGCTATCGGTTTTATCAGTAAGCACCAACGTTTAGGCCTTTACTCTTAAGTAACCCTGAAATATTTAGACTGAAGGAGCAATGAGATCTCTCAGATGTGTCTTGTTTACTTAGAACCCAATGAGAAGTGTGTTCAGTAACAGTGCTCTATCTCTTTTTTTAAACAGTGGAACTGATTAAATTTCAGACAACTTAAAGACCTGCCTATAAAATCATTTAGATTTTGGTTCCCACCATATGCTCTCTGTGTTAGTCTAGTGATTTCCAAAACATCCTCAACGTTAAAGCTCCTAAGCATTTTTTTGGCATATGGACATACAGTATGTATACATGTATGCATTTGCATACAAAATATTTTACTTAACTTCTTAAACTCCCAGGAGCTGTCAGTAAGTCCCGACTTACATTCCTCCTTCTCAGAATTATACATTTTTCTTGTTAGTTCTACCATAGTTCTGTAATTATTAAAGTAGTTGTGGGATAATATCAAGGGTAAGTCTTCTGAAACTTTAATATGTATTTCACCTGAAAAAGTGACTGTAGTAAACCCTTACAACTCATTTAGGGTACGTAATTAAACCTTAAGCCCAATGTACTTCCAAAGGTACACTGTAGTCACGTTCCCAAGTAAAAGTAAAGTAAAGTAAAAGGTGTACTCCAAACTGCAACAATGCAGTAATAATAAATGGCATGGTTTAGTGCCTTGTTTCTGAAAGTGTAACCATACATATGTTCACTTGCCTTCACTACTAGCATTAAAATCCTTGTTATTTTCTCATATTTCCAATGTGTCCATTCTTTCACTGAAATACATTAACAATACTATGTCATCTTTTTAAGCTATATCATGCGCTACGCCAAACAGAAACAATGCTCAGGGAGTAATATGCAGTCTGATGACCTCTTGCCCTCTATCTCTGTCTGCCCATCCTCAAACTTCTGAAAATGAGCCTTTCCCCACTGGGATTTGCTGCAGCATCCAGAGCTGTCCAAAAATAATATTTTGTTTGTTTAAGGCTGTGGCCAAGGCAGAAATATTTTGACTCTCCCAAACTGAAGTATTGCAAACAATCTTTTACAGCAGCAATAGATCCATAATAATAAGACAAAGTGTTTAAAGAGTGTGGGTGGAACTCTTTGGGTTGAACTTGGTGGCGAGAGAGGGGATAGATATCAGATAAAAAAAATATGTGAGGCACTGGAAAAAAACAGAGGGATGAAAGCTGAGCAAAGGAGCTGGACGTGCCTCTGTGAGGAGACGCCCAACATTCAAAAGCTATAAAAACGCCCACATAATGAGGTTTAGCTGCCACAAGTTGCAATATGCTTTCTTTCATTTAACATTCATTGTATCTAACAAGCTGATATAAGGTCATGTGTAGAAATGGGTTACTGTGTTTTATTTAATTAAGTTTAATTAAGTTGTCAGTGTTAATTCCTAAAGGTTTTTGAGATAAAATAATATTTAGCATTAAAAGCACGTGAAAGCAACAGTTTCGAGATAAAATAATATTAAAGGCACATGAAAGGCACATGACATTAGGCACATGAAATCAATCACCTCAAGGCAATTCTGAAAAAATAGACTGTCAACACTTTAAAGGGGGCATACAATGTCACCATGCCTACTTAAGTCATGAGGAACACTGCCAAAACCAAGTCTACGCTTCCAGTCCATGCCAGACTGAGGGAATAATATTATTATTACACAATCATAAAATGAAATTCGAAAAACCCAGATGGAGCCTCTTACCCAGACATCTCCCAGCGTCAGGCCTGAATCCAGGGCCACATGCTTGGCACTTGAACGAGCCGCGTGTGTTCACACATTTACCACTGGGGCAGACACCGGGGCTCCTGCACTCATCCACATCTGTAATGCAGAGGGAGAAGGGTGGATTTAATATCAACAAACGCATTCATACAACTCGATTAGATTAGGTATGCTAATCATCTGTGCATGAGTTATGTTTAGCTGTTATAGAGAATGATTTAACAAAAAAACAAACAGAAACCATCCAACATAAATACGTAATACGAAGATACACATGCATTGCAAAAAAAAAAAAAATCAACCACAAACACTCACTTACTCACACACATAACACAAACACACCAAAAATGTAAACTACTTATAATCCACCAAATACCTTATTTTTCCTTTGGCTTACGGCTGAGGGAAAATACAATCATTGTTTTGTTGTTAGATTACTGGGGAATCCCAGGCAGCAAATACAATTCAGACTTGTATCATATTGCTCAATTTGAAAGTCTGGCAATATGAACATTATTCTTTAAACAGGAGATCACAATTTACACACAAATGTCCTCTTATCTTTTCAAAACCCCATAATTTCATCTAGGGCTGTCACGATCACTTGGTTCAAATAAATAACTCAAAAGAGATACTGACTAAAGGTGACAAACCATGGATGGGCAAAAAGAGACAAGAGTGTCAGTTATTTTAGAGCATGTCACTTTAAATCTGAAAGAATTTTTCAATGTGTATAGAGCTTTTAACAATAGATACTGTCACAAAGCAGCTTCACAGAAATCCAGATGTAGATTGAGATCTCTAATGAGCAAGCCAGAGGCAACAGTGGCAAGGAAAACCTCCCTGAGACAACATGAGGAAAAACCCTTGATAGGAACCAGACTGTAAAAGGAACTCATCCTCTTCTGAGTGACACTGGCTAGTGGAATTATAAATCATATACAGTATAAAAGTGTAGAAGAGTAAAGAAAAACAGTACTAGGTGTGTTCAGTATAAGCATATTGTGAATAAGAGTCCTGGGATGAGCACACCACAGTGTTTAGATCTATAGTATACAGGTAAGGTTATTCACTGAAGCAAGGGTGAGTCTTGAGCACAAATCTTCATTGTGTTTCAAAATGTGGTGGTTGGATTGGCTACTCTAAATTGCCCACAGGTGTGAATGTGTGTGATCTGGCGTTCCATCCAGGGTTTATTCCCACCTTGCTGCCAGGCTCCGGATCCATTGTGACCCTGACCAGGATAAAGTCCTTACTGAAGATGAATGAATAAATGTTTGCTTGATGCACTGGATGCTACAAGGTAAGCCATAATCTGGATAAATGCACTGTCCAGACTAACTAATGGAGTGTCCTTTGACTGGAATTATTTGGCTTTTAGATATTGGCTATGGATCTCTACACTTGGCTATACATCTTCCCCATGCAGGCTGCACTCATCTTTTAAATCATAATAAAAAAATCTCCTCTAATGAACCAATAAACACATTCCACCCAAGTGTGACTACAGGATAAATCTCATAGCCACTGCAATGAGTTGCTGAGACCAAATTATACCACTGTCATACAGTCATTTCTTATAAGTGTACCTCTTATAACAGTACCATAATTTGTTCTATAGTGAATGTACTTCTGCAAAAAGTAGACATAGTTAATAATGTCGTGGTTTCTCATTCAAGAACTGATACCAAACTATTTACTCCCTTGCACAGAGCCACTGTGGTGACATGGTGGTTAAGGTGTGGCCACGAATTAATATATTGAGGCCATGAGATAATATTTTGAAGCCAAAAACAAAGTATCTTGTGGCAACAAATTATTATGTTGTGTCCATGAGATACCATAGTCATGGCCACAAATTGTGTAACTTGAGCCCACTGTTTAATATGTTATGGAATATCATTCTTAATACATGGTCCCAAGTTAATAATTTTTTGGGGGAAATTTATTCACTTTGAGAATTCGCTTAAGATGACACAGGCGAATGGTATCCATTATGTTGGTATGTGTCATTCCAAGACTAAAGTAAAGTTTAATATTATCTTCTCTATGCTTAGGATCCTGTGGCCAGAATGGTTAAATTTAATTGGTTTCTTTGTGGCTGACTCATTTTAAAAAGCAATAGTTGCCATGGGTTAAGTACTCTGTGGCCTCAACATATTAATTCGTAGCCAAGCCTTATTAAAAAATAACCACCATGTCACCTCTGAACAGCTCTGAACCTTTGTGAGTGCCAGAGAAATGCCAGAGTCAAGTAGAGCATGTGGCTTCTCTGCACTTCATCCACTGGTAAGAAGACAATGCCGAGTCAAAATTGTGACAGTTCCATTTTAGTCATTCCAAGCCAATGCTGTTTGAGTTCTAAATCCTAGATTTAGAAAAATGAAATCCTTGTCTTCAGAGCAAACATGCAAGATCCAGAGCATACAAACTCTCACAGTGCAGTGCAAAGAAAAAGATCATGTATAAACTCACAACAACAGTGATTTTACTATAACACTAACCCCCCAGCACCGAGAACTTCACTCCTTCCTAACAGTTTACTTGGGTCACATTCCAATGCCAATCCAGCACAAGCAGCAGGATCAACAGGACAACCAAATTACACAAAATTAGCTACTTGCATCGTTTGGGAAAAAGCCCATTGCCATGAAAGAGAATTCCCCTGGTGTTGTAGAAATCCAACGCATGCTGGTTTTCAACATTTGCTGTGCTTTGCCAAATCCTTCCTTTGCATCATTCCTCCCCCCACTTCTTAAGAGTGCAATTTCTGTGGTGGAGAACATCATATCCAAACGTCAAGCAAATTTAAGCCCTGAACAAATTGATATGTTCACTTGCCCTCATAGGATCCGTGAACAGCTTTGAAATTTGCAACTCCAAAATAATAATAATTTTATCAAAGAGTTAAAGAAGCATTTTGTGTTATCTTTTTTAAATTATAGTTCACTGAAATCTGGAGCAAACTTGTTCATTGAAAAATGTAAAAGTGTTACACCTCTTAGAGAAGACATACTTTTGAATAGCTTGCAATGCTAGTAGCTAATAAACTACAATGCTGGTAGGTTTTTCAATAAAAACTTTATAAATATTGTAAAATCATGTCTGTATTTGGATGGTTCAATCCAGAGTTTGGATCACTGTGTGAAGTTTTCATATTCTCCGGTTCCTCTCACCTACCAAAAGCATGCTGGTAGGTGGATTGGTGACTCTAAAGGTGCAAATACAGTATACTTTACTTTCACCACACATGAGCTTGCACAGTAGCTACGCAAGCTGCATTGTTCTCGGTTGCGTATCTTATGTAGGTCTGGAGGATTAAAAGTGGTGTCCACTAGATGTCACATTAGAGCCAAAACATCTCTGTCCATCTGGTTTCCAAGTCGAACCGTAATGTTTAGCAATTTCATGCATAACAACGTTAAAAACGTTAAAATAAGCTCTGTTTCTCTTTAAAACTTTCTGTTGTTGGCATAATTGTTGTCATGAGTTGCATCCCAAATCCAAAACCTCTCACCGTACAATCAAAAATGTTTTCAATTTAGAAAATCCGGATGACTACTACTCAACAGAGCCCTTTCGGTACATTTAAGAGGTTTTTAAAATTCAAACACAATTATGATCTAGAATAGTATGTCAGTATGTGATTTGAAACACTGTGTTAGTGTGTTTATTCAGTTGTGGACACAGTGTCACATGATAGTATACTGCCTCCACTATTTCTATTGGTTTTGCACCATGCAGAGGTGTTAATTTCTGAGGATATGCACAAGTGACGCATCAAACGACAGCAGGATACATGCGGCAGCCATCTTGTGTACGTGTACGCGTAGTTAACAGCAGGTATAAATCAATTTAAATTGCTCCTAGGTGTGAAGGCCTGTGTGAATATGTGTGCATAGTGCCCTGTGACTAACTGGAGGGTATATTTTCATTTTTATTTCATAGTGAAGGTTGATGAGAACTTTGCAGGTGCTTAAAAGACTAAGCCCATATACAGTCTAAAATATACATAGGTTCTGCCTGTATACAGTTTTCATTTTCCAGTAAAGTATTTTGAAATATTTAAAAGGCCATTCATAATTTCATTTCTCGACTACAAAGTAAGAAGTAACAAAAACCCCCACAAATATTAGTCAGTTATAATGCTGATCATCGTACCTTCACACTCTCCTCTCTGGTTCTTGGTGAAGCCACTTCTGCATTCACACGTAAAGGATCCCTCAGTGTTGATACAGTGGCCATTGGGACATTTGTTAGGCATGGCACACTCATTTATGTCTGAGTCATGAGGAACAGAGAGGAACAGACAACACCCAGTGATGAGTTCAGACATACCTTCCCTCATCACATTAGTTTCGCTATAGTTACTGAATAATTTATAATAGATAATGAATAATATGCTTTCAGATGAATAATCAAATAATAAACCAAAAAGCTTTTGCAAATATACCCAAGAACTTCACCACCCAGAAACACAGCTTGCTCACCTTGACACAATTTTCTGTTCTGTGTCATGAGCAGGCTGTAGCCCGGGAAGCACTGGCAGGTGTAGGAGCCAAAAGTGTTCACACAGTGGCCCTTTCCTCCGCACGGGTCATTCTCACATTCATTTACATCTGAATAAGATAAACAATCCATTAGTTACAAGATCAAATCATATAATATAGTATATATCATTATATCATGTCATGTCATATATTAAAATCACATAATATATAGGTGCAGCACCTCATGCTGAAAAGGGTAGTGATTGTATTGCCATAGTAGCACTATTTAAGGAATGGCCTCACTGTCCACCACTCTAAACTGCATTTGTATGATACAGCTCGAGAAAACGTGAAAGTTAAGCTCTCTCTGAGGCTGAGCCAGAAAGATCATCCAAATCGGGACTTAACTTGGATACTAAGATGTGTATGATGTTAAATTTGACAGCAGTCTGGCAGTGATCTAATTGTCTCCTACTCCACTGTTAGACATCATATGATGCCACAACAAAAATCATATTATTTCCTTTTGCTCAGGAGTTCTGAGAAGCTTGCTATTGGTGAAGTATGGTGTGAAGTTTCTGCTCATAGAGGAAAGGCTACATCAGGAAAGTGTTCTTAACGGCCATTCTAAAGGCTCTTTCATATTACGAGGCAACATATTGCTGTTGCTGCCCCAAGTTTTTATCTTGTGGCCATGCAGCAGCTGTGGGAATTGTGGTTATAGGTCTGTGGATGACACAGGGCAGCTTTTGAACTTCCATAAGAAATGGTAGTAGCAATTCACAATTGATGGTTATATTTTTGGAGAGCAAATTACCATATAAATACAAGACATCTGTAAAGGTCCAGTTTGTATTGTTGTAGCATACTGTTGTAGGCCTGTCAGTTAGAGCTGTCAGCTTCAAAATGCTCCTTTCAATAGTACTTTTATTATTTAATATTAGTTACAATGAAGCTAATGAAATACAGCTCTGTTGGAAGTGAGCATCACAGTAACCAAATGCATGTGAGAGTCAAGACTTCTCATAATGTGCGGCAAGCAATTAGCACAATTTACTAGACCAAAATATTAGCATTGTTGCTTTAAGGAGTCACATCTAATTTAGCCCCCCAAACAGACAACTACCAAACGCAAATGTGTCTTATACATTTTGTCAATAAATGTAGCCAAGAAGCAACTACTTTCACAGAAACAACAATGCAACTGACATGGCAGGTGAATAATCATAGACCTTTTAATGTCATTTCTTCACTGCTAACTGCTTCCAACAAACTCTTTATTAACTTTATTAACACAGAAGTGTGGAGAGCCAATCAGATTACAATCTTAAATATTCTGAAGCGTGTGGCCAGAAAAGTGTACAAAGATACCAGACACTTTGTATCCTATTAGTGGAGCTGAGAGTACATCTAATATATAACTATACCTACTGTAAAATTGCGGAAAGCTCCATGTTAAGAACTCATAGGAAATGACTGGCCATCTAATAGGAATGGAGTCTAACTCTCGTCTGGTGGTCACTAATGGTCTTACCAATGCAGGTGGTCTGCAAAGCATTGAGGGTGTAGCCTGGGTCACAGTAGCAGGTGTAGCCAGTCTGCACTGACACACATTGGCCTGGACCACAGATTGTCGGAGTCAGTGAACACTTGTCGATGTCTGCAAGAAGACATTGAACAGGATAATGAATAACTGACTCGGCAACACGTTTAAACACAAGAGATGAAATATCTGTAAAATGTCAAATGCAGAGGCTTCACTGGATATTACATGCAACTCACTGAAAGCAGATTGCTCACAACATTCCATGTCACAACACTTTGTATGTTCAACTTAATGAATACACTCATTATTTTGGATCTCAGTAAACCAGGGCATGATTCATATCATTTGCCAAAAAAAAAAAAGAAATCCATCACTGACTGGGAAAAATGACTGACTTTTCTGTTGCAGTTAGCAATGTAACAGCTTACACTAACTCAGTCTCTAACTCAGCAGACACATATACAGCTGGAAAATGTTGCTCAGTATGGACACAGGAGCAGGTTTTACAGTGGAGGCTTCGGTATGGGATCACATTTTACTGTGGGGTAGCACTCTAAAAGGTGGCCATCTGCTGCTATAAAAGTGAGGGCTGTTCCTTTACTCATTTAGCATTTTATTTGTGCCAGGCCAAAGGGCTTCTCCCAGTGGTCTGACAGGACCCATCTGCATTGATGAGGCTTTGACTCAAGGCTTTTGAGTCAAACACACACACACACATACACACTCTTTTTCTAAACACCGACTTGGAAGAGCATTCTCTCAAAGTTCAGCAATTCAGCATCCAATCTGATACTGATTGTCCAATCTGGAGTTTATGCTTTACTCTAATTGTGTTATACTGATTCCAAACAGCACATTTGCTTTGACTGTTTGCCTCATCACCCACTGAGTAGGGTTCAATAGATGGAGTTTGGCTTGCTTAAATGGGGAAAACAACCTACACAAAGCTTACTTTGTTCTTAGGAAACTGGACCTGTGGAACAAACTCAAACCCAGCTACTACCGCAAGTAAACCTACTGAGGTGATGAAGTGGCTGCAGATTATTTCTGTCTAGCTTAATTTCTTGAAAGTTACCTTTTAATATTAACAACATTTAAGGGAGAGTGAAAACACCACACTTTTTTGACATTTGAAAACTGTACAAGATCAAATTCTTTTAAGAGGAGCTGATCTGACTCCTTGCTAACAGAAAAATAACAATGAAATAAAAAAAAATGTGTCATTTGATCTGCAGAGATCATAGGCTGGCCTCTACCACCATACTTTATACCAGAAGAGGAAAGAAAGCAGACAGTATTGTCACTGCTTCCCCCCTAGACTGTAAAAGCAAGAACTTCTAGACATGGAGACAGTTTCCTCACTTGAATTTCCTTACCCAGCTCAATAAAACTCCATTAACACCAACACAGACACTGCTGACATACTGAAATGTATCATCACAGCTAAGTGCAAATAGTCTGTTTAGTCTGTGTGATACAGTATCTCTAATTCTACACATACTAAATTGGTACATCTAGACACGACACAATGTTAACAGCTCTGTTTTGTGTGTTTGTACTGCTGATCTGTATATAATGCATCTTGTACACACTATAATTTGTATATACCTCCGACCTCTAGTATTTACACATCTTTATTTATATTCACATACTTGTCTTTATGTATCCATCTAATTTATCTTTTTTCCTGCACTTTTTTAATCTACTGCATATTTTTTATTTCAACTTAGTCTGTATTCATGGAGCAACTGATCAAATGCTGTTTAAGTGAAATCTTACTTGAACAATAAAATACTTTCTACTGTAAAGGGTTCAAACACAATGCTAGTGTTTGTATCTGTATATTTCTCTGTATTCTGATTTAAACCCGAAGTAAGCATGCCATAAGCCTGAGTCATTCATTCATTCATTCATTCATTCATTCACTCACACTGGAACTATGCTGACAGAAACACTAGAAAACACTGAAAAAAAAAACCTTATAGGTAGAATTGCCAGTACTGTCATGTCATGGTCTGTGAATTCCGGCTCTGAAAGTTCTTCAACCTCAGGAACTTTACATCACTCGAGTCCATAATTGGTCTCAACTTGACTTAGAAGCAGGACTGCTTTTTAAATTCCACTCCCATAGTTTTATCTGTATTGCCTGTGACATTTTCTAATGTATTTAGTAGGCTCTATTTCCCAAAATATCAAAATATAAACAAACTAGTGGCCTAATTTAAATGCATTGTGCAGCACAGCACATTCATTGTCTTTCTTAGTCCTTCATGCTACATAACTGACCATGTTCACCCACATAAATGTAAAAATCTCCCGCTGGTACAACTTTTTGTTGCATCCTTTGGGATCCAAGTCCTCATAGATGCCGTGATCCTGATGCCGTGTGAATTTTTCTGACAAGCGTTCCTTAAATAAATAAATAAATAAATAAATAAGGAAAAAAGTGTGCCTCCTATTCCTATTTGTGAATAAACACAATATTTGTTCATTCTGAATAATGTATTCACATTCATTTAAAACATTACTGATTTATATTCTGTAGGGCCAAAGAGTCCACTGCTCTAAAGAAATAGATGGAATTGATAGATGCAAGTGAGCGTTAGTTGCAGTGGTTTGATAGGATGAAGGAATTCCAAGGCGTGTCTGTAGCCACTGACCTGTGACCTGAGTGGCAACGTTAATCGGTGCTGTGTCACGATTCTCCAGGTCTGGCATCAGATAGGTAGGAGAGTTAGAGGTGACCTCCACTACACCTACAGCAAGAAACAGACAAAACCAATACAAAAACAATTACGGAAATCAATTATACAGTACATTACACATGATTTACAATGTACAGGCCATCACTATATTAATCTCAAGTGGACGCTCATGTAATTCTTCTACGGAAGCAATACTGACATAAAAACAAAATGTCTTTCCACCAACTAAAACCAACAGAAAAACATTAATAAATCTTTGAGAGGGCCAAAGAGCTTTGCATGGTGCACGTTAGATTTGTTCATATTTACACTGGCAGTAGGATCCAATTATTGGTTGTTTTGGTTTTATAAGAACAATTTATAGAAAAATAAAGTCGGACTCCAGCTCCCCAAGAGCTGACTAATCTCTGTTTTACATGGCTCTAAGATTGCTGAGTTACACAGAAAAAAGCATGGACATAAGGTTAAAGCAATGTTTCCTGTTCATGTGTAGTTAAATTATCCAGAATCCATTCCACAATAAAGTAACTGTAAGAAGGAAAATAATACCTGGGTATGAAGGAGGTGTATTAATTTGCTGTTGGGATAAAATAGAGTAATTCTGTTAATAATAATAGCTAAGAGTCATTTTTATATATTGTACAGATATTTCTGTAAATAAGTTCTTACCTCATTCACGGTTTCGCCACCTAGAGGAGAGGAAGAAGAGGTGAGGAAGAATGAAGATTAATCATTAATTTTTGTTACTAGCACAGTGAGTTCAGCTGGTATATTTCGCCATCAGGAACCCATTTTACAATATTTAGTTCCAATAAAAAGGAGCTTATCTAGCTTTTAGATTGCATCAATCCCTTCAGCTTTCCATAGAAGGAAGGAGCTGAAAACAGGCAAATATAGGAGTGGACAGACAAAATGACTTCACTAATAAAGACACAATTTGTAAATGTTTATAGTGGCCTGAGTAATGCCAGTGAATTATCTCATTAACTGTAAATGAGAAGGTTTCAGAGAAATCCCACAGATGTTTAACTTTCCTAGAGTAAGACTATTCACAAAAGCCAAAGGAAATGATGTTGGAGTCATATTCAAACACAGATTTACGTTCATTTCTGATATAGTGATATTGAAGAGCTAATTCTGAAAGCAGGCTTACTGCATCCATAAAATCTCTCTCTTATTCTCTTCTCAAGTAAGCCATACACCAAGTAAGCCATATACCAACGTCTAGAATATGAATAAATGTGTACATAGGAATGTGATACTCTGCACTGTACATATATTTTTTATACTCACCCTCAGGTAAGGAGTCTGGAGGAGGGTGAAGAGGCATGTGACCAGTCCTGGGTGGCTGAGGCCTAGCAGGTGTCTGAGGATAAGATGGCACTGAGGGCTCGTGATACGGGCTCTCGGGGTAAACAGGTGGTAGTGGTTGGTGAGGTGTCTCTGGCAGGGTCCGAGGAGGCTCAGGGTATGTGGGGTTCTGAGAAAGGAATGAGTCGACTTCTGAGAGCTCCTCTTCCTCCAGCTCACGAAGTGTTATCTGGACGTCTGAGCGAGAGTAGGTGTAGCCATGGCCTGCTGGACAGATCTCCTTAAAGTGATCTGTGAAAATTAATTATACATGTAAGATATGTGCGTCTTATATACAACACACAAACTAGATAAATACCACCAACCAATCATGTAACATGTAAATATCAAAAATGAATGGATAATTAGAATGGATTATATGGATAACAGAAATAATGGATCGTAGAAATTTATCATTTTTTATTTCCTAGACATTAGTATTCATCTAAAATTTGTAAAGGTCCAGCTACACAAAATTCTTTGCTTACAAAAACTGGATTAAACAACTAACATGACTGGATAACCTTAAGTTACCTTTAATGCTTATCCATTAATGCTTAGTTTATGGCTATTAATAAGACAATTTAAAGTGATTGTTGTTTATATATTTACACATATATGTTTACACATAATATAATACCATTATGTTTACACTACTCCAGCTATTTATATCAAACTCTGTAATATTTGCACT
>CM075012.1:8684372-8696432 GCA_037576675.1 Pangasius sanitwongsei
TTGTTTCGTTTCACTATGTACTTGTATATGGCTGAAATGACAATAAACTCCACTTGACTTGACTTGACTTGATATAATGGTGCTTCATGTTACCACTTTTGACTGGCACCATGAACTCTGAACAGATGAGATCTGTTTTGAGCAGAGAAACAAAGCACACTCTCTGTCTAATCATCTTTAAACATTCCATTTCGTCATCACTCCACTAATCAGACCAGTAAATGAAATAAAAAATCTGTGAAAAGCTGTGAAAACTCTGTTCTTTGTCAAAGAGAGGAATTTACACAAATGCATGTGATTGGCTGTGATGTGATATAATGGACAGAAGCCAAGCTGGTTCACGTTTAGAAAACTAACAATAGCCAGGTTGTTTTTTTTTCCATATGTTGATCGATTCAGTATTTTTTGAGTACTTGGTTCCCCTGACATACATTACTGGGCCCCTATCTGGACTACAGTCCGCAAGTTGACGGCCAGTACTCTAGACTAACAGTGATGTGACCTTGTCCTGTAACATGATGCTGGTTTGACTTATAACACTCAGTCCATCTGAACAACTAACATCAAATACAATAAAGAGCATAGAATATCTGTGTGACTGCAGCCTAAGCCAGACATCATGCATTATGCTCAGCCACATCATACGTGTTATACGAACTGTGAAGGGAAATTTTAGAAACCTCATTTGGCTCATGAAGGTCAGACACAGGCACACACAGCATGAATTAGGAGAATATGATTTCAGATAAAAGACAGCAGCTGGTACCAGACACACAGTGGTACACTGTAGATTTCATGTAGGTTTTATCCTTTCATCAAGTCAAAAATCCCTCCTCCCCTCCAACAGCACTTTTAAAGCAGAGAAACTAACTAAAATGTGCCGGATCTTCGTTCCTTTGTGTTATTTTGATTCGCACTGCCTCTATGGAACAGATGGAACATGAAGAAGGGAGGTCTAACAAAACGGACTAATCTATGCAATATCACAGACTTTCCTTTATATTTATACTGTCCATAGTTCATTCTCCTGCACTCCCATGATAACAGATCTGTGATGCAGTCCATAAATCACTTCATTAGCACACACACGATGCACATGGTTCCTCCATTGACTTTGAAGATAAAATCAGGAGCAGGAAAAGGGATGTTTATTTAGGATGTTTAACATCAGATGTTTCACAGTGGAGAATAGTTTCCCTTTCTGTGCTAAACTCAGTGAGAATGGTATTAATGGTGTTTATGTTACAGCACTGTAGTACTATGACCTGACTACATTTGCATAGTAGTCAAATGTAGTCAGGTCATGAAAAAAAAATGTCATGGAAAAAAGTTATGAACGTGACGTACCTGTGTCAGGTAATGGGCACATCTCACAGGCTGAGCCCCAGGCCTTTCCCACACGGCTGCAACAGCAGATTTGTTTAGTGATTTTCTGGGCCAGTGGATGGCTACATGAACCTGGTGAAATGGAGCGGTAGCACGAGGCTTGCTCCATTGACACTGCTTTATCCGCTGTAAACATCACAAGCACATTAACATAGATTTGGATTGTATTCTGCCACAGCTGTAAGCATATAGGTTAATAAATGTAAATGTAACATGGGAGAAATATACTACACAAAATACAACTGACAAGTAATGCATAACACCTTGTTTATACATGGCCATTTCATGCATCCTGTATCTGGATTGTATCCTCATAAGATTCTAACCACATTAATTTATATTTGTAGCCAAACACATCTTTGATTGGCCAGACTGACTACATTGTGTGTGAATATGCACATCAGCTTTATAAATTCAAACACCAACTTTCAGTGCTGTTCTTCATTTTTAGTTGCTTTATTTTTATGCCTTTGTTAAACTTGCTGTTTTTTAAAAAGCACTGAAATTAGCATTCATGGAGCATGTACATCACCTAAACTGCATCTCAAACCTCCTGAAGTGGTTTGAGTGATTAAAATTTATGTTAAGGTGTATAAAATTACCAAGGGTGAACTATAAGTAAATGCAACAACATTTCCCAGAATCTAATGTCACCATACACAAGGTCTGACTGGAA
This sequence comes from Pangasius sanitwongsei, assembly GCA_037576675.1. Classification (NCBI taxonomy): domain Eukaryota; kingdom Metazoa; phylum Chordata; class Actinopteri; order Siluriformes; family Pangasiidae; genus Pangasius; species Pangasius sanitwongsei. The sequence goes on from CM075012.1 coordinate 8,686,435, forward strand.
GCTTATTTTCTAAAGCTTCTCTCCAATTTTAAAGGACACCAAGTGTATGATGACAAGACAAAACATGATGTGATGTGATGTGATGGGTAACTGCTGCAGTAGTGCAGGCCCTTAAAACTCAACTGCTTGATTTGTATCTTCCCTTAATTGTGAACTGCTTTGGACAAAAGCATCTGCTAAATGAATAAAGGGAAATGTAAAACAAGGAAGTGTCTAAAAACAAAAGATGTAGAACCTTAGTGTCCTGGGTCTTACTCTGAACAGAATATTCACAATTTTTCCAAACTGTTTTCTGATATTCCTCACTTTTCCAGCTCTGGAAATGACTGCCTTTAAGTTTTCATACTTTTCCAGACCTTCTCATAAAGACCTGTTCATATGTTATTTAGTGCATGTGTGTAGTTGTAGATGTGTTTGTGGTGCAACTCACAGACACACTGACTGCGCGCAGCGTCCAGCATGTATCCAGGCTTACACGTGCACCTGTAGCTGCCCTTAGTGTTCAGACACTCAGCATGTTTACATAACCCAGGAATCAGACACTCGTTGATATCTGACAGTATAGGAACAGAACATAAGAATGAAACAGCTCAGAATTGGAATATTTTCTGCTATTATATCTGATACCTGATATTATAACAACCAGGAGAATAAAATCAAACACATCCCTCAACATTTTATTTTTTTTCTTGCTATCACATTGACAATTTGGATTAGGAAATCTGAATGATGAACGATACATGAGAATGTTTCTGAGAACGTGTATTTGAGAGCGATTTCTTTGTTATCATTATGCCTTGATAGGTGTCCAAGCTCCACACTGGCAAGACAGTTTTGATCAAAGACATGAGAGCATGCTGGAGTGGAGTAAGGAATATGATACAGATGAGGAGGTGGTATGAGCTCTCTCTCACACGCACACGCTTACATTTATTTGTGAACAACATGCAATAGGTGAGCATAACCTAACCTGGCGCTCATATATAAATGCATTGCCTTGAGCTGATGTTAACTCAGTTCCAGTAAAAACATAAAAATCTATTAAACTCAAGTAAAGGATGGAAACTTTATTTGTTCTTTATTCTGTGCACAGGTGGAATGACTGTAGACTTAAACCTCAGCCTGTTCATGGATTTTCATTTGTATTGAACTGAACAAATGCCCTTTAGCCTGATAATATATACTGTTTAATCACTTAAGCTTTAATTATCTGATTGGTCTGCAGTTGTTGATTAAGTAGTTCTGGCTGTAATTCAAATCACAGGTTTATATTAATGCACTCATTCTAATACATTATAGTTTCTATAAGTGATTATTGTGAAGTAAGTGCCATTGTTTATTTTTGTAAGGAGATGTTTGTTTAACATTTATAGAAGGAGTCTCCAGTGTCAGCAATTTGTAAAAGACAACACATTTTCCACCACAGGAAAGTCTTCAGGATGGAGAGCTTTACGGTTTCTCTGTAACACGACAAGGTGAAGCTTATTACCTTCAAGTAAGAGAAGAAAGAGAAGCTGGTGAAGGAATGACTGTTTTAGCTGCTATGACTTAAGTGATAACTTGTTTCGCAGATATTCCTCAACATTAAATGTAACTATACATGGTTAAAAATTATGTCATTCTTTACCAAATAACAGTCATTGTTGGCAAATTACTGTGCTATAAAGAGAATAAAACCCTGCGGGACCTGCTGTTAATAGGTAACAATAACTCCACTTCATGCCAGGACTCATCACTTCATCCCATCATTGATTATTTTCCTATAATAGCACATCCTGTAATCTTTTATTCCTTAGTCTAGCTTTCTCAAGAGGATGATTAATTTTATTCTCTTTTATTTGAATATCTTACTCTGTTATATTACATTATCTATTATTTTCAAATGATCAGTGTTTGTATCATTCACCTTCAGTAAACTGAGACAGAAACTTTTTGCTTTGAACAATAGGGAAAGAGGGAAAGCAGTCCAATCCCACCTGCATTAACACCAATGTTGTGAGTTTAACAGTTATGAGCATTAGAAAGAATGAAACATTAGTTTCACTTCCAGAACATTGGTATGTTACTAAGAACGAAACAACATCAGGCTCTCATCCAGGGCGTTGGTGTGTTATTATTTCGCAACTCTTTAATGATGTGGTCTGCTTCTGTGAAGAAAGGCATGGTGTTAAATAGCTCACATGCCATATTCCCTGGAGCCATAACAACTATTTAGCAGAGCTGGAAGCTGCTCTTCTCAGCAGTGATAACTTTCTGCCATTTTCCATGAGGCAGGAAGGAGATAGAGGGACTGATGGGAAATCCAGCTGCCCTTGATGGGGAGATGAAGCAAGGGTTTTGAGGGGTATGTAGAGCTGGCAAGCTTTTGAAGTGACTCTCATCTGCATACTGTGTATCACCGACCCTGTACGAGTGGAACAGGCAGCAGTGAATCATGGCCATACTATGAACTACAGGATATGACACATGTCCAAGATTGATGTGACATTTGAATGCAATGTGGTAAGAGAATATCTTTGTGTGTGTGTGTGTGTGTGTGTATGTGTGAGCGAGTGTGTGTGTGTGTGTTTGGCATGCACACACACAGCTTGGCTGAAAAGTCATCAACCTGACAATGACAGAAACCCACAACTAACAGCTCTCTGTGCTTTGGCAGTTCATCTGACAAGGCGAAATTATCCTTTTTTTTTTTTTTTGGAAAAGAGAGATGCACAGGAACGAGACTTTGAAGCCAGCCAGAAAACATTGTGAATAACTGTCAGCTTAGTTTTGGAGCATCCTGAAAATGCAAAAGCTGGAAGGAGGAACATCTTGAAGTGATCAGAGAGAAGGGAACTGAATCAAAGCAGGATGAATGACTCAGACCATTTTTGACACCAGTTCAGATGGCATGTGTCTGTCTCCGCAACACTTTATGCAAGTTTAAATGTGGGTCCTTCAGTGGAAATGGAAGCAGCATTAGAACGATTGACCAAAATAATCCCCCCCCTGCCCCCAAATTATTGGCACCCTCAATAAAAATAAGCTTATTTTCACTCAAAGAAAAAAACTTGTTCATATACAGACTTAATTTCAAGTAATAGCATTTTCTATGCCTTGTGATGAACTGACGTCCCATCATTTTCACCAGTTACTGAAAGTGAGCAAGCATTTAAATTAAATTAAACCTATTGGCTAGTGGTACAGGGCTTCTTGTGAAGATTGATGGCATCATGAATTCTGTTAAGTACCACAATATTTTAGCCTGAAATATAGTAGCCTCTGCCAGAAGATTAAGGCTCAGACGCACATCCAAATTAATACAAAAATGGTTTAAGGAGCACAAACTCAGTGTTTTGCAAAGCCCAACTTATCTTCTGGATTTGAACCTGTGGTCTGAATTGAAGATGGCAGTTCTCATGCACAAACCTAAGAATGTAAAGATACTTGAAAGGTTTCGAAAGAAAAAGTTCAAGACTCATTTACTAGTGTCTCCATCCTTGTTACACTGTACAGAAAGAGACTGTTATTCATGAATTATTACTCATAACAATGTTGTTAATTCTGAAGTAAAGAGCTCTATTAAAAATGCACCATGACCTCATATGATAAGCTGTCAAAATGATGCGGGGTGGCAATAAATATGAAAGGCATTCTGTCTTGAAGAAAACATTTCTTGTTTTGTTACATTAACATGTCTATTCATTAACATATCCTCAACATGCCAATGAGTTTTCTAGGGTTTACATTAAACACGTAAAACCAGTTCTAAAACTTATAAAGTTATTTATATAATATATATATATATATATATATATAGAGAGAGAGAGAGAGAGAGAGCAATAAAACCACATAAGCATTAACCACTCATTACAGATAAGTTTTACGTGAACTAAAACTAGGAGATTACCTCATGCTAATTAAGGCATAGCACTCACAATAAAAAGGAACTGATTACTACAATGATCAAAACAATTCAAAACATATATTAATTCCTCATTATGTCAAATGAAATCTGTCCTGTACAGATTCAAAGTGAAATCAGTATTATGAACATTTGTTTTCCTATTCATTTCAGTGTAAACTCTTGGTAAGATGAGTAGCTTACACAAGGAGTCTATGGGCCATGTGTGTGTACTAGTTTTGTTGGAGATCTCATTTATTTTCACTTGAAGTAGATGGATGATGGTGTGTGCTAACCTCAGCTCAACCCCTCTGAACCAGTCATTTTGTTCCCACTGGTACGTTTTCTCACAATTCACAATTCTTTTATAAAGGCCTGATGGGATATTTATGAATGTACAAGGATGCACAGGAACGTTTATGGCGCAATGTAACCCCAACACTTGGAACCCCAACACTTTTTCCAGTCAGTCCTTGAAAACATGAGGCCTTCATTATAATTCTTAAAGGTCCACCTGGACGCATGAAATTGCAAAATCATACACATACGTCAGAAAATAGAGCAGGTCAGGCGCTACTGAAAAATCTTGCACTACTTACCTTGACAATGAGTTGAATTCATTCTTTTATAGCCTTTAGGACATTCCACTAAGCCATTTGCAATCACTGCATAAGCTGTAAAGAAAGGAAGAAAAGAGAATATAAGAAACTAAACTAAAAATTACAGCTGTTCACATCTTGGCAAAAAAACGAGAAGGTCTATTGGCTGGCCAAATGAGATGTAAGAGATATGTAACTGATCCCCATCATTTCCATTTATAGTTGTACACCACCATCCAGCAAAGTACAACCAGATACATCATACAATGTGTCAAGCACGGGTTAAAAAAAAAAGGCCTAAAATCCACACAGAGGAAAATTTACAGCACAAAATATATTCTAGTTATACTGGTCATCTGTTAAAATGTATCTTCAGAATGTAACATAATGCCAAAAACCAATAAAACCACTATTCTATAGAGAAAAGGCAGCAGGCTATAGTACTTCCCTGGTAAAAGCAATGAGGCTCAAATAGTTAGATGCAACAACCATCAATTAAACAAACAGATGCCATTGTAATCACAGTAGTGGACTTGGACCATTAATCCTGCATTTTGAAACATTTCAAATGTGCTAGATTCAAGGAAGAAATAGCTCATTATATATCACAATAATTGAAAAGACAGCAAGTAGGTTTCCACTGAATACAAAATTGCTCTCCAGGGGATAAAACATTTAAAGCTAATTATAAAGTTACATTAATCTGTATTCGCATACTACTTTATTAAAATTGAGTGGGAGCATACAAGAGCTGGGTAAAATGCTGGCTATACAGTCCAGATGACAATTCCATAATTAATGCAGCAGGTAAAAAGGATAGAATAAGATGACCTAATCCTTCAATTAAAGAAGGCTGGAGTACAATATAGTAAACTAACAAGGACACTAATGCTGCAACAATTAATCATCAAAGGGCTAGGTGATCTTGCAAAAAAAATCTACATTTTTATTTTCAACTTTATGAACGATTCTCAATTACGATTTAAATTTTTTTTTGTTCTTACATAATGCAATTATAAATAAAATGCATAATTTTTCAAAGTTTATTTATTTGAATGGACTTTGGAAAATGTAGATGTGCAAAAACAGTAATAGCACCATCTATAGTAAATAATGTACTATATACAATGTTTTTATAAATAAAGAATATTTAAAGAAAGGATATTTAAAAAAAAAAAACATTATTTGCACTATTTGTTATAGATGGCATTGTTACTATTTTTGCACAACTTAGTGAATCTTTCTTTCTTGCCAGAGTAAATGGGGACCATGTCTTTCGTGACATGAAATGCCACTCGAGCTGAGAAGTCAACTTAGGTTATTCTTCTCAAATCCATGTTGCTTCTTTCGGAGTGACATCAAATTAACGTGGCTGCGCACGGCATCAGAAATAAACAAAGTAAAACTTCTTATCTTTAAATGAGTTATACTGTACAATGAGTTATTTTATACAAGTATGAGCTTTAGATTAATCAACATATAGGCATATTCGTTTGTTAAATCTAAAACACTGACTATACAGTTCTCTGTTTGAGAAAGAAAATATACATCACTCATCCAAGTTAGCTGCCTAGCTTGTTGCTAACAAAATACGAACATGGGGGCGCCCATTTTCCCACTTTGTCGAGAAAATCGGTCAGCACAACCAAAATCTATAAAATGATTGGTTAGTCTACAAGACAAACATTTTCTCATTTCAGAAAACTACCCATGCCAAGCTTGTTTATGCTCTGTATGTTTGATTTGGCTTTAGCTTATTTTATTTACAAATAATCTTCTGTGTTAATAATGCATTTATGTAGATAAGAATGTGCCTTAATCAGTATTGAGCAGTATTGTTGCCTAGACTGTAACCCAGTACCACTGATAAACATTATATTGTTTATTTTTCTTAACATTAACAATATATTTTTTAAATTTAATTTAGGTCATCAGGTCAGCATCCTGCTTTCTGTTCGCATTGAAGGTGATGGGAGTTGATCGAAAAAGAATCAATTTCCTGATTCAATTCCCTGATTCTAGACATTGAAAACTATGAGAAAACCCTAACGGCTTGGTCGGTTCCACACACCGAAAATGTGAACCACAATTAAAAAAAATTAATGAATTTAGCATCTGAGTGTTTCAGATAGCGAGACAGCTGGTGTATTTTGACCTTTATTTTGAATTTCACTGGTGGGAAAAAATCAGGGCTAAAAACCAGGTCTGGGTAAGACCTTTTCCCAGTGATTGAGACCATTGGCCCATTGGTTACCACGATAAATGTCAATAATGTTGTACTGTAATTATAATCATAAATGCATTTTATTTCCAACATAAGTGAGTGAGTCAAGAATAAGCTAGGTTGATATGGTGCTTTGCATGTAAAAACAAGCCACACCTTCACATGACCCATTACAGGACTGGACACTAGAGACTACAGTACAAACACTAGAGTATAAAACCAGTCATATGATAAAGTCCACCACCCCATGTTTGTATGTCATCAGCAGTGGGTAAGACGAGGAACCCAATCCCTCTTCCAGCTAGTGATAATAGAGGAAGCTTCTCTATTTGTTTCATTTTCCTCCCAAGTGACAACTGTTCACTCCAACCCAAGCTACACTGCCAACGATCTGTCCTTCTGGGAGTATGCTGACCTTTTCTGCATAAACTGAAGGACTTTGCAGAGGAAGCAGTCATGGTCAAGGTGAGTCTAAAACAACAGCTTGAATGAAAAATGTTAGGAATGTCTTACAATAAGATTCAACTGAAGTTAATCACAGTAGATTGAACTGAGTTCAAATAGACCACAGGTTTAAAAATGGTCTCCTACTGATGCTAAAGTTTTGCAAAGTGATTTATCATCAATTAATGTTTGTAATCATAAAACTAAAAGTCAATCAAGTTGTCGTTTAGTTTAATGGGACCCTTAGCTGAACTGGGACATTCTCTTTACTTTGCTACTCATATTCGAGTTCAGATATAGGGCAGAGTGTATCAGGTAGCATAGCGGTCAGGAATCGTAGCCGATTATGTGAATAATAGCTGCTAAACCCCTGTTTCACCAGTAATCTCATCCTGCACCCCGGTATTGGGGAGGTTTAGTGTCAGAGGAGTCTCTGATCCCCCATAAGTGCTGGATTGGGCCAAAGCAGTTCAAAAACAGTTTCAAAAACAGAGAAAGTGAGCTGGACGCCCTAGGAGATAAATGGTAGAAAGAGGAGCTAGGGAACGAGGAGGTCATCTTTAACAAGGAGACGAGAGAGTTGAGTATCTGAAAAGATGATCAGAGAACTCAGAAGTGATTCAATTTTATGTCTTTTGAAAGGAAACAAATGATCACTACTTGTGTAGGAATCAGATACCTCTTTACTCCACAACGTTTTAAAACAGCGATTATAATTACACACAACATCGGTGTGTCTGGATGCAGCTGTGTACTAAATCTTGCTCTTGACAACATGAAACATGAACGCTTAGCTCAAGATGGTTCCCAGACGGATCCTAGATTTAATGTGCTATGTAAGGAGCATCCAGAGTGACACAGGTAACCGAATATAAATGCATTATTCAGAATAAACAGACAATGTGTTCTAAACTAATACATGCACTATTCATTTTTTCCTTTCAAAGAAAGCTTGCCAGTAATTTTAGCATCAGGAAAGAGATCCTGCAGGACACAACAAAAGTGGCATGAGTGAGAGGTATTTACTTTCACGCGGATGTGAGTGAGTGGTCAGATATGAGGCTCCTGGGACAAACAAGGACCACATTCAGTAACATGTACAGCATTTCTTCTTTTATAACTGTCTGGTTAGATTGTTATGGTTTAAATTATGAAAATATCTCTGGCAGGTTACCAAAAATGATTTTTAAAAAAGTCCCGTGCACATCTCCAGTTGAGACCAATTATGAATTCGAGTGATGTAGCTGAAGTTGAAGAACTGAGCCAGAATTCTGAGACCATGGGGACATTGCTGACATTTTTCCGGGAGCATAGTTGTAGGGTTTTTATTTAGTTAAGAAAAAAAATCTTCTGAATATCATAAACATCTGTGAGCTCACATATGTAGAACAGTGCCGATAGCACTATCTTCCAAGTGTGTTATGCTGCCCTGGGATGAGGCATGAGCAGCAGCTCAAAAAGATGTCTTGGAGGAAGCACACGTTTGCTCCACCTTCCCTGGTTGCTAGTTGTTGTGTGATAGGGGAGAGCTAGCTAGTGTGTGGAAATTGGCAAGACCAAACTGAGGAGAAAATGCAGGGAAATCTTAAAACAGATACAGATATACTGACATTTGGAGGTTAAAATCTGAATACAAATATGGATAAACAGATATTTAGAGCAATAAACAGATACAGATACAAATACAAAAGACACAGGCTTTTGTATCACTTTTGTGTTTATCTTTCTGTCACTGCTGTCATTTACACACTTGACATTTTGTCTACTTGTAGCAGTAATTACAGCAGTAAGACTTACCACATTTCTGCATATTCCCTTTTTGCTGTTTGTAATGCATATTTACATACACATGTACGCTTTGTATAGTTATATAGGAAGCAGGTAAGATTTTAGGAATGAATGAATGACTCTTTTAGTGAGAGAAACCAAGAAAGGGAGTTAAACTGGCTCAAGCCTTTCAGAGCTCATTGATAGAAAGCAATGATTGATGATTTAGAGCCATTACGAGGAGGACCTCCCTGTAGTGTGCAGAGTGCAACATTACTTTAGGAATAATGTCAGAGGTGTAATGAGAGCGTCCCTGCAGGACTTAGCATTCTTCGCTCAGAGCCAAACAGCCAAACAAAAAGCATCAGAAGGGAGTAGAATGTGAGTAGGAGGACAGACAACACTGTTCCTTAAGTGCTCTATATCTGTGGACATGCAGGCTGAGCTGAGAGCCCTGGAACATGGGTGAAGAGGAGGGTGTTTCAAAAAATTAAGAGTGAAGACTTCCATGGTACTATTAATAATACTATAGTGCTGTTGAATGCTCAATTCTGGTCAAATGGTATTGTTAATTTTTCTATAACAGCAGCTCTGATAGTAGTGTTTGGTGCAGGGTTTATATTATTGTATATGTTCTCCATCAACTCTTTATACTGCTTATCCTACACAGGGTCACGGGGGAGCCCAGAGCCCATCCCAGGGGACTCAGGGCACAAGGCGGAGGACACACTGGAGCACATGTCTTTGGACTGGGAAGGAAACCCCGGAAGCATGGGAAGAACATGCAAACTTCGCACACACATACAAGATTCGAACCCCCAACCCTGGAGGTGCTAGGCAACAGCGCTAACCAACGAGCCAACATGCCCCCTTGTATTTGTACTAATATTCAATAATAACAAATTACACAGGGAATTACACTTGTACAACCCCTGGCAAAAATTATGGAATCGCCACACTTAGAGGATGTTCACCCAGCTTTTTTACTTTATAGGAAACAAACGAATCACAGATATGACACAAAAAAGGTTTTGTTCAATAGCTTAACATTTTGGCTTTGTGAAACATACATCAAAAAAAT
>CM075012.1:8696532-8717270 GCA_037576675.1 Pangasius sanitwongsei
TGTTTGCTATAAAGTAAAAAAGCTGGGTGAACATCCTCTAAGTGTGGTGATTCCATAATTTTTGCCAGGGGTTGTACAGCGGACACTCCACATAAAGGATTTAAAAAATGTGTGTAATTGTTGATATGCTGAAGTTTTCTATGACATGACATTTATTTAGCATTTTTATAAGAAGTCTCCAGTGTCAGATCAAGGTAAAGCAGTTCCTTTAAGGTTTTAGACATGGGGAAGTCTTCAAGATGGAGTGCTTTCTGCTTTCTCAAAAACATGACAAGCTGCATTTTTTTTTATCTTATTACCTTCAAGAGAAAGTGGTTAAAGAAAGAGGGAACTACTTATACCTGCTATAAAGTAAGTGACAACAGGAACTAACTTGTTTCTTGGATGTTTTGTTCTTTAATTCAATTTTTTCTTTAATGCAATTCCTGTGGTATAAGAGGAAGAAAACACTTCAGGACGTACTGAAAATAATCAACTTCAGCATTGTTTTGTGCTGGGCTGCATCACACCATCCTGTCAGCACACCCCACTGTATTTTATTCCTTATGTAATAGATCACTTTTCAGATAAAAACTTCATCAAGGATGTCTGGCGAGATAGTGATTTAACTTCATTTTTTACTCTTCACTGCTCATTAGAGTGCATTTTTTACATTTAGAAACTTTGAAAGTACTGTACGTGCCAAAACTAGAAGAAACTCAAAGCTCTTTAATCAGTTGTTTTCATTTCGTGATCAGGCAAATGACAAAGCCGTCACCATTTAATCTCACAGCCCGTGCAGTCACCCTGTTTTGCCACTGACTAAGCCTGATTAGAGGAATTCACTTTTTCAAAGGAAACATTTGCTTTATCCATAAACAACTTAGATTAAGTGAATATACTTTAGGAAATTAAACACTGCTTATAAGTTTGCTCACTAATGAATCAAGAGAAAGTCTCTGGAACATTGATATGATGTTGAAACTGTCTGATGTGTTGCTTTTTAACAGCTGTAGTATAGTACTTCAGCTCTGTGTTAAAACAAATGGCATTTCAACTCGTTGGACTGATGATATTTTCTTGTGCTCTAGTGTCTGTTTGCAGAAAATTCAACATGACAGCATTGTTGATTCATCATTAATGATTCCATCATGAATAATGCATAAAGAGGTAGAAGAGAGCTGTTTTTTTTTCTAGTTTTCAATTTTCTATGTTACTCTCCTTAGCAGCATTCAGACGTTAAGCTCCATATGAACCTTTATTTATTTCAATTAATCCAAGATCTGAAAAAGCTGCACATTCAATGACACTATTTTTAAGGCAAAAGCTAAAAAAGCACACGCAACAATTATGATCTCATTAGAACCACATTTCAGCATTATGTGTGATTTATTATGTCTTTACTATGCTGTCACAGTCCCTTGCAAATGAAAAATAGACTTAACTGCTAATTATGATGAGCCACAATCAAAGAAAATCCCTTTAATAGATCTGATTTCCTAGTCTAATAATACAGCCAAATGAAAGTGACATAAAAATATTTCTCTTCACGTCTGTCAATCATTCTAATGTCTGGGTTTTACTGTATTAAACAGATGATGTGTAAGAACGTGCCAAGACATCATCAGCTGTACAATTATTTTTTTTACATTTTGATTCAGAAGCCAAGTTTCTGATTTTGAAGTTGGTCATTAACAAGTGTGTCATGTTTGATCATGCCTCAGCATGCAACTTCGTCTTTGATTAGTAGTACATTAAGCTGATTGCAACAGCCTCGTTTCCACTGAGGGGTGAATGGTTCAGAGCAAAGAAGAGTTACACAAATCTGAACACTTTCAACCTGCACTCAGTCAGTTTGTACTCAGTATGACAGAATTATGGGGTTTGGGATGGCTTAATGATATAAGTATTCACTGACTGGTACTGCATTCACATCAATATATAATCCAATGTCATGTTTCCTCTTTCAATATGCAGTAAAATATCCTAGATCAGGTTTCTTCCCACCTCCCAAAGTCATGAGAGTAAAGCTCAGGAGCATTTAGAAGCAGTATTCGCTAGCCCAGACACAGCATTCTTAAGAAAATAGGTTGGTCTCACTGTAAATGATGACTATTAATCTCCGGTCATTCAGCCATTTAGATAAATACTGCCTCAAAGTCATGCCTATATAGTGCCAGTCATTAAAGTTGAATTGTGCTAATCTTGTTATAAATAGATAAAATGAATAAATAAAAGCAGTATCAATAACAAGTTTTTTTGCTTAAGAAATAGCAGAGGAAAGGATTTAAATTGGGTTAAATATAAACATTTAAATACAAGGATTCAGACTGGCACTTCCTGCCTCATATCAGTGATAGTTTATGGGCTCATGAAGAAAGTGTTATTTATTTGAGACCTTTGGATGGTCTGGCTATTTTGACTAGCAAAAAAAGGTCAAGTGATGATCCAAAAAGCACCATGTCACTGTCAATGCAGACAGACAAATGGGCCTTCATACAGACATACTGTAGGGTAGGGTTTGATGGGAACATACATAGAGATGTCCCTATAAAATAACAAGAGACTGACAACACTGTCAATTTCAAATTCTAATGGCACTTTTCAAGACAACGGAAATTGGCATGGTATGATTCCTAATCCAAACCCAGAACCATTCGTACCCTCATGGCTCAAGAAAACTAAGTGAGACTATTTATAGCTCCTGTCATAGTCCGTTTATAATCTTATCCAGCATTGGTACTTACTTACAGTACGAATCACATGGTAACAGAAACAAAATATGGAGTCAATGATTTGTTACTGATGCACTGTCCAGTGGAAAAGATATTGGCAATGACTGAAAACAAAGAAAACAAGTTCACTCAAAAAAGTAAAACACAGACGTCCTTAAAGTCCAAAGAATTAAAACAAATTTATAAAATGTCTGGGCTGGTAGTAGTTTGCTCACAGTTTCTATGGAAGTCTTTTTAGTGTGATAATGAAATCCTTGTCTTTCACAGTTTATCTTTCATCCTGTAAGCTTCCAGTTTTTATTGACCTCAGTGTCTCAGTCACCTTTCATGGCCCTGTAGACATGAGTGACTGAATCAAGTCTGTAGCACCAGTGATCTGGACTGTAAAACTGTGTCACATTGGCTAACACGTTGGCACACACACAAGCAACCCTCCAGCAATTCAGTTAAATTTAACCTGGAACTCTCTGGCATGCCAATCTATCCCCTCAATGGCGCCCTGAAATCAGATGGAATCACAGTAATGCACAATGATGCAATCCCCATGGATATGAATGTTATTTCTTTCTCTCTATCCACTCCCTATTTTTACTATCTGTCTCCAAGACTCCATCATTACTACTACAAAATATTCTTGCCTTACTCAAGCTCAAAGTCCTTATTTCAAAACTCTCAGAAACAGCTAACCTTTAAACAAAATCCAGAATGTGATATCTTGAAAAGAATGTTAAGATTCAAAACAGGAGCGTACTTTTAGTCTCATCAGAACCTGAGAAGATAAAGAGCATTGATAAGTCCCTCGGTCTGTTGCTGATGCTTGAATCCAAGAAAAAGCAGAGGCTCAGGTCCAACACATGAATGTGATCTCTTTGTCTCTCTCTCACTTTCTCTCTCTCTTTATCTCTCTCTTGATATTTCTGCCTGGTGTTCATTACAGCCCGGAATTTGCAACATCTAAGATGGTAATGCATTGCTTCCGTCAAGGACGTAGCCTCTCTTGCAAGATGGGAACGACAAGCTCTCTTGACTGTCATCACTTTCATTAGACTTGCTCCACAAACCATGTACCTCATAACCTCTTCTTCATTCTCCACAATGCCTCTTCTACTCGCAGAAAAAATAGACATAAAATTGTCAAAATAAGACACTTGTAGTTATTGTTGTAGGGAGTATTTCTACTACAATAACATTGCAGGACCTAAACCACATTAATTAACCTGAGGCTTTCTATTAACAATGTTAACCATATTAAAAATATATCTTATTTAGGTGTTGAACTGCGATTTAAATATTGGAAGAGACTTATTTCTTTTATAATTACCTGCAATGTGGGAACAGCACTGCTGAATTAATTATGTGAATGCTTGTTTCTGTCCTATCTAAATAAGTTCGTCGGTTTTAGCATCTACATTGCATCATCGTTATTTATTTCAGCATTATACCATACTATGATTTGCATTTCCATTAAATTATAGTACTGGAGCTCAGCTCTGCTTTCCATTTACATAAGCCAAAGCTCATTTGAGAATTTAGCTACTGATCTTACAGCTTATTATTTCTAAGAAATGCAATGTATGTATATTCGATAATTCCATAGACTTTGTGGAAGCTTATCACACATTTATGTTCCTAATCACTGCACACATTCAACATAACAGTCAGTGATGTCATTCCCAGCATTCCCAAACCAGATGTTCAGAATTCTTCTCAAACAAACTGAAAATGAGAGAATAGATGGACACTTCTGCAAATGCAAACTTCAAAGAGCAGGGAGCAGAGACACATCTGGATAGTTAAGAGATCAAGAACTTCTGGCAGACAGAAAAAAAGAGAATAAATATCTGTCAGTGATCTAAAGGCTCACCACAAGTGAGCTGATGTCTGCATCGGATTACTGACTATGCTTAATAAGGAAACAAATATGACGGTCTTATGTCCGGTAGTCAGTACATACAAGTGCATGTTCCCTCTTCCTGAAGGGAAAAAGTGAAGGATATGTGGAGTGGATCATGTGATGCAACACACACACACACACACACACACACACACACACACAAAGACCCCAATTTTCTAAAGGTCTGCCTTTGCCTTATTACATTAATTTAGCACCTGCAATTTGATTTACTGTGTATGCAATTACAACAGAGGGGCAAGTATAACATTTTCTTAAGCTTTTTCAAAGATTAAAAAATTATTTGATTAAAGGTTCTAAAAATGATTTCTCAGTGGCTCATAATAGCTGCACTGTCACATGGCATGAGCGGCAGTTCAAAAAGAGTTGAACATGTCTCAAATGAAGCACATATGAGCCCTTACCCTGTGCAGTAGTGTAAAACATGCTAATGGGTGGGAATTGGCAATGACCAATGTATTTGAGCAGTTTTCAATACCTCTTAATGGCTTTAATTGATGTTATACTTGATGTATAATTAAGAACATGTTGATTATATACTATTAATTATAGGCCATTAAGAACAATTATCACACAATATTATACATATTGTCCCCCCCCTTTTTTCCCTATAATATGATTTACAGAACTATCCTTTGTAAATCACCTGCAATATGGCCACTACCTGCGTTGTCTCACACTACATACAAATCAGCCTCTTTATTAGTACATCAGGGCCAGTGTCTTGTATTACATGTCTTTTTGAGGCATTTCCACTAACCAGTTTATCATTGAAGCTAAATGTGTTGTGCCTATGCTTAAACCCATCCCTAACCTTAACCTTACATGTAATTGTTTGGTTTTTCAAGTTTTATTCTTCTTCTTCTTATTATTATTATTATTTTATTTTATTTTACTTTATCAAAAAAAATTATTTTACTTTATCAAAAAAATTTTCAAAATGATAATTTATTCCTATCATTATGGGAACATCTATAGGTAAGTATAGATAAATAGGTATAACAAATACCTAAAAGTATAACTACTAAGGCAAAGAACATAGCACAGCATGCCTCACACATTGTCCATTTAGTACCACACAGCATGAAGCACTGCAACTCTGCCAGCAGTCAACTTCCATTCTGTATACACAAACTAAACCAGGCTGAGTGTAAACTGTGGCTTTTCAAAAGGATCACAGATTGGAGTAAGAGTTGGCACTTGCTTGTCTTGAGCAAAGCTCAACAATCTCACAGCAGTGGGTTTTGCCAAGCTGCCTTCATCCAAAGAAATGCCTGGTTAGATTTGTTGCCTTGTTGCGTTTATAAAATACAAACTCATTTGAAAGGAAGGGGGTGGTAAATGTACTATATGCAGAGTGTACCTTCAGTAGTGTGAACTCAGAAGAAGAGGATTCTTGTATATATTTATAATGGCCTAAAAATCCTTCATAAGGTGAAATTTTGACATTTTCTGCTATATATAATTCTGAAAACTATACTTTCCTGAAATGAAGTATATTTCTTTTGTGCCTGTATCTCAACCAGAAGTAAAGTTCTAGCACTTTAATGTCTGTTACCGCCACAAGTCAGAGAGAACATTGCATTTAAATCTCATTCCGAATGGGTTTGATGACATATGCAGAATATAATTTTAAAGAAAAGTTTAAACTCAGATCTATTGTTAAAGAATCTCCATCATATATTCTGAAATGGAGAACACATTATCACACACTCTGTTGTAGAATTTGGCCAAAATTTTACTGGGATCATCTAATATAGTGTGACA
The DNA here is from genome assembly GCA_037576675.1 of Pangasius sanitwongsei. Taxonomy (NCBI): domain Eukaryota; kingdom Metazoa; phylum Chordata; class Actinopteri; order Siluriformes; family Pangasiidae; genus Pangasius; species Pangasius sanitwongsei. Next base: position 8,702,926 of record CM075012.1, read on the forward strand.
AAGAATAATCTTAAAAGACAGCTGAAATCGCACAGTGTTACAGTGTTAAAAAAGCATCTTTAGACAACAAAAATAATTTTGGCCAAAACCTAAATTTTCATCTCTTTTTGGCTGTTGGCTAGAAGTCATCAACAGCCACATCTGTAGTTTTTCCCAGACATACAATGTGTTAGCCCCCAGTGTATGAGAGTCTCACCCGGTTTGCTGGGACACTCGGTGCATTTGTGCAGACCCCATGAAGCTCCCACACTGCCGCAGCAGTCTTCCTGCTTGGTAAAACCTGGCAGAGGCTTCGCACACTGCAACATAAGCACACAAACACACAATAGCACAAATTCCAGCGACTCATGTTTCTGAGCAAACACAAGGGTCTTTTCAAGAGGATGAATGTTACAAAAGGTTTCGGAATAGGCAGTTGAAGTATACTATGAAACCCAGGCCTGTTCTAGCATCAGAGGAGTTGCATGAAACCCAGGCAGTATCATCACAAAACCTATCTCTTTTCTTTTAGCATCCTACCTTCCTTCTAATATCTAAATGCGTAATGCGTGCTGTGCTTAAAAAGGATTACACATAGAGTGTGCCTCTTCACATTTAAAACAAAAAAGATGAGGAGCAGCTGAGTCCAGTTAGAGAGGACAAAAGCAGCCTCTTTTTTCCACTCTCTCCTCCCCTGGCACATTGCTCATGGATCTGAGATAACTGTGAGATTAGGATCTGAATTCCTTTTAGATTTATGGGACCTTGGAAACCAAGTCACTGTTATGTCAGATATATTATTAGGGCATTGGCATCATCTCTCTATTCCCAATACACACGCTTGTATCTGAATACGAGCATGTTATCCTAAATGGAAAAAATGCTGAATCATTTTGCATTGAGTATGTTCTGTTCTTGTCAAGACTACTAACAGGCCAGACAGAGACAATTAAGAGACAAAGACAGAATGTACTTTTCTTCAGCCAAATCTTTTCTAAGCTTACACATACTTCTCAAGCTCCATTCATCTAATAGACTGTAAGCCTAGCACACAAAAATACTTGGTTAGGTAATTGAGATCGTAGCAATTTAAAAATATATAACCTTATGTGATGTAATGAGCCTTATAATACTGTGTTGAAGGATCATGTTAGTTACAGCTTGTCTCTTTACCGCATTCCAGAGGGATGTATAGTCATATCCTCTGCCTAACAGTGCCTGCCCTTTTGGCCCCAAATCATTACACCTCTGCTAATGTGACTGGAATCTGAGAGGGCTGAACTTCACAGGATGCATAAATTCCAACAGTAAATCAGAAGCATAGCTTCCTTCCTGTCTGACAGCAACATATATTAGCTACTGTAAATTGGTGTTGTTGCAATGTCTGAATGAACTTACTAAGGCCTTGGTTGTGATTTAGAGCAATAAAACATTAGAAGAAAGAGATGAATTTCAATGAGGACAGCAATCTCTTTTCCAATACAATTTAAAATAATTCAATAATTTGCTATGGCACAGCGGTTAGTATTGCCACCTCGCTGCTCCAGTGTCTCTGGGTCCAAGCTGAGCTCAGGTTACTGGGTGGGTTTCCTCCAGGTTTTCCAGTTTCCTCCCAACTCTCAAAAACATGCCAGTAGGTACATGCTAGTAGCCAGTAGGAGTGTGTAAATGTGTGTGTGTGTGTGTGTGTGTGTGTGCGTGCGTGCATGGTGTATCCCCTTCAGGGTGTATTTCCACCTTGTGCCCAGTGTTGTCCATCCACATGACCCTAACCAGGATAAAGCAGTTACTAAAGATGAATGAACAAATAAATAAATGGAATGTGGGCCAAAAATAAATAGACATGAATTTTTAATATGCTCAGAAATAACTTTAATAACCATTATTAGTACTGCGTCTAAAAGTAAACAAATAGTTTACCTGGTGTCTAGTATACTTCTCTCATGAATACTTAAACATACTAATATATCAAATTCAAATTATTCAACAAGGACAAACATGCCATATACTTGAATTTCTTTCTTTCATTCTTTGTTTGTTTGTCTTTTTAGATAGTTATTTAGTTCATCTAATAAGTAAATAAGTAAGTCAATGAGTAAATAAGTGCTGTCCTGACTGGATTTGTCATGTATCTGGCCTTGCCTGGGCCACGTCCCTCATCTTTAGTTTTACCTGTGTCTAATTGTAGCACCTATATCTTTGTGTCCCATTGCAGGCTGTGATGGTTGCTTTGTCTATATTACCCCTTGTTGTGTTTGTCATGAATTGATCATGTATTGACTTAGCTTACCATTGTTTCTTAATTTAGATTATAGAAAAGTCTAAGCTGACCTCTTGTGCTCTGAAGTCTGCTTTGGATTATGACCATGAGTTTCAGAAATGCCTTAATAAACAGAGTCTGTGTGTCCAAACACCTGTGGCTCTCATGTGATACAAATACTGAGACATACAGTATCTGAGTGTTGTAATCACGACCATCTATACTGAGTCCAAAATTCAAAAATGAGACAAGAGGAGGTGAACTCAGAGACAGGGAAAAGATTCAGTAGGGGTCATTGATTTTTGAGTTGAGGCCAAGAAACTCAAGCCAATTTAGAATCTTGAAGGAAATTGTTACCTTATGCAATTATAAAGACTGTGTTGTATCAAAATACTGACACACTAACATTCATTCATGCTGACACAGTAAATGGTAATTTTCATGAGACCATGACAAGTTATGAGTGCCACAACTCAAATACATCTGTACTTTGTGCACTTTAATCAAACCAGTCTTAATTTGTTTACTTGACATACCTTTCCATCAACTGTTTCCTGGAAACACCTTCCCACATTTCCATTTAGCCTAATATGTGGCCTGTGGTGGTTTTGCCCATGGTCCTGACCAGTGCTGTGCACGCTGTTCTGCCCATTTCCATTCCCATTGACACCGATATGATTATTGCCAGGTTGAGAGCGCTGTTGTACTGAGTGTCCTGTTTCAGCTGCTTGGCCCGGTTTGACCCGTGCAACCTGGTGGATCTGAACCTGAGCTTCTGGTGGGTGCTGGACATGTACATTCACCAGCGAGGGTAAAAGGGAAGCTACAAAAACAGAGAAACAGTCATAACATCCTGACTATATAGGAAGGCTGTGAACATAACATGACTCATCTATTAATGAAAAACAATGTAACACACTGAGGCAATGATAATTCCACATACAGTTATTGACTCATATTGCTGTACACCTTCTTTATATTTTAGAAATACTGAATCAAGTAAAAACATAAACGACAGCTTGGACCAGTAAGCAGTAGATAACACACCTCCCTTGACCATCTAGTGCCTGATGGAAATCTGACATGCCCATACCTTTCCGAAATCGCTTGTTCAAGTGTATTATTCTGTACAATATACAATACAGAAGAAGCTCTTTAATGGTTCTGTTTCACTTGCTACACAAAGCCTGAGATGCTTGTACAGTGATGTAACGGGTCCAGATGTGATCCCTGCCACTGAATTAGACTTATTAAAACATGGCACAAGGGTCAACAAGCAAATGAGAATAGAATGCAGAGGGTTGGAGGCCACATGAGAGCTTCTGCATCTATTTAATGCTGGATAAAGAAAAAGAAAAGAGAGCAGGCAAGTGTGAGATATGCCAGGAGAAGTATATTTTATTTTTTTGGAATTGAAAATGACAGGTGTTCTTTGTTATCATGTATATCGTTGGCTTTAGTGAGACATATTCTGGTTTTCATATTCATAATGAGTTTGCTGAAAAAGGAACACACTGTGAACAATACAGGCCACTTGAAACATGTGCACAAAACAAGATCCAGATATAACCATTAATATTTGACCATTTGAACAATTTCTGATTGCTATAAATCAAAAGCCAAATGTCATGCATGGGAACACAAACTGAGTAAACTTACAAATTTGTCTGAAAGGATGATCGGCTGCATTCCTTCCTCTTTAATTCTCTTATGAAATGTATTAACATGTATCACTATGTGAAAGACACAGGCACAGTGGGGCCATGATTGTGTTTTGCCTTTACCTTGCTGGTTAGAGAGGGGAAGGGTGTAGACTGTGTGAGATGAGCCATTCTGCACTCTGTTGCTATTGGTTTGTTGGCCGGGTGAGGGTTTGCTGGGAGTCGGAGCCGGAAGGTGACAGAACTTTCCTGTGGAGTTTGATGGGCACCAGCATTCATTTTGCCCAATACACCGTCCTCCATTCAAGCATGGAATCTGACAGAAAACTAGAAGATAAACAAAAAGAGTGTGAGAAAAATGATAATAAACCCCCTTTTCCAATTTGGTAAATCTCAAGCCACAAAAAGGGCAAAATTTACTTTTCAGAAGAGACTTATTTTGATGTAATTTATCTCAAAATATACACTTGCAAAAAGGGGAATATAATGAGCTTTTCTTTGGGCAGCAAAGCTTTTTGAGCACTTGGTCTTGAACACTCATTTGAGAGGGGATTTATGAACTCTAAAATTTATCCTCAGGGAAAATACATTAAGATGGTCCTCATATTAGTGGGAAGACGGTACTGGCTTGACCTTTGCTTTCTTTAGCTAATTATGCTTTCCTAAGGACCACTAACAACTTCCTGTATTCCAATGACCAAACAGAGTGAGTTAAAAATGACTGAACTCACAGACCAATAGCATGTTCAATGGGTCAAAGACACTGATATTTTAATTGCTATTAATTTTGTTAACTAAGCAAATTACAGAGAATTAAAAGTAACCCTTGGTGGTGTATCAACACCAAAATATTTGCCAGACCTTCTTTTGAACAGACAAAACCATCACAAACGAGACACAATTTTGCAGTCACGGAGAGCAAGAATGGAATGATACAGATGAACAGCTGTGGTTTCACAGAGCATCTTTAATTCTGCTTATATTCCGTCAGCAGTGCCTGTGCCCTATATACCTGTGACCGGGGCATCAGAGCCCCCCAAACTGAACCCATTTGCCGTCAGACTTCAAAGAGACACTATGAAAAATACCTAGGAAGCTTCAGCAATAAATGGAAGGGCCTTTGTAGTCACAAAACAGTGAAAATAGTTCTGACCTCAAGAAGGCATCTGTTCTCCTCGTTTGAGCAATACTGTCTGAGATAATAGTTGCAGTGTGGCAAAACAGAATGAGATAAAAGGCAAAGAATTGAAACAACCTGTCCAATCTCTTCCTCTTTTATTCTGTGAAAGATCAGGATACAAATTAATGGAAAATCAACATAATGTCTTAGTGTCTGAGTAAGGTGATGGTCCACGATGTGCCTCCAAAACATCTTCGGCATAGATTCTACAAGTCTCTGGATCTGTACTGGAGAAATAAACAACAAACATCCTAAAGAAATTCCCTTGGTGTTTGATTATGGTGGTGGACAGCACTGTCTCTCAAAAATCTCCATCCCATCAAATCATTCCGTGAACTGTCCCTGAGGATGCCCTGTGGATATATAGCAATCTGTGGGGGTATGGCAATCCTGGAAGAGACCAGATTTCCGCTCTCAACACACAGTTGTCATTCATTGTCATTGTGCTTTTGTTTGTTTTGGCAAGTGCCTTTGTTTGGGTTTTTGTCCTGTCTACACCCCTGTCCTGTCACTGGTCTGTCACCTATTGTGTTCACCTGTCTGCTCTTAGCGCTTTATTAGTTTGTCTGTTTATATCTGATGGTTCTGTGTTTCACTGCCAAGTCTTATCATACAGTTGGCATTGTTAAGTCCAAATCTTATTTATTGTTGACCGTTCCATATTCCCCAAGCACACTTATTTGTGTCTTTTGTCATATGTGCATGTAGGTGTGACATTACACAGCTTCCAGATTTCACTGAAGAAAAGCACCAAAAGTCTTGCAGGTCTAAATATTAAACATCAGGACATGTGATATACTGTCTCTTCAACTATGCAGGGTTTAGTGTCTGAAAGTCTGCTCATAACGATAACATGAGATGCTACCTCACATTCCTAATGGAACACATATTACACCAGCAACATCAAATGCTGTATCTGAAATTGCCTCAGTACTAGAACAAGGATAAAAATATAACTCAGGTCATCTCTCAGATGTTGGCAGGTGCCAGGAATGTGTTTTCCAACATTCAATGCTTCCAAGCTGTGAAAGTGTTTAAAGCACCCTGACATGTTCCAAACAGCTACTATTAAAGGAGCCCTTCACCCTGAAACACATTAAATGTGTTTATATTGAAATATCTTTAATGTGACTAGAGATTCTGGCGCTAGTTTGTTGGCTGGTTCTGTATTTTCGTTATTCCCGTGTGAAGTTCGTCGGTGTCTGCTGTGCCAATGTGGCATTTAATAGAAAAAAAATTAAACTATCTCAAACATTCGTGATAACAGTCAGGTTTCGCTGTTAGCTCATAAAAACAAAAGAGCAAAAGATTCTTTTCTCACTCACTATTTTTCGAGCACCGTTTAATTTCATATTAATAAGAAATCCAAAGTAGAAGTAGTGGAGACAGCAAATGTTGGACTCGGACTCGGCCAGATAGTGATCTACCAGATGACAAGTATGATGGTATTGATGATGGTATTGACATGAAATTTAAAGTTCTGGAACCTTATCTATTTGAGTAGAGTGTACAGATGAAGAGGTCAGACAGCTGGACAAGAAAAAGGATTAAAGTGCTGCTGCATCGTTCTCTTTATGTAGCTAATTCCCACTGGCACCACTATCAGCAGGTAGACGAACAGCATTGTGAGTAATATAGGAAACCATTACCCTAGTGAAAATAGACCAACATGTCAATGAAAGAAACTGAAGAAGTCAACTCAGGATTTCACTGCAAAATAAATCTTGGACACCACTGAAAAACAGATGTTAAGTCATTCAGGGTGGATTTTTCCTTTAAGATTAGCATAAATCTAAAAAATTACTTGTTTATGCATTGGTAATTCAAGCAAATGAATCACATTTCCCAAATAACTTGGACAAAGGCTATGTGTAAATAAGATCTAATTTCAGTTGTACCTCAAAGGAAACCCTTAAAGGTTCTATGCAGAACCCTTCAAGAAAATGTTTCCACATAAGAAAGGGTTCAACCATTCCTACACTACACTCTCAGAAGAAAGGGTACTAAACTGTCCCCTTCCATGTCACTGAGGTGGTACCCTGAAGAGTACACCTTTTGTACCTTCACTATGTATCTTTTACCTAGAAAGGTGCATGTAGTGTACCTTTAAATCTTTACCCCAAAAAAGTTCATTACATTCCAATTATGAAGCTTAAATAATTTTTAAAAGCACACTATATCCACATTTCCAGGTAAGAGATACTTAAAGTTAAGAAAGCAACAAGTAAAGGCAGTTTAGTACCTCTTTTTCTGAGAGTGTGTGTACAGTATAAGTTTCACTGTAGCTATTGAGTAATAGGTTCTAAATTGAACAACTGTATTATAAACCAGTAATTCAGCAGTAAACTGCAATAAAACAATGATTACAACAAGAATTATCAGTTCTTCTTCTAAAATATCAATTTCCAACAAATATACACATATTTTCACATTTCAAAATTTATTGAAATCATCAGTGATTCACAGTATAGTTCTAAATATAGTTCTAGATATACAGTTATGAATAAATTCATAAAAATGATCTGTATCATCTTTGCATCAGTGTAGTGTCATGGTATTGAAAGAAGGGAAGAAACAGCTACAAGCCCCATTGATTCACTGCTCTATACTACAAGTATGTTCTCACCAGTGATAAAAAGGACTTGGCTGGGCATTAAACGGTCCACTGGTGTTAACTGAGCTCTGGTGTATGAAATGTGCTTCATTAACCACACGCAGATTGAGTGGGAGAGTGTGAGATTTCCCTATAAAGCGGATTGAGCTGTTAGGAGAGGCAGTTCAGCATTGTTGCCTCTCCTCAGGCCCTCCGCGTTGGCTCGGGGCTAAAGCAGGTGGATAAAAGTGGCTTTAATGTAATCCCTGTTAAAACTTGCTCCCTTTCTCCTTCTCTTTCCCGCCCCCTGTCTTTCTTTTTCTTCTGTTGAGCATATGAAATGGTTAAGGTGAGGTTCAAAGCGAGGTGTAAACTGCAGACAAGCAGGGGGTAGAGAGGAGGGAGCGTGGGACGAGTGTGCTGCTTCCCCATCTCTAAAACACCTCTTAGGTCTCAGTGCGCAATCACAGAGCCGATTTTCTCCCTTTCTTTCACTCTTTAATAGCATGCTGAAAGGAATCTCTACAAAATGTTTCATTTCAGTGCATCTCAAAGAAGAGGAAGACTTTTTTGTCAATGACAAAGCATGCTCTTGTGAGAAATTCAGAACCAATTCAGATTCAGAAATGCACAAACTGTGAAACGATGAGAAACTTACAGAGTCTGAAGCCATGGGTCTTGGACGGTGGGCCCTGGTTCTCGCTGTACACTGTGGTCTTATCTCCACGCTCACAGCTATTGTAGCATTGCCCCCCATGGCAGATCCTCCTACACACCATGGGTGTAAAGACGATCTTGATTCGGTCCACATTAGCTGTAAGGTTTGCTCCTAAAAATGGTAACGGAGTAGAATGGCAATGAGAAAGCAAGAGCTGAAAGCACAGAAAAGACACATACAAGAAGTGCTGCATCTTCACAAGTCACACTCTCCCTGCCTGGACACTGGTAGAACAGGAGGTTTATAACAGTGTAAGTGAGTATGTGTGTCAGCGTGTGTGTGGGTGTGAGTGTGTGAGTGTGTACACCAGAGTCTGGATAGCTGGAAGGATGTGTCACTGCAAAAGCTCTCCAGAGCAGGATAGAGTGAGAGAGAGAGAGCATCACGAGGATAAGGCGTGTGCGAGCTTGCGCACGTGTATGTGTGTGTGTATGTGTGAGAGTGTGCATCTGTGTGTATCTGTAGCTGAAAAGGAAGTCTTGTGTAATGGTGGGAACCTGTTCAACTCCCGTTGCCTTGTAAATGATGGAAAAACAGACGTTTGAAAACAGGGATCTCTTGGAATGTTTGTGAGGATTGAACTTGTTAAACATTGCCATTGTAGTACAATTTGAGGGTGTTGTTAGATGCTCTCCATATGCACGTCATTCTTTTAATTTTTTTTTCTTGAACTAATTTGATTAGGATTTCTTTTAATTGATCACGCTTCTTTAAAACTTTCCTAGCTATGATGTAGACAACAAAGGAAAGGCTTTGAAGCTGAATTACAAAGTTATGGTTCAAAGTGTTTGTTGGGTTTGTGTAGCGCACATGTGCTGAGTTTGGAAGGAAAAAAAGGGGGCCCTAAGGCACTAGGAGTAAGACATCAAACACACCTTGTGCGTGAACAAGGAGAGGAAATTTTCCCCCTAGTGTAACACTTGATTTAAATGAAGAGAGTGTGAGTGTGTATGCATGATGTTTGTTTGTTTGCAGTTGTGTTAAAATGACAGTGATAAATGTGTGTTTTCATGTCTCTGTTTATGTGTTTATGTGCTTATTTGGACACAAATTTCCCTGTGGACATATTAACGGTCTCAATTAACAAGAGTTTCCAGTGTATCCAAACACAAATCAGCTCCATGGAGAAGGCCTCCATATGTGTGTACATGGGTGTGTGTGTGTCCCTGTGTGTGTTCATGTGTGCCTGTGTGTGTGTGTGATAGATGTTAACATTTTACTGAAAGGTAGTGTTTTGAAGGCTACACCTTCATAAGCCCTTCATGACAACTGATACTACATAAACATTTATAAACACTTTTTCCAGACATAAAGGCTGCTTTTGTCAACTATAATGTGAAGTAGACATAACACCTACAGTGAGGGGTATTTGGACACACTGTTATTTAATATACTTCCTGTACATATATCCACTTCAAATTTACACACATCTTTTGTCTTTGTATTTATAAATATGAACAAAGTGTGTATTCATAAGCATTTCCTGGTACATCTCTCCATTCATGTTTCTTCTAATGATGTGTAATGCCCCAGTACTGTTTGCAGAGAAGAAGCCCTATATTGTTATGCTCCCCCCTTATTCTTCACTGTTGATATGGTGTCTGGTGACTCCCGTAACCAGAGAGAGAGAGAGAGACCATGATATAGCTGGCGGAGCTCGCAAGACACGCACACACACACCCCCAGACCGAGACCGCCACCGAGAGCCGTCACATCCCCAGTTGTGTTCCCTGTCACCATGCCACATGTGACACTCTCCAAGATGGCCTCCACAGACGATCCGGAGGCCTGAAGCTCTTCAAGCATGCAAGAGCTGCATGGGAATGGCCGGAGGAGGAATGAGCTCTACGACTCCTCCCCTTGCTTGCCACCCAGCAGCTGCCGCCACGGACACAGCTGGACTATTTCAGTGTCAAGAGGGTGGTCCTGCAGCACATCGGCTGGAGGATCAGACACCTGATCTCACCAGACACAACTGATGCTTCCGGTCACTGCAGCTCCTCATGGTCAGCCACTCCTTCACCTATGCGCAGCAGCTGAAGGACTCCTGTCTTCAGTGGTTGATGGCAGAGGAGCGAGATGCATAACATCATCAAACTGGTGGTACTAGAGCAATTTGTCGCTCAACTCCTGACAGGAATGGTGGATTGGGTCCAGTACTACTGGCCTGCATCCCTGGACAAAGCCATGTAGCTAGCGGAGGTCCAGGTGTCTCCCTTTTTCCTCCTTATCTTCCTCTCTCTCTCCTACTCCTCCCCGTTTCCAGCTCCCCAGAAACCGAAGTGTGGGGAGGACCCCAAAGCCGGCCCCCTAAACCCAGTTTTCTCCCCGTTTTCCCTCCCCCTTTCTCCTTCACTTCTGATGTCTCCCCCATCACCCTCTCTTGCTACACAGGTGGAACCTTCCATGTCCACCAGGATCGGGGCAAAGACCAGATAGGTTTGCAGGTGTGGCAGGAAAACCTGGCATTTCCAGGATCAGCGTTCCCTCAGGGAAGCAAGAACACTGATCTGGATCCCTCATGCGCTGCGGCCTCCCCTGATTAAGCAATAATGTACCATATGTCAGTGAGTATAAAAGGGAGTACACATCAGACCTTGGTGGACTCATGGTGTAACCAGACCACCGTCCATCAAAGCCTGAGTCAATGCGGGGCACTGGGAAAGGCACGATTGGTGAAGGTGAGGTGTGTGCACAGGGATGTTCATGAGTATCGGGTGGTGCCAGTCATTATTAAATTCCTGGAGTTTTCAGACAATAGTGAGGGAAATGTTTGTGGATGGGTCCTGAAGTAACAAGGCACTGGGGAGGCAGTGCTGGGGCCGTCTAATTCAGCTCCATGTCAGGGGGACACAGAGTGTCAGGAGGGCTCCACCCTTGGCAGGGATTCCACTTGGGGATTTTCCCTTGGAGCAATCGCATGATGAGACCCTGGGACACGCCTTCGACCAAGTGAGAGTCATTGACGATCAGCAAAGTCAACCTAATGTTGCGCTATCCCACACATATTTTTCAATTATTAAGAATAGGTAATATCGAGTGATGCAGAACACTCAAACTAAGGAAAAGATGACCCAGTTGTTAGTACTGAAGAGCCACCGGGAACTCCTGTTCCATGTGACACATCATAATCCCATGGCTGGGCATCTGGGACAGAATAAAACACTAAACCGTCTCATGGCCCATTTTTATTGGCCATGAATTCACAGCAACGTTCGCAGGTGGTGTGCCGCATGTCGTGAATGTCAGCTGATGAATCCACCAGCCACCCCAAAAGTGCCATTGTGTCCGTTTCCATTGATCAAGTTTCCCTTGGAAAGAATTGGTATGGACCTTGTCGGGCCATTAGAACGCGGGCATCACCTTGTGTTAGTTTTATACCCGGAAGCCATGCCTCTCCTCAACATCTCTGCACGCAGCGTTGCAGAGGCACTCTTCCGTATTATCTCTTGAGTCAGGATCCCAAAAGAGGTCCTGACTTACCGGGGCATGTCCTTTATGTCACTCACTCTTCGTGAACTGTACGAATTATTGGGGATTAAATTGATTTGCACCAGTTTTTACTATCTGCAGACGGATGGGCTTGTCGAATGGTTAAAAATATGATTTGTAAGTTTGTTCACAATGATGCTCAGAATTGGGATAAGTGGCTCGAGCCTATATTGTTTGTAGTACACGAGGTCCCACAAGCCTCCACAGGGTTTTCCCCATTTGAATTATTGTACAGGCACAAGCCTTGTGGTGTCTTGGATGTCAGAGAATGTTATGGAAAAATTGGAAGAAGAGACCTTCTAACAGCAAAAATGAAATTCAGCATGTTCTGGACCTGAGAGCAAAACACCACAGCTTGAGTCACCTAACACAGGAGAATTTGCATCAGGCCCAAGAATGACAGTCATGACAGGGGTTCTCAGCTGCAGTAATTTGCACCGGAAGATATAGTACTCATTTTACTACCCACATCAAGCAATAAATAAATCACAACGGGGCAAGAACCCTTTGAGGTCACATGGCAAGTCACAAAAGATGACTATGAGGTCAGGCGAATGGACAGAGGCGATGCACGTCAAATATACCACCTCAATCTCCTGAATCCATGGAGAGAGGAAGTTCCTGTGGCTCTGGGGACTGTGGTTCCCTAGCAGGAGGAGCTGGGTCCAAAGGTAAGTCCAAAAAGTGTGGCCCAATTCACACCATTGCCTTGTGGAGACCATCTCTCACAGTCTGAGAAAGCACAGGTTGCCAGGTTGCAAGGGGAATTTTCCGATGTGGTTTCGCCTCTACCCGGTCGCACGGTCCTCATAGAGCACCACATTGAGACTCCTCCAGGTATACACATAGGATTGTTTGTACACAGCCACCCATATCAGTTACCTGAACACAAAAAAATGTGGCTCGGGATAAACTCAAGGCTATGCTCAACATTGAAGTAATCAAAGAGTCCCATAGTGATTGGAGCAGACTGGTAGTGCTGCTTTGTGCCCAAGACTGATGAGTCGGTCCGTTTTTTGTGTGGACTTTAGAAAAGTCAATGCGGTGTCTAAATTTGACGCATATCCAAAGCCTTGCAATAATAAACTGCTGGATCAGCTCTCTTTTATGTGACACTGGACTTAATCAAGGGATATTGGCAGATTCAATTGACTCTGATATCCCGAGAGAAAACGGTCTTTTCCATGCCGTTCGGGTTACACCAATTTGTCACCCTTCCATTTGGGTTGTTTGAAGCCCCAGCAATGTTTCAACATCTCATGAACAGAATCCCCTGCCAGCACAATGCATATGGCGCTGCTTATTTAGTTGGCATAATCATTTATTGTAATGGTTGGCAGCAGCGTTACAACATCTGATGGCTGTCCTGAGATCTTTGAGATAGGCAGGACTCACAGCAAACCCGAAGAAGTGTGCAACTGGATGGGTGGAAGTACAGTATCTTGGCTTCCACTTGGGCCATGGGCAGACGCGTCCTCAAATTGATTAGACAGCAGCGATTGCGGCCTGCCTGAGACCAAAGACGAAAAAGGGGTGAGGCAGTTCCTGAGGCTGCCTGGCTATTATCGGAGGCTTGTAACTAATTTTTTGGACATCACCAGCCCACTGACTGACCTCACTTAAATGGGGGTGCCAGATCCAGTCCAGTGGACAGAGCCATGTGAGCAGGCTTTCTGCCGTGTAAAAGCAGTTTTGTTTGGGGACCCGCTGTTGCAGTCTCCTGACTTTTCACTCTCTTTTATTCTGTAGACCAATGCATCAGACAGAGGGCTGGTGGCCATTTTGTCCCAGGTGGTGGAGGGGAAGGAGCGCCCCATGCTGTACATCATCTGCAAGCTGTCGGTGCAAGAGAGTAAGTACAGCATGATTAAGTACAGGAAGTACTTACCCTCCAGTACTGCCTTCTGGGGTGCCCTTTTACCCCCTGTTCTGATTATGCCCCTCTCCAATGGCTCCGCCGCATTAAGTATGCCGGTTCACTCGTTGGTATCTGGCACTTCAGCCATTCAAGTTCGAGGTGGTCCACAGGCCGGTGGCACAGTCGGGTGCAGTCCGGATGGCTCCCTGGCCTAAGTCAGGCGGTGGGGGTATGTGGCAGTGGGGGCGTGTTCAAGCGTCAGCTGTGGACAGAGAGGAGATGGTTCGAACTGGCAGGTAATGCGTGATGATTCTCACCTGTGTCTTATTACCGCCAGTCTACTTATTTGTGTCTTTTTGTGCTTTCAGTGATTCCTGTAACTGGTGAGAGAGAAAGAGCATGATGTAGCTGGCGGAGCTCTTAAGACATGCACACACACACCCACAAACACACCGCGGAGCATGAACTTGAACCTGACGGAGCAAAAGCTGCCATTTTCTGTTGTTGTCCTATTTTGTTGTGTTCAGTAATCTGTAGGGTTTAATATGGAGTTGGCCCACCCTTTGCAGCTATAACAGCTTCAACTCTTCTGGGAAGGCTTTCC
>CM075012.1:8718405-8768902 GCA_037576675.1 Pangasius sanitwongsei
GATATAGAGCATTATATTTTGCCACCGATATATATTATGTGTTTACACATCTTTTTTTTTTATTTTTATATCTTTATATATATATATATATATATATATATATATATATATATATATATATATATATATACACATATGATGTGTGCCATTATTTAGAAGTGTAAATTTGAAGTGCATACATGCACTAGAAGCATATTACATAACAAAAACAAAATTGTCTATATACTTATTTCATTGTGTGTCAAATGACAGACTTTTGGTAACATTAGGTTGTCATGTACGTGTATGTGTGTGTTTTAACCTGTTGGAGTCAATGTGTTGCTGGAGGCATGTGGCTGGCCATTAGAGTAGGCAACATGCTGTGTGTGTGTGTGTCCATGGTTGTGTCCATTTGCACTGGGCAGAGCGTTTGAGGTTATAGGTGCTGTAGATGAAGGATAACGCTTGACAGTCCTAGAGACATGAGACTGTCCTGCACCAGTCTGCTGCACCTCAGGAGAACCGCGTCTAACCTGGGCTCTGAAAAAAAAAAAAAAACACAAGAGTGATTCAGCTTTGAATTCACTTAAGCCTAATTATATAGTCAAAATGAAAATCCTCTGTTTGGCCAGGGCTAAACCTGCCATTTTCGACACTAGTGCACTAGTGCAAAAAAAAGAAAAAAAAAACAGTACAAAATGGCTCAAGATACTGAATAGATTCTTTGCTTCCAGCCAACTTTTCCCATAATGATTCACCACAACCAGGTTCATGAATCCCACAGTTCTAAGATGGACACTGTCATTCGCTATTCCATATTCAGCCTTTATCAGCCTTCTATTTTCCCAGTAAAGGAGAGAGTAAATGAGAGGGGCTAATGCAACTATCTCAGCACAGCATGCAAGAGAGCAAGAACATGGAAAAATGCACCTCATCTATATTACGTCATATATTTAGGTAACAGATCCTACCAGGCTGATGGTATCATTTTAACATAATTTTGACTAATTTGAAAAACAGGATGCTCTCATGTTATTGTGTTTGTGTTCTGCAATTAGCTAATTACTGCAATCAAAATTTTACATTTAATAGCTACATGATTATCAAAAATTAGTTGCAAACAGCCCTGCTCCTCAACTGCAGCAAATTTCTCGTAATAATTTCCAGGGGGTTTCGCTGTGAGTGTGTAAAAGTAAACTTCAGGGTAAAATAATAGTGAAAATAATAGGGCCTCAGACAAACTGACAAATCATAGACCATGATTTAGTACTGACGTATTGAAATTACTGTATGTACAATTGTGTAATACTAGATGTAATCACCTGGATGAAAATAACTTAAACTGGCTGGTCAGGTTGTTGAACAGATTCTGTTGTTGCCTTTTGTGCTTCATGTCGAAGCAGAACACAACATTGAGCCACTATGCACCAGGATGCATAGGCCCAAATCTGCATGTGACTTTGATGAGACAAGTATGTTGGAACTCTGGGACACTTCTGCAAAATCACTGGACCTCAGTCAAAGCAGGTAAAAGAAAACAGTACACTAATAAACTCTGAATTTTGCACCCAGCCAGTTGAAGAGTGGACTACAATTGGCAGGGACTATCTGAAGACACTGGTGCCATTCTTACCTGACAGGTAGTGGATGCGTAAGCAAGTATTATGCAAGAAATGCCACATGCAACTAATTGTAAACTGGAGAGCTTATCTGCAGACCATAAGAACCCTGCTTCTGACTGAGTGTGTGATGAAGTAATGGAGTGAGCATTAGTGAAGCTTTTAACCCAAAGCTCTGCATACAGCATGTAGGCAAGAGACTGTGTGATTTGGCCAATTTGCCTCAGACTTGTATCTGCCTGCATTTCTGGGACATTTCTAGAAACATACTCTATCATTATCTGTCTGGTGACAACCTTAAATAAAAATGTTGCACAGTTCCTGAACATACACAGGGACAGGAGAAAACCTTTCACATGGTAAATTTTTGATATTTCCTACTACACAAACTTCTGAAAACCACAGAATTTCATGAACTCAAATATGTTTCTTTTATGTACATATCACAGCCACAAATAAAGCTATGGAATTTTATGGTCTAGTTACCCCAAAAGGGAAAATGGAGAAAATTGCATTTAAAGACTGCAATCCAATTGCTGTGTCGGTTCATCATGGGACATTTTGACAGCCAGTATCTGATTACAATCTGAACTGATTAGGCTTATGTCCATTACACTACAGCAAGCCTGACATTTACTGTGTGAGGAAATCACACTTGGCTTGTAAAGTTTTAGACATCTTTAGGCAAACTGACTGTTTTTGCCACCACTTGTTCCTGGCTCCTTACCCAACATGATCTTTGCAGCTGAGGCAAGATTAAAAAAAGTAAATAACACATTTACATGTTGTTTTGGTGAAATATATGTATTGTTGCTAAGTTCAGGTGTCAAATTATGTTACAAGCAAACAATTTTAGGCAAAACCTGATTGCTGTTTATTTTTTGGCTGTTTGCCAGAATTCAGCTACAGTGACATCCGGTTTTTCTGAGACCAATGCACAATTTTTGTCATACAAATTATAACCTGAGGCAAGTATCAGCACATCCATATATGTTCAAAAGCCCAGGCCACCTGAAGAAAGTTAAACTGCAACAATGCAAAATATAATAATATAACAAAATAAAACACTTAACAGACAGTAATTAACCCACTTCTCAACAGGCAGATGCATCAGTACTGTTCATACACAAAGGCAATATTGAAAAACAGTGTAGCTGAGTGTATAATAATGACCTTTTTCCCACCCATCTTCGTGAGAGACACCTGGCTGACTCTCATGCTGGCACACGTGCACGCCTCAGGCCAGATGTCTCGCCTTGCAATCTCAGTTCATTTCCTCACTGAATGAAGTCACCACTGCCCTTCGCTATATTTGGATGAAGAGGCCTCATTTTCTTTGTTTGATGTCATCATCATTGGTTCAAGGCTCACTGCACTTATGCTTTGGGTGAACAAATCTGCAAAGTCTGTAGCCAGGATTAAATTCACGAAACCTGCTGGAGAGCAGGAAAGCTCCTTTTAAAGCCTCATGTAATTCCATTCACCTAATTAGATCTGACCATGAAAGAATATACAGTATGTGTGTGGTCATGATATGAGCATGATGGTTGAGTGAAATGTTAAAAAGTAGTTTAAAAAAAAAAGGCAGTGTCTAGTGATTTGCTCAAAAAAAGGTGATGAGTTGTTTCCTTGTTGACTCATAGACAGACTGGATTGTGTAACTAAAGAAGGGGGGATTATATAACACATTGTAACTGCTTTAAATTAGACCAGAAGCTGCAGGTCATTATTAAAGGGAATCACTATAGTCTAGACATCATCAATCCCTTGGGGCATGATAAGAGCGACGTAACATCTATTGCATGTTCTTTGTAATCCAAACAGACAAATCAAATTACATAAGAGTTTTGTAAAGCGTGTTAGTGTGCTTTACAAGTATACTGTTTCAAATTGTTGTTATTATGTCATTAAATTTAAATGAGACAAAGCCCAAAAGCTTCTACAGATGTGGACACGATTGATGAAAGCATTCTCTTTGGATTGGAACTTCGCGGTTTTGTTCGCGGACTTTATCCGGTCAAGTTTGAGAAGGACATTTTTTATGAGACATCCCTGAACAAGCCTCATGCCTAGTAAGTTAATTCATCATTGTCCAATGGCAAGGACTGTTAACCAGTGCAGGAACATTTAGCTAGCAGGAAAGTTTAGCTAGCTAAGATAGAAACTAACTGTTCCCTTAGCCCCTTACCACAACAAACAAACAGACTTCTTTTTTTTTGTTAATTTTTACTATATTCAATATCTGGAGGCATAACTGTTATGGCAGTGCCAAATGGCGTAGAACTACATTACCCATCAGCCACTGAATGTCACATGATCTTGCCACACGTTCCCTGATCACTTATACCCGTTTCCTGTTTCACCTATTTAGTGTCACTATTTAAGTTCTGGCTTCTGTGTGTCTCACTGTCAAGATTTTTATTATTATTATTTTTTTTTTTTAGTTTGTAGTTGTGTGCTTATGTTATTGCCTATAGTCTATATGTTTTTGCCTCACATTCATAGTTTGTTAATGGTCCTTGTCAATGTTTTGTTTGTTTTGTTTGTACATTCCACAATAAACTGCTTGCATTTGCATCCACCGCCGATTCCTGACAATAACACTGGATTCCATCTGTTTGTTATTAGCTACCATTAGCTAATGATATTGAATTCATGAGGCTAGTGTACTTCTTTAGATGTAGCCTAATGATACATTAGTTATGACTATTTTTGTTGCTTGCTAGATGACAAACAAACCCATACACAAATACAGCCAGTCACATTATGTTATTTTCTATGGATATGGATTTTGCCCCACCCTAGATTGCCACCCCAATAAAGTAATTGGGTCTAACCTGGCCACCCCATTGTAAAAGGTCCGTCCACTGCCCTGCACAGAAGACCTTCAGAGAATGTTGGTGTGAGAACTTCTGACCTTTACTACAGCATGATCAATAATCTCAAATGATAGCTTAGAATAACATGTTCCAAAGGACAGTAAAAATCCAAGAATGAGCTGTGTTTGGTTAATTTAGTCAGGATAAGTGATTTAGGCGTATACTCCACTCCCACTGTTGAGAAATACAACATAATACCATATAAAATATTTTCATGTCAAATAACCCACCTTTCTTACAAGCTAACTGAAATTCATGTCTTTACTGACACATTATTGTTTCCCACTGTTTTCAAATGCTCCACATACCAGTGCTCTGGTTACAGTGATACCACAACAGAGAGTTTCGCTATCAACACTAAAGACACATGGGAAAATCACAGCAGTGTGTAATCTTGATGGAGTTGACAGAGTGCTCTGAGTCGTGAGACTTCTAATGAAACCAGTGGGGTCTGGTTCTACTTTACTTCACTGAGAAATCAAAACTCAGCCATGCCACTGAGGACGTTATACACACCAGATAATTAGTGTTCAGCCACCTGCTGACAGTGTTAGGAATTCACCTGACTGAAAACAGTTCATGAGTCAGGAAGATACAACTTTATATCCATTCATTTGGCTGTTGTGTTAATCAAAAACAGCTTAGAACTTGCTCAAGGACTTTGTGGTCCTGGGATTTGAACTCACAACCTTCTGATCTTCTTCTTTAGACTTCATACATTTATATATCAGCCAGTTCTCATAAAAAAAATAAATAAAAAAATTAACATACAACTTATTAGCAACACCTTATATAAGAACAATCTCTGCACAAGCATAACATAACATAACCAAACCCACATCTCCACTAATATAAATTATTTTATTAGGATATACAGTGTATGCCCTTCCATTGCATGTCCTCCTTGTGTCCCACCTCTGAAAAATATGCCTGTAGGTGGAGTGGCTCTACTAATTAACCCTTAGGTGTGAAAGTTTGTGCACGGTGCCCTGTGTTGGACTGGTGTCCCATTCAAGTGAATGAATGAATGAATAAATGAGCTACCACTCAAACGTTTTAAAGCACCTGGAAATAGAAGGGTTTCCCTTTTTTTTGTGACTCCACCATCTATTTTCACCACCTGTTTTTGGGTTGACTATGCATCCATCTGAGATTCTCGTTAGTGCAATGTCTCAACACTAGTTGTTCTTGTTACTAATATGTATGCCTGAAATACTATTAAAATATGCTTCAGAAAGGATGGAAGCTATTAAAGAATAACTATTTCAGTACTTGACCTTGCTGTGACATTGACCCTGATTGGATCAATTCCAAAACCTAATCTGTTCATCTGCTAGTTACAATGATAATTCTATATAAATTCTACAAACATCCCACCACCCTTTCTTGAGATATCACACTAAGGCATAAAAAATCAGTAACAAGAAGGACTAGGCAGCGGAGCCATCCCCATTGGCATCAAGCTCTAGTTGTTTACTATTTATACTATTTTAAGATAATAAATAAGACATTATGCAGTGACCAAGGAAAGTGTCAGACAAATCAAAAACCAATTTAAAAATGTAAATTCTTAACAGTATTCCTGATAAAGCTTTGCACACTCTTGGAAAACCATCATCATAAGAGAGGTTCATCCAGCAGGCTTTTCTTAAAATTCCCAAATAAGCCAAGCTCCTCACTGCTTCTAAGTTTGCTGAGTGACTTAAACACTACCTATTAATAACACCTATTCTGATCCAGTAATAAATTCATGCATGGGCTTCACTTGGACTTGGACACTTCACTAGGACATTCGTCTTAGAAACCAATTTCAATCAAATGTAGTGTGACAGCGTATTTAATAAATGCATTTACCTTATTTTTAAACATTTCAAACATAACCCAGTTCACGTGTAATTTAATACTTTTCATGACATATTTAGACTTAGAAAGCTCATGCATTTTTTTTCTAATTTCTTAGGGGGAGTTTAAGATTAATCATGGCTTACATCGCATGGTAAAACAGTACTGGTTTTTCTTGTTGTTGTTGATGATGATGATGATGATTTTGTTAGCCACTCGTTCATGTGTACTCTTTTGAAGTTATATAGATGAATCACATTACTGGGTGAAATGTATACTGGAAAGTGACAAACATTCAGCATCTAAAGTGACACCTACTGCAATACACAGAACACTTGTCACCTCCCAACCATGAAGAGGAGAAGTTAGATTCTTTTCATTAGACATTTCAACAAATGCCATGTCATATCCATCATATATGTACTATATAAGGTGCTGCAAATTATTTGTATGTGAACATATTTTTAGACTAGGTTAGATAAATAGCATCCTAGCAAATGAGTTTTACTTCTTAGCAAGAAAAGGCTCTTCTTATTTTGGCCCAGCATGCTGTATTACTACTCACGGCAGTTCTTTTGGCTCAGACATTTTCTCATAGAATTCTCTCCACATTCAGTCATTAGAATTGCATCTTTCTTAGAGAGGAAAATAAACGTGTTCTTTCCACTGTTGTCATTTAGTCAACAGATCAAGTAAACATAGGGCAATAAAATTTAAATTCAATGAAAACTAGAAGAAGTTTTAAGGAGAAGAACAGATTCCATGAATATTTTCCATAAAATTGGATGCAGAAAGAGCTGAGTGACAGAAGCCAAGTTTCTCCTGGGACATTCAGTATGTGGGCTTTGTGGGTGTGCCAACCACTGGGCTTTGGTAGGTGGGTAAACTGTTCACCACCCATCCCTACAATGCTGAACTGATTATTGTTTGCATTTAGGTGGCTATTGGAAACAGCATGCCTGTAGGTCCCTTTGTACCACAAATGTTAACATGGGAGAGGAGGACTGGGAACACAGACTGCTAAACACACTTGACCTAGTTTATAAAACTATGACAATTCAGAAGAGAAGTCAGGCATAAATTGTAACTGTTTTTGCTACACGACAAAATTGTGAACAGAAAGAGTTTGTCTCCTTAAATGTTTAAAGCCATTTCCTCCTAAGTTATCAGAAAAACACAAAAGCACTTCAAAATGATAACACAATTTTGAGCATCCCTTATCTTAAAACCAACATTATAACATTCTAACCTTTTGAAAATGATCCTGAATAGTCTAAATAAAGTCTCTAACTTATAGCATTATTAATTACTGATTTCTAGCCTTACTAAACATCTTGACCAACACATTTTATTTTGTTCTGTAATGCCTCTTTGTTCTACAGAGCACCAAGAATGCAGTTAAGTTTGCAGCGGTGTCTGAACATGAAGAGGTAAGTTCAGAGAAACCATTTCACTATGGCAAAGCCCATTTGTCATCCTGAGTTGTTTGGAAGTACAGAACCCACATCTAACCTCCCAGCATTTAGCATCGATCAGTTAATGCAGAAATTTTCTGATATGAAGGCTATGTTTGAGGGTTGGAAATAGTCGGTTGGCTATGCACTGACTGTCTAAACAAATCTCTCTGACATCAGACAGGACTCTCTGGCATCAGCTGCCTGGTCTGGGATTCAGTGTACTCTGAGCAAATGGACAGCAACAAAGCAGCAGTAAAATGGCACGATTCCAAGACCTATATTTAGCAATGGACTGGAAATAAACTGTGAAAAGGGGGACAGCAATAGCAAAAATTCAAGGTTAGCGTAACAATTCACCAGTGTTCTGAGTAGATTTAGACACTTCATCATGTCAAGAAATAACCTTTCAGAAAAGGGGGAAAAAATGACTTAACTGTGTTTACACAATATGAGTAATGCTCATGTTTCCCTCAGAATCAACTGGTGATTCATCCAAATGGCCTTTATTGTATAAGAGCTTGGCATTATTAGCATCAATCAAAATGCTGGTTGGCGAAGAGGTGGTAAGTGGCGTCTGGAGGAGGTCAAGTGGAAATCCAAGTTTGCACAAGTTCTCGTAAAAAATCCTCAAACCACAGCATACTTAATTTCAGTGCAAGAATCTGAACATGTAGATCATCAGGCAAATTTGGAACAACAGCAAACTGGCAAAGGGCATAATTGTTATTGAGCTTTGCAGCTGAAACAGGAGAGACATTGTGAATATGAAAAGAGCTTTAAGAATTACAGAATTGTTCCAACTGAGGAATTTTAAATGTATTTGGGCTCAAACTGCTGGGTGTGATTTTCTTATGGAAATATACAATATAAATATATTAAGTTACAGAACATACAAACTTTCATAAAACTTTTCAGGTCCATTACTAAGTCAATACAATGTTTTACTGTTTTAAGCTCTCCAGCTATATATCTTGGTATGATTTTAAAATGTGAATGTGCTTCCAAGGCCTATCCAAGTTAACACTGGTGCTTTTGCCTACAACATATGAACTAATAACACGATAGTAAGTAAAACATGTTGACTGTTGACTCATATTACCTTTTGAAGCCAAAAGATGATAATGATAATGGACACAGATAAAAGAATTTATACCATAGCGCTGTTGAATTTCTAATTCTGACTATAGAAGCACAGCTCTGACAGTTGCGCTGGTTACAAGACAAAGCACAGGTTTATAATATGAAAGTATGTTTTCATTTCTATAGTAACAACTTCCACACATGGTTGAGACTCCACAAAAACATCTGTGTGTAATCATTGATATAATGAAGTTTCATACAGGGAAGCGTTTATTTAGCATTTTTTGGAAGGAGTCTCCAGTGTCAGTGCTTTGAAACAGTCAGAGTTATAGCTGTAACTAAGTTTTCTGACACGTAGGAGTCTTCAGGCTGGGACACAAGACAAGCTGCATTTTTTTGTCTTATTAACTTCAAAAGAGGGAAAATAGAGGTTGGTGAGTACAGTGTGTTGTTCTTTAATAATTAAAAAAAATTAATAATTACAAAATTGTTAGCATGGGAAAATTGCTACGGAATAAGAAGAATAAAAAGCTCTGGGATGTGCTGTTATAGGAAAATAATCAACAGGCAGTCAAGTGTACTTTAAAAGGTTATGTAGCATCAGTAGACTTAAAAGGCCTGGTTTATGGACATCTGCTGATAGATTATTGCACAGTGATTCAAATATGCGGTTTCAATCATTCTCCATGTAAAATGCCCTGAAAACAGAACAATGAAAACATAATTTTATAAATGTTTAAAAAATGCCTCTGTCTTTCCTGTATTAGACAGTGACAAATCTGTCTAGACTAAGCTATCATCAAGGATTATAAAGAGTCTGATATACTGCCTGAAAGCATGAACATGTAAGGAAATGTTGGTTTGGGTATCTGGGCACACTAAGATGACATGCTTTTGTTTGTTTTCAGAGCAATCAGAATTGGCATAAAGTTGACATAAACATAAAGTTTATAGTGTCTCATACCCAGATAGCCAAGCAAATAAATGCATCTATTTCACTATATGGCCAAGAGATTTTGGACACCTGACCATCACACCTATATATGCTTTTTGAACATCCCATTCTAGATTAAGTCCCCCTTTGCTGAAATAATAACCTCCACTTTTCAGGGAAGGCTTTCCACTAGATTTTGGAGCGTGGCTGTGGAGATTTGTGTCCATTCAGTTACAAAAGCATTAGTGAGATCAGGCACTGATGTTGGGTGAGGAGGTCTGGGGTGCAGTCAGTGTTCCAGTTCATCCCAAAGGTATTCAGTGGGGTTGAAGTCAGGGTTCTATGTAGGCCACTCGAGTTCTTCCACACCAACCTTGGCAAACCATGTCTTCATGGAGCTCGCTGTGTGCACAGGGCATTCTCATGCTGGAACATGTTTGGGCCCCTTAGTTCCAGTGATGGGAAATTGTAATGCTAAAGCATAAAAAAACTTCCTATACAATTGGGTGCTTCCAACTTTGTGGCCACAGTTTGGGGAAGGCCCACGTATGGGTGTGATAATGAGGTGTCCACAAACTTTTGGCCATATAGTATATATTCCAGTCTCAAATATACTTACAGTTTCACAGCCATTGGGTAGAACCTAGAAAAATTGTTGGGACAAGAATGATTTCCACCAAATTGACATTTCTATTTAAAAAGTGTTTAAATCCACACTTGCTTTTTAACCACTTCCAGCAATCATGAAATGATGGATTCTTTGGAAGGCTTTTAAAATTTAGTGGCTTTTAATTTAAACTTTTGTCTTCACTGAAGGGAAAAGAAAGTAAACCTAAGTGTGATCTTGCAGCTGATTAAATTAACCATTACAATGACAGCTACAGCCAGTATATAGCCTCGATTTACAGCTGCATATGCCACAATATCATAATTGTAGTTTTCTATAAATAAATTCATGATCCATTAATTTTCACATTGCCATGTGACACAAACATCTGGGTTTGAAGGAAAGGAATTGTATTGCCTTGTGCAATACATAGCTGTCAGGAAGCAAGAGTTCTATCATAGAAGAGGATATTTACGACAGACACCATTTTGAGAAACTAACACTGTGATTATGACTTAACTGATTATTTTTATAAAGCACCAGGGTGTAGTTTGCTCACCAGGAGTCGTCAACTTGCGTACCAGCATCTAGATGCAGACTCAGTAAAGTTTTTCAGTAGATTGAACCAAGTACTTGAAAAAATACTGTAGAAGAGCTGATAAACATCTGGGGAAAAAACTGGCCATAGTTCAGTGACTCTAAACATGAACCAGTGCAGTTTCCCCAGCAGCTCCTGTGTTGTGGCTTGTCCAATCACATGCATTTATAGAAATAACTTAACTGAAGGCATCTCATTAGACCGGAGACTAGCTATACTGTAGGTCTAGAGACATTGCTTCAGAAAGGTGAGAGTTCTTGCAGAATTAAATCAAGTTTTCGCTTTATTTGTCTCTCTGCTCTGATTAGCAAACTAACAACAAAAACAGAATGTTTAAAGATGAATAGACAGAGAAATATGCTTTCATTCTCCCTGCATTAAAGTCAAAATAGATCTGTCTCCTCTGTTTAGAGTCATTGGTGCATTAAAAGCTAACTGATGTCGCTATTCATTCTTGTTAGCTGTTCCACTGTAAGCAAGGACATTTTATGTAACTGGACCTTTACAAATTTTAGTTGAATACCCCTGGACTACACCGGACTACACAATACATCCCCAGCAGTGTGTTAGTACGTAAGACTAGCTAATATTGACTTATTTTGGAAATCTATGGGAAATAGAGCTATGAGGGAGGCAGTAGGGGTGTGGTAGCCATGCCGTTTTCACATTATGATCCACTATTTCTCACAGAAATAACACCCAGCTGCCCTCATAGCGGTAAACCACCCCTACCTAATGGATCAGCTTTTCCCAGGCATTATGTCTCAGTTTCAAGGTTGCTGTCTCTTTCTTTTCAATAGGGCCCTTGCACCTAACATTTACCATGACTCTGGAATATATAAACGGCAATATTTTCTCCCTAAATATATGTCAATGAGTGTGTAATAAAAGCTGTTTTGGCACATCTCTCTTGAGAACAGTTGGAAAGCTGGAATGATCTTTGTCCTCAATGAAGTAAAACTAAAATAAGCCAGAGGTTTCTGTCACTTCAAAGCACAAACATAAATTGCAACCCTTTGGAAGACTTTAACCTCTTGTGGTCACTCTCATGTGCAGGTCTGCGAAGTTGTGGTGTAAGAAGAAACACTGTTTAGCCTTTTCTGTGTGCCAGCACATTTAGAGCAGGCCATATTTAATTGGACAGTGACACAATTCTCGTTTCGGGTCTGTACACCAACATGTTGGATTTAAATGTTATAGTGCAGCATGTCAGCTTTAATTTAAGTGTATTTACATCTATGTTATGTGATTAATATACGAACCAGAGCCTTTTAATTCACAGTACCCTCATTACAGGTGACCATAAGTAATACGCATTTGGTTGCAAAATTGCTTCTTGGCGATTTGTGTGGCACTGCATCATTGCCAAGCTCAATGATGTGTTCTTCTTTCAGTTCAACAGAAATAAAACCTGACATTCTGAACTTTAACCTTATTACTATTATTCCTTTTCAAATCCAGGAAATGGCATTGCATTTCATCTAATTATATTTCACTGATTTTCACTGATTTGACTTTATCAACATCTGTTTTTCCCAAGACTTAACTGTATGTAAAGAGCAAATGCCTTCATTATCAATTTACCATGTTGTAATATTTTTCCTACAAGCATGTGGAATCAATCAGACACTCAATGAAGAAGGAGAACACTGCCTTGACTCTACTCATTATGACCTTCTCCAAATGCCTGTCCTTTCCTTTTTTTAATGGGAGTAGGCATACAGCATAGGAAGCTAGCTTGGATTTTTATTAGCATTTTTCATTCTGCTGGCTGTAGTTCCTCTGCCATATTAAAAGAACCAGCAAACTGCCGCGCAAATCATGTTCATGTGTTACACAAAGTTAGAAACTGACCAAGACAGCAGCTGCATTTTAAAATGCTTCAAAATGCCTTGATTTAATTGACAGATACATATTACGCAACTTGACAAATATAACTAGTTGTTCAAATATATAACTCCACCCGTCATCCTACCAAGCAAAATAAAGTTGTTTTGTTAATGAATCAGATTGATTCATCATATATTGTATAAGTCATGACATGGAACATCAATAGATGATTTAAGATAAATGTGAAAGGTCCAGAAATAGCATCATGTTTTCACTTAATGTGCTTGCAACACAGCCTTGCACCTGGCATTTAACATAAAGCCTTGGCTTATGGTCTCCTCTATTATCCATAATGCACAGGGCCAAACATCAGTGAACAATTAGAACCCAATGACTGCACTGTTGTGTATTCGTAGCATCTCCAATTACTGTGGTTCTGGAGAAGATACTGCTGATCATGGCACATTTTGTTTCATTTAAGAAAGGATTAAGGTGCCACAAGACAGATGTCTTAATTAACAAGACCCAGTCAATCCATGTTGCCAGAGGTAGAAAGTACTTAAGTAGCTGTATATCACAACTAAACGAAGGTATTATTTTAGAGAATTTGAGTATTTTACCAAAATGAATACCTTCTTTAGTACCCTTATTCAATAACATTGCCATGAAAATAAACATACATTTTACTCGTCACATTTTTATTCAAAACTTCGGAGTACTCATTACAGATCTAAACTAAAGTACTAAAGTACTAATGTTAAGTACTGAGTTTCCCCAGTCAGAAAACACTTAAATTTACTGTGTTCCACCTACTAGAGCCAATAAAATATGACAGTGGCTTACTTCTAAATAAGACACTTTGAGAGCAGTACAACACCCCAGAGTCAAAAGACTCAAAACCATCTCCACTTTGTACAAACACGAACAATGATGGTGGACAAGCAGTGCTCCCGTGCGGTTCAACAGAAACACTGTCGCCCTATAGTCCAGAAATTGAGAAAGCAAAAATGGCTGTGCTCCCTGGGTGGGAGGGATGGTATATCCTGCCTCCCCTGCCAATAGCCAATCATGGGCATGCTCTGCTCATGCATTCAGAAGGGGCGGATAGCACTTTCCTTCAAGTGTGTTACGCTGCCCCGTGACGCAGCATTAGCAGCAGTTCTAAAAGATGCAGTTGACTGGCTTTATGTGTCTCAGAGGAAGCATATGATATTCTTCACCATCCCTGGTTAGTAGCTGTTAATAGGGGAGACCTGACTGATGGGTGGGAACTGGCCAAGCCTAAATCTGGGAGAAATTCTGGGGAAAATCCAAAGAAATGTAAGAAAAAGAAGAAAAAGAAACCACCAAAAACTCATTTAAATACCAAATCCAAGAACCAGACAAAATATTTGTTTTTCTTTTATACAATGACAGTTTGATGGAAGGAAACTGTCCACACTGACAAATTGGCACTCATTAGTTAGCCCAATGTCTCTAGTTTCACATAAAAAGGGCATCTCTCTCATTTAAACAGCTGAGAATGCTAGTTCTTAGTATGTAACTGAGCTTCTATGAGCCCCGGATAACCACCAGTGGTGGTAAGTATCACCTGTTTACATTCTTGTGTGCACGGGCACACATGCAGAGACCTTCTAGCAAAGTCTCAAAGTGATGTATAATAAAGTGTTTGCTATAAATACAACTGTCATACTGGCATCTTTCCCTGGAATCTTCTTGTTGTGCTCTTGCCAGGTCAGTGTTGGCTCCAGTTATCTGAGGTTCACAGAATCACAATTATATACATAACCAAGAACTGCCAGTGGTGGTGAGAATCATCTGGATAACATGTGCCTCAATTTTATGAGAAATCGACATACCTTAAAGGTCTTCATAGATGACCGTCACAGTCATGCCACTGGGAGAAGTGCAGTTAAACTTGTTGAACCAGGAGAAGGTGCACAGTGATGAACATTTACCAGCATCACAGACTGTCTTGATTGGCAATCCTATAAATAATATTCATGAGATAGAAATGCACTTCGTAAAGTGACATGTGGCAGTAGAGGCTGGGCGTCCAGCCTGCTCACTGGCAATGGCGATGACATCCAGCAACCTGTTAGCTAGCCTCTGCTTAGACAGGGGAGCATATTGAATATGTCCTCCATGACAGATATACAGATGGTCTGAGGATCATATGGTTGCCACCCGGTCTATATGGTACCTTAGGGTGCACAGTAGACACAACAAGGAATGCTTTGCTGGCTCACCTGCAACTCTACTAGGTCAGTTGATTAATTTACAAAACTGTGTGGTCAATCTGACTATGAAGATGATTGGGAAATCATGGCAGTGCCTCACAAGGCAAGCCTTGTATATTCTTGGTGATAAAATAAAATTGGGTGGCATGAAGGACCATGTGAACCAGTCATGTGGTTGCATGGTAGGAATTACAGCTGATAACCTTAATATATGGAAAGGAAGGGTCTTTAGGAAAGAGTTCAGCCCCCTCAAATCTAGACTTGGATGGAAACTGTCATCTTTCTTCTGACCAAGGAAGTATGTTGACAAGAACTCTTTGTTTTGTAACAGGTGGACACATTTTAACGTTCACTCAAATATCAGTCTAACTGACGCTTGACAGAACACCCCTACTTTAACTTAAGTATAACTTTTCCATCACTTCATGGTTTCTATCTCTTAATTTCAAGGATCTTCAGTAGATGCTATATCCTAAGCACATGGTACTTTGTATAAAATGAGGTCACTTTTGAGCAGGAGTATTGGAAAGATTTTAGCTGTAATTTAGGTTGTGCTTACACAGTTAGACACTACACTACACTACTACATATCACGTCTGAACTTTTGCTCAAAATCCAAACATAAAATTACATGGAACCTTTCTAATTCCAATCTGGATGGAATTTCTTTATTGACAGCTATATTTCAGCAAATGAGCACATGCTCATACTTGTAGGTGCTGTTTCCTAAGTACATGTTTTCTGGCAGGGGTCTTTTAAAACTGTGAAATAGCTGAAACTCATGTTTGCCACTAGAGGCCCATATAACATGTCAATTGCTCCAGTGCATCGATTTTCCCTTTAGCACTTGAAGTGAGGAGTGAGAATGGAGGGTGGAGAAGACAGCCAGGGACTATTCACTCCTAAAGGAGGGAGGAAGGAGAGACAGAGATAAAGACTGTGGTTCAATGGTTAGTGTGTGTGTGTGTGTGTGTGTGTGTGAGAGAGAGAGAGAGAGAGAGAGAGAGAGAAAGACTGTGGTTCAATGGTGAGTGAGAAGGAGGGAGAGAGAGAGAGAGAGAGAGAGAGACTATGGTTCAATGGTAAAAGTCATTGATCCAACAGGACTGGAGACAATGTGCTGAACTTAAAAGATTGTGCAATGTATCTGGCTACATATACATGCATAATTAATTTGCCAAATTACACAGACACAGTCACACATGAAATGTATGATGCCAAGTTCAAAAACATAAAGATTTAAGTTCTACACACAACCTATTTTCAATCCAAACAGTTGTAGAACGCACTAGGACTAGGAAAAGTCAGGTACAGACCACATAATATCTCCACAACTGAGATCTGATAATTCTACAACTCCTAAACACAGTTGGTATATTTGAGCAGTAATTAATTATAGGGAAACGATGATAAATATATTAGCGTGATAGTAGTTTATAGTCTGCAGGCAATTTCGTGAGTACAAAATTAAAGGAAATCTTTGGGGAAAGTGTTACCACATGTTTTGAAATACTCTCTTCCTCATTATCATGAACTGCATTCACAAATGGTTTTTGCTCTGATTCATTCCAGCAGTGAATTCGACCTAAATTGCTAAATAATATGTTTAGGTTAAGGATTGAATGTTGAAAATTTTCTTATCAGGTTTAATGCAATAAATAGTAAATTTGGTGAATATACTTTAAAGCATCTGGAGCAGTACACTATAACTGTCTAGTTTACGTACTGGTAAAAAAAACATAATAAATAAAAAGAAAAAAGGGGCAAAATAAATAAAATATAACAGTTGTAACGATCTAAAGATGTAACCATGCATTTGGTGTAGTAGGTCATGGGTTCATGTAGAATGCTGAGTCTGCATTCTTTGTCATGTTGATGTTACATAATCCAGTGTTTGCAGAGAAGCCCTGCAGTATGGCTGTCCTAAATCAGTGAAAAGGATGTCCCCTTGGCTCCGGAAAGCCCAAACCCTTCACACCTTCCACACTGCACAGTCACACTGCCCAACAGGAAAGCCAAAGGTCAGAGGTCCACCCTGCATCACCAGCACACCCACCGGCACCGGGAAGCACTCTGTCACTGACTACTATCACACTTCTCAACTTTATGGAGAAATTTTTCAGACTAAAATAATAAAAATTAAACAATAATAATAAGAGAAACATCAGGATAAACCATTCAAATGCATACAAACATTCAAAAAGCATACAATGACATCCTATACAATTTTGTGCTTCAAACTTTGTGGCAACAGTTTGGGCAAAGGCTCATACATGAGTGTGATGATCAGGTGTCCACATACTTTTGGCCATATATTGTAAGTATAATTCCCTCACACTGTGAATGTCACACTTTGATCAACTTGTTTCAGATAGATAGATAGATAGATAGATAGACTTTATTGATAGCCACATGCTGTAGTGAAATGGACATAAGCCTAATCCTTTTACTTTTTTCAGGAAAGCCTGTAGTTTTCAGAACTATATATTGTAGAAAATGTCAAAATTTTACCGTGTAATGGGTTTTCCCAGGCCGCAACATAAAGAGAAAGTAGGAGTTAACATAAAGACTATGGTAGTCTCCAAACGGAATGGAAGATACTGTATATGTGAAGTCTGTCATTAAAGAATCTTAAAGCCCTGGTGACTGGCTTCCTGTCTGGCTTGGGGGATGAAGTGTGTAAGTCTGGCTAGATTGGAAAAGCAGATTGCTAGCTGGTAGTAAGGGATAGCTTTACCAGACAGAGGCCTACTGTTCAAAACTGTACACAAAATGCTACAGGTCTGAGATCACTGTGATGAAACCATGTTTATAGACTACATCTTACGCAAGAGTAGAGAATGTGAAGTGGGTTAAGAATTTTTCCAATACACTGACATAGATCATGAGTAGTGTTTTTAGTGCTTTCCCAAAAGTCATGTTGCTTTTTATTTCTACCATTTATAGTAGTAACACATTGGAAGGTAAAAATATAAAAATTCTCCTACTGCTGATGGTTGTTTTTGTATTAGTCATAGTATTTCCTACCAATACTGATACCAGCCCATTTAGGAGTAGGTGTACTGTATATCCGTTCATATCAACACTTCTGCTTCTACAATAAATACCACTGGCCTTCACTGGCAGCAGTTCTGTAGAACTATATTTAGACTTGAGGTTACAGTAAAAAAGAAAGATTGGTCTCAGTTAATGCTTTTAAACTCCCACAGAAACCTCAAATTTCCCCTGAGGAGAGGTTCTGGTGTCTGAGTAAACCTTTGGTCACTAAGTGCTGGTTTTAGTCATACAGCAACAAGTGAGCAGGATGTGACTAAGAGCCAGTGCAAAAGGAAATCATGCCTTTACCCAGTTTGACACTTAGTAAGGTTCAGATGACTGCTAAAACCACCTGATGTGAAAATGTGAATGGCCTAAATCAGAGAGCCACCCATTGCGTATACAGAGCAGACCCCAAAATAGAAGTGTTCTAAATTACAAATGTGTTAACACTGATATTTAACGTGTATGACTATCCTTGGTGTGTAGTGACATTTTCCAAAATACAGTTTTTAAAAGTGTATTTATCACTCCAAACGGACTTTTAATGCAGTACAAGTTCCAGTAGTGATCTTGTACACTATTAAGGTTTCCACTTGGCCCATTTCAGAAAGAAGGTGCAAGCGGCTCACAAAGCTCCAGGTTGTAATTTAAGTTTTAGTAGTAGGTTTTCTGGCTGTTTTCAAGATGTTCCAAGCACTAACTCACCTCAGATTAGAAAGGCAGAGCTTCCTACGGCCCCCAAAGCCAGCTTACCATTCTCCACCTAGCATTATCTAAGAGTTGGCCAGTAAAACAGATCACCTCTGGGAGCACCGAAAGTGTGTGTTGCACACGCGAACCGAGCTCACACTAGTCATCTTCCTGTGGAGCCCTGATGTCATGGAGAACAGGATGGGAAGCCAAACAGGACCCAATGCTCAGTCCGTCTGCCGCAACTTATCACCTCACCAGCTGTTCCTGACTACTGGAGCAATGTGGACAAGGGACAGAAGAGAAAGACCTAAATGCACCAGTTAAAAGAACATATGATACTGACTTTTCGATACTGAATGTTTGCTTGTATGCCAGTAAGTAGAATGCATTTTCAATTTACCCTAATTCATATATAGAAAGCAGATGATATTTCAGAAAGTATGATGATGATGATGAACATGAGCCTAAAAGCAAGGAAAGACAAATTTACAGTGAGTCCAGTTATGAAGGTGAGAAAATTTATAAAATTTCTGAATTTTATAAAATGGAAAATTAATGGCAGCAAGCTGTAGCAAGACCTGAGAGAGAAAGACAGAATTTATGCTATCAGGAAGGCCTACAGGGAAGAAAAATAATTGATAGATAAAACAATAGATTAATCCCAGAGAACTGTGAGTGGTCAGAGAAGTATAGCCAGGAAGTCCTTTTGTTAACTTTGGTGATGAAATCACAACCCACTGTTATCAAACTTAGTTATCATTTATTTCTTATATTTATTACATTATTAGCCTGTTTGACTGGTTGCTTGAATTGAATGGGTTTACTCCAAACCTCAATAACTCAAAAACAAGTAGACCTATAAATAATAATAATGTGGAAATTCCAGGAATAAAAAGCTTGATGGCTGTTAATAAACAGCGAAAATATTATTGCACATGTTTACAGTGCAATAACACAATAAAGTGTGCAAAAACTAAAGGGGTCTGAATACTTTCCGAACCCACTGTACATAACTAGCCTAATATTTAAAAAGTTGGATAATGTTTAAGGGGGGTTCAAGGGGGTGAAAATTATTTTACAGTTTCCCTGGAGGCAAAAGGCTTGGGAAGCCCTGTCTTAAAAAGTAATGGACTTCTATAAGCAGCAAGTCATACTGACAAAATTATGTAGACTACAAATTAAAAAGGTACTTCCAGACGAGAGTCAAATCATAATCTCAACATGGCACCCAGAATCAAGATCAAACCCAAATCCTGATGTTCCTAAAGTTCCTCACCTCTACAAAAATGTTATCTATTGAACCTTGTGTCTCTTTTTCTGAAGCAAAATTATAATATAATCTCCTCTAGCTTCTTAGCTTCTTTGTATGAACAGTGCACTGCAGAATGAACAGTGCCAACTGCAGAAAGCTTGAAGGAGAAATGCCTATTGCAGCTGTGTAATGGAGCTGAACCGATGTTCACTGATGACAAATAACTTCCTTTAAAAATACAGAGGCACTTTCACCTTAAGCAGCCCTGCTGACAGTCCACAAATAGTGATTTCATTTCAGCAGGAGGCCAACTGGCAACAGCGTGAAGTGTGGAGTGGGCGTCTGGACCCAGGCAGCTAGACACAGTACAGCCAGACAAACCCTTAATCCCTTCACTATGTCAGCCTCCATTGACCTTTAGCCAAGACACCTCTTGAGACCTATCCAGCATCATTTTTTGGCACTGCCTTGCATAGCAGGGCATCAAGAAGCACAGGTTATGACAAAGAGAAGGTGTTGCTTGCATGCCAGACAGCGGACATACCTCACACTTTAGGGTTCAAAGGACATGCCAACATAGCACATGCTCTCTGCTCTGTGGCAAAAGGCAAAAGGTTTAACCCTGGCAATTTGGAATGACTACAGGAATGTTCTTGTCAGAAAAGATTTCAGCAGGTTGACTGAGTTCTGAGCTTGCTGTTTGAGGTGCTACCTTAGCAGACAGGGCTGAGGAAGAGGATGCAGAGATGATGGGGTGAAAACAGCAGGACTTTCTAATCTTCATGGAGACAGCGTCTGCACTTGTTAATCTGGCCTTGGCACTTTTCTCTATGGCACTGGTCTTGCATTTCTCCTGTGCTGCTAGTGAGAGTTGAAATATGGTCTGATCTCAGAGATAAGGAGCCAGACTTAATGATGTCTGGGAACAGCAGGTTGACTTCTACTACTTCTAAGCAGGTTGACTTCTACTTCTTGGCCAGAGGTATACTTGGTAATATTTATTCATCTTGCTAATCTTTATTAATTTACTAATGTAAGGTCATAGTATGGGATTTGAGTTACAGCTCATGACTGTTGCAAAGTTTTAACAAGAAACCAACAGAATGAAGAAAACAACAGTATTTAACATCACCATCCTGCTAAAGCATTTGTCCCAGAATAGTTGGCATGAAATCGCTAAACATTTTTACTGCCCTCTATTGGATATTGACTGTAATCCTCTAGATGTACAAAAGGTACGCATGCAAATATGTGAACAACCTAAGGTCCGTATTCGAGGGTTGATCCGATATATGTGACAACAGTCTACATTTAGCCCACAACAGTAAATCTGCATTTACAGCTATTACACATTACTTAATAAAATGAGCTACATTTTACAACTCATTTTCAAAGGAGTTATTCAGGTAAGGCCAAGCCACTCTGAACATTCATCTGCCCAGAATTTAGGACTCAGGCCTTGTGTCTGGCGTATAGTACAAACACAAAGGCTCGTGATTCAGAGGACAAAAATGTCCACTGACAACATGTCAAAGCAAACACATGCATGGCAACTGTTCACTTTAGACAGAAGCCTTGAATTAATTACAAAACACAGATTTGATTTGATTTGAGTGCACAAACATCTGGCTAAAGAACACATTTACAAAGTGGATTGTGTGCCAGTGGTATAAATTCGTGCCACTAGACAGCTAGGGTAAAGTAGCTAATAGTAATAGAAGTTTCAAGTGAAATAAAATATACTACAGAGCTTTGCTGATATATTACAATAAGACAAGGCATCAGCATTTATGCAGAAATATAACTTAATATGCACTTACAGGATTAGAAACGCACTGGGATCAGTTCCAAAGTAGAGAACATCATGACAAGCTAAAGCCTCATTTGTATATAGTAGATGTACAGTGATATATTTAAACTGCTCAACAAGTGGGTCCTTTCAGCACTGACTATAAAACAGGGTTCAAGCCATAATAACACTCTCATCAAGAACTGCACAATCCTTGCATCAGTGTTCAAAACTGTACTGCTGGCAGATATTTTTGGTAGTCCATGTTAGTGAAGCCCAATGACTCAAAGAGCAAAGACAGTGTTACATAAAACAAAAGGCATTATTCATTCCAAATGACGGGACTATTTTTTATTTTTTTTTTGCTCCAAATGGCAAAAGTTACCACATCTTTCCTCTTTGGCATATTACAGTTACATTGTTTTTCCTTGGTTTTATGTGTTTTGCTTTGTGATTCCCCATCTATGGATCCTCCAAGTCCCCCCTGAGAGAACAACATGAATATGAATAACATATTAATTAAGGGTTAGCAGGGGGTCAATTGTTCCTCTATGTCTTACACTACTGTCCTATCAAAACACATTAAATCTGGGCTCCCATTGTCTGCTCTGATATACATCTAAAGCTATAAGCTAAAACACATGCGATAATAATCAGCTACTGGTGTATCCAAAAACACACAGACGAAATTATATGGTCAAAAAGCTGGTGGTTTTTTAATTTCATGTTTCTTATAATAGCAATGTCACATTACTATACAAAGACTTTCATAAAGTTTATTCTCTGTCATGTCTGGCTATGAATAATGCTTACTGGAAAGATGTATATGCTGTTTATCTATATGTATATTGTATATCTTAGCAAGAAAAATCATTCCAGCTGCTCTGCATATCGAACTGGTGTGTTTTTTTTTTTTTTATAAAAGGTTGGCCAATTATTAAACAAAACCTACTGGTGGATCAAAACACATTTATAGCACTGATGACAGAACACTTGACAAGACAACAGTCTGTCAAAAGCTGATAGTTAAATATTGATTTAAAAAAAAAGGCTATGCAACACATTGAAAAACATGTTCAAAATAATGTAACCGCTTAAAATAAAAGAGTCATGAGTGTTCATTGTGTTGATAAGTAATGTGTGAAAGGCTCTGTTTAAATATTAGCAACAGAGAAGAGAACATGTGGCTAATATTTAATATGAAACCAACTTTGCTATGGTGATAATAGGTGATCATTTCGAATATTATCTTTATTTTTATTTTTATATAATGAGGCACATTTTTGATAAGCATTCTCATTATTAAGAGTGAAAATCCTGAAATTTTGTCTTCAACTAGTGTTCAGGCTTCTAGGAATCAACTAGGAATCAGGCTTCTGCAAATATATATATATATAACACCTGCCCTTCAGTAGTACTGATTTGCACACGCAATTGTAGATCCAGATTTGACTTTAAGGCTTAGTGAATGGCATTGAGGGTACAAAATTAACCACTTTGCTATTACACTGAAATGCATTTTGCACCTTTAGATAAATACCCGAAATTGAATATTTATTTAGATAAATGTGCAGAACAGAATACTTCATAATCCATCAAAAATCCTCTTATAGGCCAGACTGTAACCAGAGTGAACCCACAGGCACCAATACCACCTGCTGCACAGCTGCCCTATAACAGGAAAATTATTCTTTTCAATAAAAATAACAAAGAACATGCCAAGGAACTGTTCATCATAGTTGCTTTTCCCCTTGCAGCTCTCATGTATTCAGTGATTTTCCATCCTTTTAGTTGCGTGGTGTTGAGAGACTTACCCAGATGAATGGGCCACTCTGCCAGTTGGCGGCTTCGGCGTTTGGGTTTCGGGATTGCTTTCACTCGCTTGTCTCTCAGTGGGTCTCCTGCGGGCAGACTGATGCCGGGTGTTGTCTGTTCCAGGATGGATGGGCATCAGTATTCTGGATGTGCCAGTGTGGATGTAAACCTGCTCAGGCGCCACCTCTTCACATCGTGGGCCCTGATAACCAGAGCGGCACACACAGGTGTGGGGGCGACTACACGAGCCGCGGTTTTGACACGGGGGCTGGCAATCAGCTATAAAAATGAAAGATAAACAATGCAATCAGTCATCAATGCGTATATACATATTTAGACATGGATCGCAGAAATTAAAAAAATCTCATGTGATGACTAGGAATTAAACTTAAAAATGTCATGACCTACATTTCATGATATATCTGCATAAAGCTGATTAGAACAGTGACATGTAGTTTCTAAAATGTTGCATAGTTATTCTCAATTATAGCACTGAATTCTCAAATCAAAGGTGTCGATTCATTTTCTATAACAGCAGCTCTGACAGTAGTGCCAGATGCAAGGCAAATTACAGGTTAATATTAATGCACTCTCTCTATAGCGCAATTGCTTCTATAATAGCAAATTACACATTAAAAATGTATGTAATCATTGATATAGTTAGGTTTTCTATGAGGAGACATTTATACAGCATTTTTGGATGGAGGACTTTGCAGTTTCTCAGTAACATGACAATGTGTTTTTTTTTTTGTTTGTCTGTTTTTTTTTTTTTTTTAGAGAAAAAAGGCTGGTGAGGGAACAACCTGTTACAAGTTTATAGCTGTTACAATCTAAGTATATAAGTATAGTACATAAGTGATAACTGGAACTAACTTGTTTTGCGAACATTCAACAACATTAAACCTAACTATAAAAGGATAATAAACCTTATCATTCTTGGCAAATTGCAATGGTATAAGAGGAATAAAACACTTTGAGGCATGCTGTTATCAACCTTTGAAAGGTTACAATAACTCATCTTTACGTTGTGCCATACACCATCCCATTGTTGATTATTTTCCTATAAAATCACCTCCCATTATGTTTGATTCCTTATGTGTTACTCAACACCACATTCTGCTTATTTCAGCATAAATACACAGCAGGACAGTCTTTTATGCTGTGGCATTTCTCCTCAAATCTTATTACCACAGGTTTAATGAAAGGAGCATATTCTTCTGATTTGGATTGTCAAGCTGTTTAAGTTTTAAAGTGTGCTGATTTTATTCATTGCCAGATCATGCAATAGCCAAACAGCAGGTTTAAAAGAACCCCTTCAATACAGCAAAAACACTTTACAATGAGCATGTCTACATCCCAAAGCACTTCTTCAATTACATCAATAAATATTTCATTCTGCATCACACTTATATATAGTATGTTTTCATGAAGGTCTGTGTTTGCTGAATAAACGCAACGTTCCTTCCCACCAGAGGTCCAAGTGATTTATGCACAAACGTTATTTATCAATTGCCTGAGAATACAGGCAGCGTGAGGTAACACCGTGGTCATGGCTGGCTGGAAAACAATCCGTGCAGGCTTCGAGCCGGCCGCCTGGCTACTTTA
Source organism: Pangasius sanitwongsei (assembly GCA_037576675.1). NCBI lineage: Eukaryota > Metazoa > Chordata > Actinopteri > Siluriformes > Pangasiidae > Pangasius > Pangasius sanitwongsei. The sequence goes on from CM075012.1 coordinate 8,743,664, forward strand.
ACGTGGTCCAGAGGGGCCTGTAGCATGCCATGCAAGCCAAACAAGGCTCTCTGGCTTGTGAAGCGCCTGTGTGTGCTGGGTGGCAATCCAGAATTTATTACTTTGTCCTCAAACAGTAAATCAGGCCACTGCTCTCTGGGGACTAAAGCAAACAGCGACGCTCTGTCAACAGCACAGGAATGCTATTGACACAGATGCTGGGAGACACTGACAGATTACAAGCCCAAAAGCTTCCTTTAGCTCTTCTGGGAGAGTGACTGCATGGCCTGCTGGCTTTCCTGTTATTGCCATGCAGGCCTTGAACTTCAGGCCAGAGTTGGCCTGGTACAGACTGCAAGACAGAGGTGGGTCATCCCAGATTCTGTCAGCCTGCTCACCTCCTGTGGTTTTAAGATAGTAAATAGCAACCCTCAATATGACCAAATCAGATGCAACTTTTCCACTTTATGTTTCAGTGATATTGTCAAGTAATATTTTAATGTGAAGCATCTCTTCAGACAAAAACAGAATCTTATATTTCAACCTGCTTGGACACCGATGGGAAATTTTGGACCCACGTGTTACACATTGCTCTTCACAACCATCATCGAAACATCAACTGAGGGAATATCTTTTATAAAAATTACGTTCATACCTCCAGTCCAGTTCCAGAGATGTGTAGAATCTATGCCAAGGTGCATAGAAGCTGTTCTGGTGTCTTTTAAAGACCAAACTTAAGAACACACTTTATGTTTTGTTTGTTTTTTTCTTTTTATTTGTCTGTAGATCCAGTAAGCATCCCAGAATTGATAATTCAGCATTTAGTATTACAAGAACAACCATTGTAAAAAATAATCACTTTCTCAAATTGTTGGAATTTATTGAGGGATCACTGTTATAAACTTTGACTGTTCATTTTGCTTCATTACATCATGTTACCAGATGTCTATTCTATTTTACTTTATACAGTATAAGCCACAATGCATGCAGCATTTACACATTTATTGCTATAAATAAATATATAAGAAATTTTAGCCCATTCAATGACCTTGATTATTTTTACTTTAGTCAAAAAATGTTTAAGGTTGTGTTGTGCTGAATCATTATCTTACTATGTGGATTTCATCTTTCAGTATAGGTCTGCATTCTCATCATACTTTTATTACGTCAGTTCTTGAGCCAGTTTATGAGCGCATCAGTCAAAAATCACATAAAAACCAAACAGTGCTTCTTCAGTGAAAGCAATTTTGGTATCCAATAGCGGTATAGCGGCATGGGTCTAATTATTGCCTCCATGACCCTAAAGTGGTCACTACCTTAAATCATATGACTAAAGATGGGAACAGCTGGACTCTGACACCATGAACACACTGCTTTCATTGTAGTGTATTGGGTGTGTTATTGTTTCCTGCACTGTCACTGCTTCCACACGCAGCTTGGCCCAACAGTGTTGCAATAATTGCTGTCATGCTGACTTGTCCTGCACATCATTAAAACTAATTGCTCTGCATTCCTTTCATTTTTTAAAAATGCACTCTCCTTGACACAGTGGGGTATAATAAAAAACAAACATTTGTAAAGGAAAAAAAAAACAAAATGGGAAACATTCTCAGCATAGCCACTGTCGTAATAATTATTTTGGAGGCAGGATATCCAGTCATGGGTGGAGAGGAGAAGAGATGCAGTGGTCCAAAGAGTGAGCATAATGCACTCACACTCCATTTCTTCTCATTTGCCACATAATAGGTCAGTTAATAAATGGAAAGAGTGGTGTGCTTTCTGATGGCCACAAATGTTTCATATCTGCTTACTTCAGATTGCAAAACCCTGGAAATTCAGTGCCGTTATACTTGAGTTAAATGACCTTTACAAGACGTAGAACTGGGGGCTGTGATTCCAGTCAGGATACACACAGAATCATAGCACAAAACCCATTCCACAAAATCTCAGGCATTTTATGCTGTTACTTACACTAAACTGACATTAACACTATAATTGACCTATATTTACAGCATTTTATCAATGTTTACACAACAAAAATTGATCTGACCTAATTTGAGCAACAATTTCCCTCTGAGTTTAATAAAACAGTTGCCCGGAATACCCAGAAGAAAAAAAAACAGATAAAATAGAATAGACATTATTATAAAAATAGACATATTATGGATATAACATTCAGCATAAGCATATTTCTAACATGACTACAGAAAATACAGTCATGTGACACATTAAGGGAGAAAGTGGGCGCTGGAGCAGGCATTTATTTTCTTGGTATGTTTTGGGTCCACTTGACCCCTTAGAGAGAAGCATCACTGCAAATCAGTTCAAAGTTTACCTGACTGTTCACCTTTATCCTATGCTGAAACATTTCTATCCTGATGGAAGTAGTCTCTTCCAGGATGACCCCGCCCCCCAATCCACAGGGCCTCAGGGTTCACTAAATGGTTTAATGATTATGAAAGTGATGTATATCATATGCTATGGCCTTCAAAGTTATTAGATATCAATCCAATTGAACACTTATGGGAGATTTTGGACTGATATTTTAGATAACACTCCATCACCATCGGCAAAACACCAACTGAAAAAAAAAATCTCTGGGAAGAATTGTGTTCATCCCTCCTGTACTGTCCCAGAGACTTGGAGAATCTATGCCAAGGTGCACTGATGCTGTTCTAGTGGCTCAAATCCTAACTAAATGTTGGTTTTTCCTTTAATTTGTCACCTGTCTGTAGATCCAGTAAGCAGCCCAGAAATGATGCTTCAGTACTGACCATGACTGAGTGGATTTAGTTCTTTTACAAGAACAGTTATATAAAATAATCACTTTCAACAAGGGACTTGGGCGTGCCAGGAACCATTAGAAGGCCAAGTACAGCAGAAATGGTGAAAGTCAGAGCCTTCTTTAGGAAATAGGCATCATGAATGAGACAGCTAATTTATAATGGAGAAGGTAGAGAGGCTTTAGTCATGAAATCTAAATAAAAAAGCTAGATGATGGATTGGAAATGGAAATAAATAGTAAGAAATTATCCAGAAAGAAGGAAATTAATGGTGTACTATAGAAGGCAAGAGAGTATATAGCAGACACTACTAAAAAACACACCACAGCACTTTTTACTGTTTCCGCCTACCATTTGTGATATAATGTAGGTGTAAATCTAATACTGTATTTTCCATTCTATCTTCATGCTTCCCTGAAAGCTTATTGGGAATATAATCTTACAGCAGCCTGTGTCAGTACCATGGCTACCACTGAATTGGGTCAAAAGTATAACCCTTCACCTCTAATTTCAGCTAGCTGAGAACTAACATACCATGTGATAAAACACTTTGAAGGAGAGGTTCTTCTTTGTTGTGTTACACCCAAAACTCTGAAACAGCCAATCTCAGGAGAGCAGCGAGCAGCAAGAATGATCTCCATATGGCAGCAAGGCAGTACTCTGTGTGTGTGTGTGCGATTTATTGCTTTGTGCGCATTGGGAAGATACTACTTACTACTCAGTCTCTGTTGTATTGCACATTGGGAAGATACTACTAGTCGGCCCCTGAGTTAAATATTGGTGACCAGAGCTGTACACTCATTTTTTAAGCTTTTCCACAAATCCACAGAGAATTACGCAAAACACAGAGTCAAAACAAGCTAATATCAGGTTTAGTCATCACAGAAATTTAATATTCAAATGCCTGAAGTTTCAAAATGTGTCTCACTGTATGTAGGCTTTCAGATTCTAAAATTTTACATAAGCTATCCTTTGCAGATAGGATTTCTAAATGAAAGTAAAATCATCACATAGTTAATGAGAAGCTGATATGTAAGAATTCACTTTTATATTGTATTAAACTCAAAATAACTGTAACCATGATCAATCAGTTGTATGTGAAACTGACCTAATATCTACTACAGTTCGGAGACAATGTTGGTTGTAGTGCTAACTGAAATCTGCCATGGTGAGGGTAACAATGAGCCCTCACTATGGTGTGTATTAATTTCAGGCTGCGTCTGATGGCCCATAAAAGTCTTCCTCTGTCAGGAAGAGTTATGCCCCTGCACTGTGAACTGCGTAACCCTGGTCTTAAGCCACCCAGGCCTAGTAAAGAACTGAAAGGCCTCCATGACTGTTGGTGTAGCAAATTACCTCACCGCCAACTCAATAACCTTACAGCAGAGGCCAACCTGTTTTAATGACTTTCCATGGGTCAAAGGAAGTGTGCTCCACAACGCAGTTAGAATGGTGCCACACTAGCTTTTTACTATCTCTAATATTCAGAATTTTAAAGCATTCAGCCCATGAAAGGTTTCTGGATTCCACTTGATCAATCTTCATAAAACTATTAAGCATAAGAGCCAACAGTACTGCTAATGGACCTGATATCCAAGTGCATACTGACACACAACCAGCTGGTAAACACATGGTGATGAAGCTGAAAGAAGCTGTTAAATTTGTACTTCGCTGCTCACCCACATACATACACACACTCAGAGGTTATGATCTTGACACCCCTGCCTCACTAACTTTGACAGGTCCCAATTGAGAGCTTAACATACATACAACCGTTTTTCATTCAGTGCAAATCTCACAAACCAAAATTTTGGAAAATGATGCACCATGTAACTCTATGTGTTCTGCATATCTCAACCCCTCATCCTCTCTAATATTATGTACAAATGTAGGCACTAATATACTGTATATGACAGTGGTGTATATAATCGCTGAGTCTAAGCTGATACTTAGACCCATATCATGTTTCTTTAAGAAAACTGGGTTTTGACCAAAATGTACATCTCAACTTTAAGAAAATATAAAGATACCTTCCCAAAATTATGAACAAATGTTTTTTTTATTTTGTTTGTTTATAAAATAAAAATGGCTATACAGCCGGGTATAAATGCGGACATAGTTTTCATGGTCATATTTATTATTTTATATTATATTTTATTGATTACATGTTAATGGCAGCTGCTTTTAGACAATCAGTTCTGGTGTTTCTCACTGGAAACTTACTTTACTCCCATTTCATTTTCGATATAACTTTACTTGTGGCTGAGATACATGCAAAAGAGGAACACAGTTCAGGTGAGCAGACAGACAGACAGACAGACAGACAGACAGACAGAGAGATAGATAGATAGATAGACTTTATTGATCCCCAAGGAGAAATCTGGAGTAATAGTACTACCCCATGGGAGTACTTGGGAAAGTAGTAGAAAATGTCCAAAATTCACCATGTGAACAATTTTCCCTGGAACCAACCATGGGAAAAAGTTAGTGGAAAATCAAGAATACAAGATAAAGTTTAAAATGAAATGTGAGCTGCTTCTCAGATTCTGTGATTATAAAGAATACTGAAACACTAAAATTAAAGACTTTATAGTCACATGTGTGGTACATTCTAGAAAAAGAAAGGATAGCAAACAACTCTTAACTCAACGCTCTGTAGGAACCTTTTATTCATCGCCTATTATACATCAGTATTGTGAGTGACAGCATATGTTATTAATCCAAATAATTAGTTTGATGCACTTGTTAAATAAGACATAAAATATGGCCTACATTTGTATTTTTCATTTAGGAGACATTTTTTTTTACAAGTGACTTACATCTGAGACAGGATACAATCCAAGCTATCAGGTAGATGATGGATAAGGGCCTTGCTCACAGGCCCCACAGTGGCATGCTGGCAGTTTCTGGCAAATTTAAGCTCACTAGGGCAGAACCTTAAGCACTGGTCCGCTGCCCCCACTGGTTCCACATAAATATGCATTGGCTGTTAACTATGTAAACTTGTAGCTGCTCTGAGGCAATGTCTATTGTTAAAAGCACTTTGCAAAAAATAATAATAATAATCGAATTAGTGTGAAAATAATCCTTCATCAAGTACAATTCAGGATAGAGGTGGGAAATATGACAAAAAAAAATCATGAATGCTTGAAGACATTTCTATGATTCAAAATGCTTCACAATATATAGGTTTGCTAACAAACTATCAGCAAAACACTAGTGCTGCATTTTTTTATATGAAAACTGAGTTTGATACTTTCATTTCATGATCTCAAAAATCTTTTTATCATTTAATCATTTAATTATTTTTTACATTTTACAATTTTAAAGGTTCAGTACAAAATTTTAACTTCAAATCAGCTGCTTCCAAATACAGATTGTATTTTTTTTAATGTAAACACTATAAAAAGATATCACATGGCATAATTATTGTGATATAATTTATCTCATTGATATTGATTATGATATTGTTATATCATCATATTGCCCAGCCCTAATACTGGATGCCAACCCAAAACTAGATGCATGCAGTGTATGAGACAATATCACAAATTCCCCTCTCAGCTCCGTGACAGTCATTACATTCATTACACGTGCTTTTACTTTGGCTTTTGGTTCTGTCTCTGCCCCATCTCATCATTGGTCTGTTCCCTAACGCGCAATTAATCAAACTGATTAGTTTTGTTAGAAATTAGACATATCGTTTTACAGATTTTGTCCAATAAAAACATGTTTCAGTGAAGCACTTCAGTGAAGTTAACCAATCTGTGAAATCTTATCAATCTGTGACATCACATCAGCACTGAAAGCATATATAGCATGTATAGCATTTTTAACAACAGACATTGTCACAAAGCAGCTTCACAGAAATCCAGACGTAGATCTGGACAAGCCAAAGACGACAGTTGGATGCCATGAAGAAGAAACCTTGAGAGCAACCAGACATAAAAGGGAACGCATCCTCTTCTAGGTGACTTTAGGGATTAAAATTCATTACAGTATACAGGTATAGAAGAGTAAAGGTAAACAGTACAATGTGTGTTGAAAGGATGTTCAGAGTTGTTCATAAGTTGAGTGATGAGACTTGCAATGAGCACAGGACAGTGTTTAGGATTACAGCAGCAGTTCTAAGGTACAAATCTTCAGTATCCAAGTGAGAAATATCCACTGGTGCAAGCCTGTTTTTAAGGAAATGACTTATAAACTGTTTTATGGAAGTGCAAAACTTTATGGTATGCATGTGGAAAAATGCAGAGCAGCAGAAGGTACTGATCATTGCTCTGCAATCTATTATCTGGGTTGGGAAGCTGCTAAAGGCGAAATGTTTTGCCATTATCTAACTGTGTCATCACACACTACTGAGACACATGGACGCCAATCTCAATGCGTACAGCAGAACAAGGAAATTTTGCAGCTTCATGCTATGGATCACAGAAAGGCCTGAATTTTTCCAGATTAGCCCAACAGTTTTCAGTGTTGCTTATAATTAAGCATGAAGATAAACAGTTTATTGAGTGCAAGTGAAGCCAAGAGTGTGGTCTGGTTTTAATTGGACAGAAACAACTATTAGGAAGTGCTTCACATGAGATGTGAGAGAGACGTTCAACACAAATACCAGATGGGATTAAACTGGACTTCTAGTAAACAAATAAACAAATAAAATCAGGAGGTTCTTGTATGTAAAGGTGTTGAAGCTTTCAGTTTATTGTAGATTGTAAACCGAAAAGGAATTTATCACTATTACAAAGAGGAAGCAATCCTCACAGAAAGAACAACAATTTGAGGGAATGTTCTCTGAAAACAATAAGGAAAAAAAAAAAGAAAAGCGGGATAATTATGATTATTCTCACATCTGCATTCATCTGGGACAAATCCAACACTGAATCGAAGGATGTATTATGTTCTCCTGAATGATTTTGCCTGTCACGCTTTGGTTCTTGAACCTGATCTCTGAAATACTTTCAGTGATCCCATCCAAAGTTAAGCCCCATCACATGTGCATGTAGATTCTTCCTGCTGTAAAACTATTACATACCTCTGTGTGTGCGTGTGTGTGTGTGTGTGTGTGGTTAATCTGAGTTTAGTCACAACATGAATTATGGAGGTATGACACTGTTACTCAACCATAGCTCTAGGCATCAGTTCCTCCCTAATGAGAAAAGCTTGCCAGTGACAGCTTTAAAATCACAACTCCGTCATAGAAGAATAGAAGATTCTGGGAGGCAGGTTGTATTAAATGTTTTTACAAATGGCACACATGTCAAATCTGTTCTTTTGCTTTCCCCCACTGAGTGTGTTTTCTCTCCCCCACGGCCCGTAGTGTGTGTGCGTGTGTGTGTATATAAACATATGAAATGCTTGATTGGACATACATCTATAGCATACATCAGAATAAATTTGGAGCTACACATAAGTGTGTAACACACAAAGTATGTGTCCCCCACTGTGAATGTTTTCTCTAGTAGCTTTACTTCCAAATCTAACCCCCCACAGTTGTCCTTGCTGCCAATCTGTGGTGTGTGTATGTCTCTCTGAGTTAAGGTCTCTGACGTGTTTGAGGCCAGGCACAGTGGCACTTGTTTTTACTGATTTAGTCTGTCATGGTGTGTTATGCTCCCACCTGGGTCAAAGCCAGGTACTAAAGAGAGACCGCATGTAGAGAGAAGAATGCTCTTGCAAGCCAATCTTGATAGTCAATGCATTCATGAAAACAGATTTTGAGAAAACATGCTACGTTCTCTCTAAGTTAGACTGTTTATATGCTTCTTAAAAGCTCTTGTGTTGTGTATAGACATTTTGTGTGTACCTTCACTCAAAATTGTGAATGAGCAGAAATACAGTCCCTTTAATGATAACACCTGAATCATAATGCTTTATAAATGTTATGCTGCATTATAACAAATGCTAAGCCTGTTCTATAGTACACAATAACGGAAACAATCCAGCTTTACGTATCCTGGCATATATAGTTATACGCTCAAGCTTTTTGAATCGTTACACAACAATACTAAAAATTAACAATGAGAAATTATAAGGTATTATTGATGCTATATAACTAGTGAATTATACATTATTAATATAGGATTACATGAAATGAAAAATAAAGTTAAACATGGATTTAGCTTCAAATTAAAATTTTAATGTAGTGTACCATATGTGCATATGAGTGTAAAAACCTAAAGTCAAGTCACACCAAAATGAAAAAAATCTTCTCTCCCACATCAAGCCTGCACACAGGGCAGTTATAATTGACTCTTTCCTTTTGTGAGTTCCATGTTTCAGAAAAGAAATGTCTACGCTTGTAAAACTTAAAGATAACCCTGGCGAAACTTTTCTGAAACCTCTCATTTTGGTGCTCAGTTCTGGAGGAAAGTAAAAAGGTGGTAATCGATAAATCTAATGGCTCAAATAAGGCCTTTTTGCTATGCTACTCCCAGAATTTCAGATATTTTAAACAGTAAATAAATAACTCCTATATAACAATCTGCTACAGATTTGGCATTTCATGCTTTTTATAATGTACCACATTCATATAAAAGTATTGTTAAGTATCTAAAACAATAATTTCCAGAATGATCCTGAAGCAGATGTTCTGAAGTTCTTGAAAGAGCAAAATGGATCATCTTCCTGGAATGTGTACTTTTTCAGCCACAAACAAAAAGGACGCAATAACAAACAGAGAGTTGCAATTTTGAATGTTGCAACTGCATTTTTTAAAAAGTGAACCACTATTCACTACTCCTCCTGCATTATCTGCCTTTTTTTGTTTTTAATTATGTGGCAATTTAGGTATCCAGTACTGCTGTGGCCAAATAAAAGTGGAGCTACACCCATAATTAAGCACCTCTGTCAGGAGAACTGTGTGAACCAGATGCTGAGGGCTGATAATTCATGCCCTAAGACGAACAATATGGCAGTGGGAAAAAAATACTTGTTTGGTACCGTAATCCAGCAGAATGTTTGCAGGCACACCACTCTGCAGTTTGGCAACACCATGATACAGGATCACATTTGCAATTGTGTGGTATTTCAAAACACCATCAGTCCTATATCTGTAGACATAATGATCTATCATCATGCAGGCTGGATTGTTGGTTGTTCTGCTGAATTGCTCTCTTAAACCTGATGTACATATGGTACTGAGCAACAGGGTGGAACTCACAGGATGTTAGGCATACCAATAGATATGTGGGTTCTCATGAACTGATGTGTGGTCACCTCATAACGTTTATGAGAAACATGCATAATCTAACATTCATCTGCGTTCAGAAGTGCCAAGATTGCTAACAAGAAAATCCAAAGAAGAGAGAATAAACCCTAGCATACGTCGGTAGATGAGATTTATTTATTTATTTTTATTGGTCTGCACAAAAAATAGTGAGGCAAAAAGTCTGATGTGACCACTACTTCTTTTTTTTTTTTTTAACCAATCAATGAAACTACATTCCTGCCTCCCTGTTGTGTATTGGCTCAAAGGACCAAAGCTTGTGAATTCATAGGTCAAAGATCACCTTGATAAAGACAATGCAAAGCAAAGGTAACCACTACCAGGAGCAAATATGGATCTTTCTGATCTCATGTCCTTTCCTGTTCATGCCTTTTCATCCAGGTGAATTATCTTCACACTTTGCTGCTTTATCTGCCCATTTGTGTATTTATAATCATTCCCAAACGTATGATTGTTTTCTGTATGTACAGCCTGAAAAGATTCCACAAAAGTCATAGAGACTCACTGAAACACGCAGTGCTTACAGTGCAGACCATGAAGGAGTATGTGTGCATCTCTCATGTTGGCACGTGCTGTCGATTGGTGCTACAGAGCAGATCATGAAAATGTGTGTTTGACTTACGTTTGATGCAGCGGTTTGTTCCAGGTGCAACAGCCCATCCTGAACAGCACTGCTGACCCCCACACACATGTGGCCTGCAGGAGCAAAAAAAACCATCTCTATTAGCACCATACAGTGTGTCAGCAGCATGCTCCACTTCAGATAGAATAAAGCACTCAGAGCTCATGTCATGGCTGTAATGCTAATTCAAGACCCATACAAAGACTTTCATGTTCCAGAGATTTTCATTAAGCGAGCCAGTATGGTTTCATCTTGCTCTAATGTAGCAAGAGTCCCTACAGAAATATGTCAAATAATTACACATAAATTGTGTGTGATTCAGTAACATGTTCAAGCTGGTTGTGTAACTCTAGCCAGTGCTGTGGTTCCACACTGCCTGCCTCTGTGTTATACACTGGGATCTGTGCGAAAATAAATACTGAGGGGTATCTGAAATTTTGGCAGAAGATAACAACCACTTGGTATGAAAATCACCCAGTGCTTTTAGAGAGACTGTGAAGTTTCGCTGGAATGTTGAGTCCAGTTCGATTGCACATTTTCATTAAAGGAAAAAGGGGACAATACTACAAATACTACGAAATTCATGTAAATATTGCAAAGATTCTACTTTTCTCTCAAGTTGTCATCAATAATATAATTTGTAGTGAAAATTGCTGCATCTAATTTGAAAAATGCAAAATAGAAGCATTTTACTAGTGGTCTCAGACTTTTGGACCCCACTGTATGTCATTGCCTCTGTTTCCCTCTTTGCCTCACCATTCTGAGGGCAATGAATGCAATGTGCTCATGTTTTGTTTTGGGGTTTTTTGTCCTAATCCTGTCTCCGCCTACAGTATGCCCTGTCATTGGTTTGTTACCTGATTGTGTTCACCTGTTCTGTGTTGCTCCTTGATTAGTTTGTCTATGTATACTCTGTTGTATCAATGTATCATTGTGTCTTATCTTTTCTTTTGCTTGTTTTGTGCAAAAGAAAACAAGCTTCTTGTTTCTTGTTCATTCTGTTTTTTCAACTCTTGTTGACTCTTGACTCTTCTGACCTTGATTATGAATTATTCTTGTTTGGCGTTTCTCACCAGTGTTCTGTCTATTGCTATGGCTCCTGAGTACGATTTTTTGATTAACCTAAGTAAAGCTCAAACCAAGTTTACACACTTGATTTCTGCCTCATTCTCTACTCACTGCATGTTACGCAATGATGATATGGAAGTTTATTATACACAACTGACCTGTAGGTAATGGTTTATGTGGTTCTGCAGTTTAGACTGAAATAACATCATGACCTATTGAGCAATAACATGTACCATACCAACCAAAAAGATTGAGTCAGAGAACAGTGAAATGTTTTACAGTAAATGCGTCATCAAAACATGCTCACACCAGTTGCTGGAGAAGAATAATAAGATGATTATTAAACAAGAAAAGGCAGAAGGTAAAAGAAATATGTAAGCAATAATTTCTGACACTGGTTTCATTATGTCCTCTTTATTTTTTTCATACCACAGGCTGAAATTCAATCTTGTAATTACACAAAGGGGACTTTAAAGCTCAGGGGAAAAAGCCTTGAACAGAAGTTTAGTGTTATTTTGAGAAACAGACAAAATCTGTTCCCTGCATAAAGTATCAATGGCAGGCTTTAAAAAAGTGTAAAGCCATCTTGTCTTTTGTGTAGATGAAAACTGAGACATGGCAGCAAAGATGTAAAGATCACATCAGTGTGTGAGGTGTTTTCATCACACTGAGTGATGAGCTGGATGACGGAATAAGTAATTGACTGACACCAAACATAAAGCTCCAATGAACATGATACAGGAAATGAGAAACAAAAGGCACTGGGAGTTAAAGTGTGCTACATAGTTATACTACTACACCAACATGATGTCACACAAAAGTCATATGGATTCTTGCAAGCTGTGTGAGAAAAGCCATATCCATTGACCACACCCATCACCATAACCCTAACCATTCACAGTTTTTCATACGAGTTCATGCGACTGACCCATTCATGATTAGATATATTTCTTGGCTCAAATACAGATGAAGTGTCAGATTTTCTCCACAATGTTATTTTATCTTCACACCCCCTGCTGAATGCTCCATTCTGATTGGTCAGGAAGTGTTGATTAATTAATAAAACAGCAGCACTGGCAATAGTTCTAATATTAGACTGTTGGACTGTTCTAATATTTTATTGTTTCAACAATAACAACATACACAGGGACTTGTAGTTGCATATAAATTGATTTTTAAAATTTGTATAATCGTTGATATGGTGAAGTTTTTTTTTATGGGGAGACATATAATTAGCATTTTTTTGGAAGGAGTCTCCAGTGTCAGCACTTTGTAACAGTCAGAGGTAAAGCTGTCACTTTAAGATTTCCAGCACAGTAATGCCTTTGGGAAGGAGGCCTTTGTGGTTTCTTGGTAACATGACAAGCTGCATTTTTAAAGAGAAAAAGAGAGGCTTGTGAGGGAATGACTGTTTATAGCTACTACTGTGTAACGTAAGTGATAACAGAAACTAACTTTAGAGAAAGTTTAAAGAAATGTTTCATGTCTTTTTAAAAAATATTCTTTGGAAAATTGCTGTGATATAAGGGAAATAAAATACTTTGGGACATGCTGTTATTGGAAAATAATCAACTTCAGAGTGGTAACAGGAACTTTCACGTTGGGCCGAATCACACCACTCTGTCATTTACTATTTTCCTATAACGGCACATCCTGTTATGTTTTATTCCTTACTTATGACACTGTAATATCAGTAGAACTCTTAGAAAGATGAAAGGGTAGAACAAGTCTATTTTCTACCCACAACCTACAAACATACATCAGAGGCCCAATAACACTGATAAGCTCTATTTTTCATAAATGGGCTCATAGAAATTAGCCATATAAAATATATGATGCCCTTAAGCGTTCATGCTAAGTCCTGATATGGCACGCAGAGAATGTGACTTTGGTAACAAAAGCTGTATTTATAAAGGAGCACCATAATTCTTATATACACATATTTCTGTCACCTCTCCCTTTACAAAGCTTTATTTGTGCAACAAAGCACAAAGAGTCAAAATTTGAGGCTTTGCTAAAAGAGAACAAAAAATGGAGATAGTACTTCCATGCAACCTAATGACAGGTCTGTTTAGTCTTAAAAAAATATAAAGTAAAACGAATCTTTTCAACATTAAGGGATGGCCGTCAGAGATACAGGTGTTTCTGATCACAAGCTACATCTGCAAAAAGGTGCCAGGGCTCTAAGGGATAACCATATGTAGGACAGCTGAAGGACGTGTGCATCTACTGTAACACACACACATACACGCACACACCTATATACACATGTGCACACACTTCGCCGGGAATACTCTACAGACAGGCATAACAGCTTCAACGTGAGTCAGATTTCTCCCTAAATAATAGGCACATGTGAAAGAAATACCAGGAGGTTATCCAGTAGCTTCCATTGTGTTTGTATCAAACAAAAATGTATCTTTATACTTATTACCAGATTTAATAATGATTACAGCAGTTCAAAACAGGAACAGACTAGAATGAGTATGCGTGGTCTCATTTTTGCCAAGAACAGCTTGAGTATAGCTAATATGACTACACTCATTTGTCAGCAATTACAATGGAAAGAGATGTCTTTTATAGAGCAAATCCCAACAGGAGGAGGACCTCAAGTGAACAGTACAAACAGAACCCACACATACATTCCTCAGGTCCACCAAGTTTACCCCTCTAACAGCTACCTAAAATGAGTCATGGCCCAGTGTAGACATTCCTTTACCACTACTCACTACTCACTTCTTCAAAAGTTCATCAGATGGCTGCTTTATCAGATTGCTCATACATCACCCAATGTCCACTTAGCATTTAAGGTCATGTGCACATGGCAAATAGCCTAAAGTAAGTAACAAGAGATTAGTTTTAGGTACACATTTTCTAGCACCTGTGTGTTACTGAAAAGACCGGGAAATCCATTAAGGCAAGGTAAGCTCTTGTATTTGGGAATTTCATAATACATCAGGCTCCATTCAGAACCATTCTGAACTACTGCTGTGGTGAGAATCACATTCTTGTCGTTCCTCATCTGTGCACAGCATAATCCCCAGTGTTGAATTAACGCTTACGGTGTATATATAAGTCAAGTTGGACACTGTGAGCACTGTAATAAGGTGACAATAACTATTTGCTGTTGAATCGGACATTAAGGATTTGCTGTGAGACGGATTTATAGACATATTTCAGCATTGATAAGTTTAAGTATTTATGTAGCTATAGCTACTCTTGCTCATGACACTCATTCTCAGAGTTTATAGCCATTTATAGATAAAAGTACTTATGCATCTAAACAGCAAAGCCCACATGACTGAGGTAACACCTAGAGACCTTAACTAATGCTTAAGTGTATAAACGAACACTAAACTAAGTGCTGAATTTTCTTGAATTCACTTTCACACCATTGAATTTGCACCTACAGCATTTGAATGAACGCCAAGAGTGTTAAATTAACTCTTAGACTATTCAATCTTACAAAAATGGTTCTTCAAGGGTTCTTTGGATGGTCAATGCTTCTAGCTTTCTTAAAGGGTTGAAACCTTTCCTGAAAGAGAAATCCTCTGTTGTATTCTACATAGAGCCTTTATGTGTTCCCCTAGAGAACCCTTTAAAATAAAAAAGTTATTAGTGTTGAATTGAACTTGAAGATTTAGGGGTTCTTTGGGTTGTCTCAGTGGTGGAAACCTTGAACATACCTCCAGGAACCTTGAAACATGAATTGGTTCTAAAATTTCAATAAGCTCCTCCTAAGGTTCCTGCACTCATGGAATAAAGGTCTCCTCAAGAGTTATTTGGATGAGAAATGTTTTCTACCTTTCTAAACGGGTTTTACTTGGAACCTTTTTTTGAAAAGGAAATCCTCTATTGTAGGTTTCGTCATAGAACCTTTAAGTGTTGTCTCTAAAAAAAAAAAGTGACACAAGACAAACATTTTTTATAAAAGAGTGTGTTCATAAAAGATTTTTTAGAGGTTGTTTCAGAGACGGAACCCATGAAAGTGCCTCCAGGAACCTTGAAACATAAATTAACCCTAATTTCAATAAGATCATCCAAAGGTTCCAATACTCTTGGAATAAATGGTTCTACAAGGGTTCTTTGGATGGGAAATGATTCTAGCTTTCTACAGGAGTTCTGCATGGACCCTTTTCCCAATCACTGTTCCTTATTTTCAATAGGATCACCCAAAGGTTCCAACACTCTTTGAATAAAGTGTTCTTCAGGGGTTCTTTGGATGGGAACTGGGTCTAGCTTTCTAAAGGGGTTCTGCATGCAAGCATTTCTGAAAGGTAAACCCTCTGTTGTAGGGTCTAAGAGTGTAGTGGAACTTTCATTGTTCTAGAGAACCTACAGAAACCTGCTGACTGTATCAAAGCGTTCTGGGACTGAATCTTACCCGACCAGGCGCTTTGGGTGAGCAGGTTTCCTGTCCGCGCGCTCAGGTGTGTTGGCTTTGCTGATGCTCCGCGCTCTGTGAGAAGCGACGCTCCTGCCAGTTTGTCTCGGGATTCTGCCGGTTTTCTCCCGGGCTTCTCCGGTGTCTGCCTCCTGTATCGGAGCATGAGCCGCCGGCCCGGTGTCGGTGTCTGCCCGCGTGCTTTCCTCCGAGTCGAGTGCGTGGGACCTGATGGGACCCGGACCTAACGGAGCTCCGTTCAAGCTCTTCGCTCGCAGCTGCTCGAAAACGGCGTGCACGGAGGCGGCGGCTGCGTCTCTCCGCTCGCGGCCACCTGCGCGAGCTCTCCAGCCGTTACACATGTGCGCGAGCGAGATGCCGATCGACATCGCGAGCAAAATCCACACGCGCTCCATGTTTTAACTTCAATTTAGTATACAAGAGAATCTAAAAACTCCAAAAATGAAGCGCAGTCGCTGTCCAGAGTTTGAAGTTCAGTGCTTAAACTGAAGGGAAAGCACGCGCATCCACTAAAAATAAACTTCGCACCGCTTCTAAAACGTACTTCACCGCAATCTAAATACCGCGCGCCATAGTTCACACGTAAAGTCTGAACAAAGTTTTTACATAATAAGAGTAATTCAGGGAAGAAAAAAAAAACGTGTTGAACGCGGCGTGCTTGTCATCCACTACGCGCGCATGTGACGCTGATGAGCGCTCAGTGAAGCGGGATGTCTCTGTGCACGCGCCCGTTCACGCCTCATGGTGCTGATGTGCGTGGCGGAGGCGCCGCTGCTGCTCCCGTGCTGTGGTGTGGAGTTTGAATGGCGCTCTGCTCCCTCTCCTGCTCCTTCTCAGCTCCGAGTCATCGGGAGGGTTTAGGAGGCTGGGGGAACTCCTCCTCTGCGTGCTTAACTCTGCCATCCATGTAAATTAAGACTGCACGCACAATGCGTGCATTTATATCATGATGCCTTGACGTGCATAGTTGAGTGCAAACGTTTGCACACCATTAGAAGCAAATAAATTTAAAAAGAGGGAAAAAACTACTGGAGTGCTATTATTTCTGAGTGTGAAATTGACCCTTATAATACTTTATAAGTATACTGTATAGTGTTAAATTAACTGGAAGATTTTTAGGGATTCTTTGAGCTCTCTCAGAGGTGGAACCCTTGAAATTGGTTTTAAAGTGAATGGTTTCTAAAAGAACCATCATTTCATTAAGATCATCCAAAGGATCCTAAACTCCACGACTAAAGGGTACTTTAAGGGTACCTTAGACATGCTTACACCTATATTTCTTTTTTTAACCTCTTGGAATTTCATCCATTCATTCAATCATTCATCTTAATTAACCATTTTTTTCTTCTTCTATTTTTCAGGATCGTGTGAATCTGGAGACTATCCCAGAGGTACTCCCTGAATACAAGCCAGTACATGGCAAAACATCATGCACAATTCACATGTTCATTTACACATAATTTAGAGTCGCCAATCCATCTAGGTGGGAGAAAACAAAGGAAATCCACATGACCACGGGGAGAACATTCAAAACTCCACACAGACAATTACACATGCTCACGATCAAACCAGGTACCCTGGAGAGTTGCTAGGCATCAGCGCGACCTGCTGCTCCAACACCCCGCCTATCTTGAAATTTGTTTTCTTTATTTGGAGATTAAACTAGAGGTACATTTGGCATTTTTTATGCCAAAAAATCCCCAGAAATCATGGGGAATGCAATATTTTGCAATCAACTATAACTGACTAAACAAACATACATTTTAGGGTTCACTAACCATCTTGGATTAAATGTTGCACACATATGAGATATAATCAGTGGATCAGGGCATGGTCATGGAAGTGGCACAGATTTGCAGCTGCTATCTTTGCAATAGGCCTTGTCACCCCAACTGCCATCTCAACTGCAATCTCAGATCAAATCATTAAGCGGTCCATTATTATATCGTTGAAGCGTTGTAGGTTTTGAACAAATCAACTTCACTATTAAGAATGATAGAGCTATAAAGATGATTACAGTGATGTCATTATACAATGGCCTTTAATTTTGCACCAAAGAACAAATGAGATATTCTACAAATGCTACTCATACTATACTGTACATATTGGTCCCAAAAACTTGGGACTGGCACTGCAAATGTTTGGGTATGAGACATGAGCAAGCAAGATGTTGCAAGTGGAAGCTATTTATTACAAACCCATAAAACCCGTAGTTAACATATGCACACCTACTGAAGCAATTTGCTCACTGAAACAACTGTCCTGAGACACTGAAGGCAAAACACAATAAATCAGTTGCTTGTTAATGTTGCATGTGATTTAGAAATTACAACACATTCTTGCTTAGCATAATATAGTTCTGGGAAAACATACAATATATAATAGATCACATCCATCTTTCCTCATCCCTCTTTACCATATCATCAGTTTTCTTCCGCTGACTGGAAGAAAAACCTTTCCCACTTTCCCTCAAGAGTTTAAACGATCCAAAGAGAATTGGCAACCTCATCCTTCTCTAGCCGCAAGGAGACATTTGTACTTCTCATCCCATGGTTCTCCAGCACTGTTCCGAAAATCGGGTCCAATTCCATTAAACTCTCTCCAAACACACAACAGAAATGCCTTTGCATTGAACTGCAGATTGTCCCAGCCGCTAATAATCACTAGAAGTGAAATAGATCTTTGTACCTTCAGGGAAAGTGGAGGCTGATCAGATGTTTGACGGGACTCAGTTCAGATCCACATGGGCTAAGAAGAGTATTTATTACAGTAACCAGCAGAACTGCAGGCAGTTCATCAGTTCCAAACCACTAATGGAGACAGAATGAAAAAAGGTATGTTCATAGAGTCGGCATGTCTTCAGTTCAGAAGTGCAGAATCTCTGGAAATGAAGTGAGTGACTAAGGCCAATGCACCCTCCTCAACTGTGTTTTCTTTCAAATGAGATGTCTGACAAATGTAAATCTCTGAGTCTTCAGAGAGTAGACCTGTGTTACATTCTGGTGTTCAAGAAGCAACCCATGCAGAGGTAAAAAGTTTACAGGAGATGCTATTGGTTTGTATAGTTAACTACAAATTCACAACATCGCACTGAATGGCTCATCAAACTCACTTTATTAAAAGCACAGAACTGTTCAGCTACTGTATCTATATTAACCACCCCCTCCCCAAACCACCACCTCCCACTCCCAACACAAGAAAGTCAGATGCCTTGTCGTTCACAAAAAAGAAAGGTTAAAAATGAATCTCTGCTTATTCACTGTAAAGATTTAACCTCATTATAATGCACAAACCTATCAGTCAAGCTAATACCATGTGATGGACCTGCCATACATACCATACCAGGTTGACATTTCCCATTGCTCTTCTGCATACACTCGTACTTGATCTCCTCTGTGTTTCCCTTACCACACACACACACATACACACACACACACACAGAGAAATAAGACATGTTCACACTGATTAACGGACCTCCCCTCTCATGGGAAACAGAATTAGGCAAGGTTAGACACAGTCATCATACGACTCATCTGTACTGTGAGGGGGTAATTAGAGCCATACCATAACACACTGCCAAAAGTGGTGAAGACTGGGAAGTGTGTTGATGGTAGATTAGTGTATGTTCCTAACAGTATTCTCTGTTGTCTTTGCAGCCACATTATTTCCAGCAGTGTGTATGTTATGGCTTATTGTTGTTTGTTCATTGGGCTGGGGGACATGTCTGTACTTCTGTCTACCAGCAGACTTCTGTGGAAGATATTTTCTAGCAGCAGTATGATAATTTACAGCAGCAAAGCTTTAATCTGGTCCAGTTTCACACAAATTGCAGCATCTGCAATAACACAAAATGAGTATCACGAGAATCATTTTGGCTGCCACTACACACTATGCACAAAGAGCCCTTAGAAAACCCTCGCCTGACAACAAGGCCACTCCTGCACATTCACACAGACAACAATATCAAAAGCATTTAAGTGGATAAGCAACAGGAAGACTAAGAGAGGATGAAACATAACTCCCAAGATATCTTTTTTCAAGCCAAGACTTGTGTGCAGCATAGAATGAAATTCTTTACTTGCATGTTCATTTCCCACAGACTGTACAGCAATAATCATTAGACAGAATTCAGACATAAGTATAGCTAAATATAGTACTACAGATTCACCATTACTATTTTCTTCAGACAGATTACATGTATTTTATGTGAAAGATCAAGTCAAGTCATGTGGGTTTTTACTGTCATTCCTCTATATATGTAGCTAGTATACATCGGAATGAAATGTCCTTTCTCCAGGACCATGGTGCAACACATAACAGTATAGTACTACTGTATACAAGACTACATAAAGTGCAAATACACAACAGCTGTGAGAAAGTACGAGACAATAAGTACACAGAACAATATACACAGAACAGTGAATAGACAGGACAATAGATATACATGCAGTGACAACAGAACAGTGTTGTGTGGGAAAGCTATTTCAACACTGGGTTGTAAACTACTGAGTAGTGTAGCAGCAATAAATGTAGCAGCAATATTGGCAGCAATGTAGCAGCAGTAAGAGTCTCATAAATCGAAAGTGTCTAATGCAGCACTGCAAATGCAGGTGTGCAGTGGTATTGAGGCATACTGGGATAGGGATTTGACAAGTCCAGGTGAGTGTTGGGAGGCTGCAAGGAGTTGAGTAATCTGCTCTGGTACCTTCTGCCAGATGGCAGGAGAGTGAAAAGTCCATGAGAGGAGTGAGAGGGGTCGTCTGCAGTGCTGGTGGCTTTGCAGATGCAGTGGCTGTTGTACAAGGTGTCGAAGGTGGGTAGAGAGACTCCGATGATCTTTTCAGCTGTTCTCACAATCCGCTGTTAGGCCTTGTGGTCAGAAACTGTGTAGTTCCCGTAACAAAGAGTGAGACAGCTGGTCAGGACGCTCGCTATCATCCCTCTGTAGAAGATATTATGGCATTTAAACAGTATCTTTAATAGAGACCTTGAATAGGCAGTCGAACTGGGCGTGCAGAGCAGTATCACCGAGCGTGGTCCTTAAAATGAGCACAAGGTGCTGTGAATTTGACTAGCACCTTAACTCATGAGCAACGTATAGTCCCTGGGTTGTGCATATGTCTCACTGCTCAGTGCTCACAGAACTGAAGTGCTCTCTTTTACCTGCTACAGTTTCCCTACACACTCAATTTATTCCTCCATACTTGCGAATACCTTTGGGTGCCTCGCACTTTACGACGCACTGCATTATTTTTAACAGAGCTTATAAACTTATTTTTCACAGAGCACAGCTTACAATGTACATTCTTTGCTTTGCTTTGATTGCCATCATTAATTGTGAGTATTGTGTGCTATCAGATGTTGGTATCGGAGCATTTTTATGAATAAATGAACACAGTATCAGACCAATATGCAACACCAGTACAAGTACATTTTTAAAATAAAGAACTAAATGACTGCTGAAAGCTAATGGCATTGCATACAGTATAAAGACTAGATTAGGAAAACTCTTAATCTTGTGGTACTTACTTAAAGAAGAAGAGAGAATGTGTATGAATACACTCTTAGAAAAAAAAAAGGGCCACTTACAGTATAAGCTTCACTTTGTCCCATAGAGTAGAGGTTCTCAAACTTTTGGAGCCAGATATGTCTTAAACTTTAACATAAATTCCTTGAACCCCCTCAGTTCCAATTTACTAAATGATTAATATGCAAATATGTATGCTGAACTGATTTAGAGCTACTGAACTTATTCAATTCAAGTGACTCCTCAAACAAGCTAATAACTCTAAGAACTCAATAATAAATACACAAACCTTGGTGAGTGGGATGTGATTTCCACCACTGTAACTAAATAAAAAATCACCTTCTGGCTTTGCTTAGTGGTTCTATGTCGACCCTATAACAGAGGGTTTCCCTTTCAGAAATGGATCCACACAGAACCCAATAGCAAGCCAGAAGCATTAACTATCCAAAAGACCCATAAGTGTACTGTCCTTTATGAGACAGACTGCTTAGTGAGGCATGGTGTATATAAAATGTAAAAATGATGTTCTGAGCCATCAGTTCCACCCTCTGCAATATTCTTGTGGTCTTATGCTGAACAGCTGCAGTCCCACAATGCCCTACATCCTGTAAGGATGGACAAAGTCCACTTGTTGAAACTGATGAGATGTTCATGGTTTCTCTTCCTTCCTTGAACTAGAGTTTTTATATTTATATAATTTATTACAGTAGAGATTGTTTTAAGCTGCTTTACAGACATGAGTCAATAGAAAAACTATTCAGAAGCTGAGGAAGCAGAAACCGTATAATTCAGAAGGGTTATTTTGATACAAAAACAAAATAACAATTAAATTTTATATGGAATATTAGTTCATTGCTAGTCATAAGGATATCAGTATATCACTAGAATTGTTCATTTATATTTATACCCTTTATCCTTTATGAGGTCAAATTTGAGTCTATCCCATGGGGAGTTTGTAGGGCACCATGCATGCGCACACACATATACAAACACTTCCTGTCCACAGATTTTTGGGAGGTGGGAGAAGACAGACACTAGGAAAAGATGTGAGACATTAACTGGAGCTTAAGATCAAACCCCAAACTCTATATCTGTGAGACACCAACACTACCTGCTGTACCACCATCCCACCTATTACTGCAATCAGTAAGTCTAACTGTAGGTTATGGTGACATGTAGGTTACAGCTAGCAGTCAATAAAAAAAGAAAGCTGTCTGGCGAGCCTTCTGGTTTCCACTTGAGCTCATCAATGATGGTGACATGCAGGAATGTAAAGAAGCTGACCTTCTCCACAGCATCCCCTTTGATGTATGTGTGAACATGGGTCTTCCCCTTTGCTTCCTGAGGTCAGTAACCCACTTTCATTTTGGTCATTTAATTTTGGTGTCAGTTAAAGACAGATTATTTTTTGGAATCTGACTCCCTCCTAACAAGCCATGTCTTTTTATTAAACTGTTGTATAATATAGCTGGTTAGTTTATGCTTTTTACATTCTGAATAAATCAGGTAAAGTGTTGTCATTAAGATGGAGGTGTCAGAATGTCTTTTATTACTTTTATTTCCATAAATGTGTAGTATTTAAAAAAAAACAAAAAAACATTGAATGCTCAATTCTGATTGAGTAGCAGCAATTATCTTATAACAGCAGTTCTAACTATAGTGAAATCACAGATTTCTCACACAAAGAAAAAAGCATAGTCATTGATATGAATCCAGAATACGTTTTCTGC
The DNA here is from genome assembly GCA_037576675.1 of Pangasius sanitwongsei. Classification (NCBI taxonomy): domain Eukaryota; kingdom Metazoa; phylum Chordata; class Actinopteri; order Siluriformes; family Pangasiidae; genus Pangasius; species Pangasius sanitwongsei. Next base: position 8,767,006 of record CM075012.1, read on the forward strand.
CACAGGAGAGTCTTCAAGACAGAGAAATTTGTGCTCTCCAATTTAATTAGAAGCTTTTGTTGTTGTTGTTGTTTGTTTGGTTTTTTTTTTGTTGTTGTTTTTTAACTTGTCTCTTGACTGTTCCACACATTAAATGTAACTAAAACCGATTAAAAGTCTGATGTGTAATTGTTGGCAAACTCTTATGATATAAGAGGAATAAAACACTTCACATGCTGTTATTAGAAAATAAGCAACTTCAGGGTGGCAATAGAAACTATGCTATGTGTTGGCCTGCATCACACCACACCATCATTACTTATTTTCCTATAGCCCCCCCCCACACACCCCACCCCACCCATCCCGACACACACACACACACACATCTCCCTCCCTTACCCAAAGACTTGGGGTTCTTGAATAAAGCCCTTGAATAACATTTGCATTTTTTCTTATATATGTAAATTGATATTTTACATATATTACCATATTTTGTAAAGTAGGCAACATGTGGATTCATTGCCATGGATACTATGAATTTTTTTTCTCAGTTCATTTTGTGTGTATGTGTGTGAAATCAGAAGGACCTGCTTCTGGTTTCCTTCCAACAATTTAAACAACATTCATGCAAATGGACAGCATTGTTCAGCCTTCAGTCACTACATTCTCTTTTTCAGTCACTTTGTAGTCAGATTTAATTGGGTTACAAATATCAATGGATGGCCCAGCCAAGGCTAAATTTCCCAGGAGGGACTCATTTGCATTCATTTCGTCAGAGGTACAATGATTGAATGCCCAGCCCCCACAAGAGAGTGGACTGGGAGGTCAAACTTCATGTGTACCCATTAGAAACCCAAACAGGATCATTGCACTGTGAATGTAGGCCCTTCATTGAGATGAAGTATCAGCGGTACAGACTAAAGCAATGGCCACAGAATCTTAAGTGTTCCATTGAATCAAACCCTTTTTTACTGCTGGAGTCGAATCAGTTGACCAAAAAGTATAAAGTCTCTTACCTTTTGCCTTTTTTAAATCCATGTCCTTAGTTGCTTTTCCTTTCCTGTGCCCACCAGCATGCATAATACGGATATTGTTCCGGCTGGGGCAGCAGTTAAAACCTGGGACCAAAGAGGAAGGAATATGAAACATATTATCTAAGAGGAAATGGGACTTCAGACCCATCACTCAAAATCACTCTTGGGTAGCAGATGATGTTTTCTTTGTATTCTATTAATATTTTCTCTCTCTCTGGATATGGCTGCTGGACAAAATTAGGAAAGATTCCCACTGTACTCACTGTGCATTAAAGGGCAGCTGTACATAAAGCAGACATGCACTGAACTGATCTAGACTGTAGACTTCAGAGACTAAACTAGCGCTAACCCTGTGAGAGTTGGCTCATTATAAGTTAGTGCTGTCAGCAGAGGAGCCCAGAAACCTTTCACTAAGATGTAGTCAATTACACTTTCACATTCTCACAGTCTTCATCCCCACTTTAGCATGATGTACTGCAAGCATTGCTAACATGGGACTTGTGTGTGATTTACATGGAAATGTTCTGTCTGTAGATATTAAGAAGCAAAATTTAAAAAGAAATATATATATATATATATATGTGTGTGTGTGTGTGTGTGTGTGTGTGTGTATATATATGTATATATATATATGTATATACACTGATCAGCCATAATATTATCACCACGTGCCTAATATTGTGTTGGTCCCGCTGCCAAAACAGCCCTGACCCGTCAAGGCATGGACTCGACTAGATCCCTGAAGGTGTGCTGTTGTATCTGGCACAAAGACGTTAACAGCAGATCCTTTAAGTCCTGTAAGTTGCAAGGTGGGGCCTCCATGGATCAGACTTGATGGCCAGCACACCCCACAGATGTTCGATTGGATTGAGATCTGGGGAATT
>CM075012.1:8769002-8781863 GCA_037576675.1 Pangasius sanitwongsei
GACACTTCGATCACATCTTGATTGTTTTATTTCAAATCCATTGTGGTGTATAAAGGCAAAATCACAAAAACTCTGTCGTCTGGACCTGACTGTGTGTGTATATATATATATATATATATATATATATATATATATATATATATATACATATATATATATATGAAAGATGTCTGAATGAAAAGTATTGTCCAATAAAGCTACACTATCCTTAGTCATACTTATCATTCAGCATTGGCACTGATCATGGACTGCATTAGAGTCCAGCTGAATGATTGCTTTATTCATTTAAGGATGTGATTTGTTTGTGGATTTAACATTTCTATTCATCAATCATTACAAAAGTGATGAGAAATATCTTCAATATGGTATAATTCGGATCATCATCCACTACATTCTACACATGGCTTCCTTTCCCATGAGTGATTTGATTTTGTTAAAGTATATACACACTTTGGCTTCTGAAAAGTATCAAAATCTTATTTAGCCCCTGCTGAAAAATCCAGTTTGGTCTGACAACTTACCAGCTGCCAAAACACAGGGTAGCTGGTCAAACTGGTGGCCCACAGGTGTGAAACTCGAGGCCTGCAGGACAAACATGGCACGCTGCCTCACTTCTTTCGGCGTGCGTGTAGTTTAAAAAACTAATATTGAAATGGCCTGTAATACTACTCAACATTTTCACACTATCTACAATTCACAGCAGACCCGTAGCATAGCGAGCGCCCACACAACTGTACAACCATCATGGCTTGCAACTCACAGGAATGAAACTCTGGTTAAAATCTGCTGCATATGATGCAAGTCAGACCTGTGACTAAAAGAAGATTCAGGAACGTGTCCAGTGTTGGCCTTTAGTGTGATTTATTGACTGACTCCAAATCCTGAAATGTATCACCCAGTATAAAGACCAAAAATATGTTAAATATGGAAAAAAGTGGATGGAATGCAAAACAAGGGAGATGGGAGACTAGGGACATGTTCTTACAAGAGATAATCTAATGTGAGGTATTCATAAATCTCTTATTTAATGTGATATATTATTGATATTTGGAAGACAGATACTGTACTTATTAAACATTTAGTCTAGGCCTAATAGTACATACAGTTGAATAGTTTCTGTTAGCCTGCCTTTTTCCTAGAAACATCCTATTATATTTTCAGAGCCTAAATTATTGGTGCTGATTGATAAAATAATAATATGTTAATATGTTTTAAAAAATGAATAGCCTGGATTATGGCCCATCAAGGGCACACAAAAATGTTAATGAGGCCCAGGCAGATTTTTAGTTTGACACTCCTGTGGTAGACCATGTTTGCCAGCTGGTAAGTGCTGGTAGAAAGGAAACAGTTTCTAGAAAATCTGAAACATTTATTGGTCAGTTTAGACAAATAATAAGGAAGCTGGAAAATAACTTACCAGCTGGCAAACATGGTCTACCACAGGAGTGTCAGACTCAAATTCTGTTTGACCTAGCTTGTTTTCAGCAGAGGCACAAGCTCAATTTATTTAACAAGGCCCTAATTATTAAAAGAAAAGACATGGCTGCCTAGTGAGAAGAGAGCTGTTCGGAAATGTTGACTATTAACCAGCAAAATGAGCTTTTCTACAAACTGACAGAGGTCAAATAAGTGAAACATTCCACAGCCTTTAGGGACTCATGGTATCTGATGTTTATTCTCTGGCACTAAAACAGTCTTTCCATGATTCACCATTATGATATGATAGCTTCATCCGCGTTATGTAATAGCAATGTTTAGATATTTCAACTTGAATGTGAAAATTGCATCATGGTGGGTCTTTTGATAATGATAAATGTTTGCTTTTCTGCTTTTTATCTGTTTTGGCTGTACACAGAACACAAGTGTTCCACGCACGTGTGCTTTTTAGCTTACACATGTCCGGTTTAACATATTTGGCATGGATGCACATCGAGACAAAAGAGCTTTTCTGATCAAATCCAAGCACTGATTCCACTGACCTTTAATTGTCTTGTTTTAGGACATTAATGATGTAGGACAAGCTCAGACTCGTGTGCACTCGTATACACAGTGAATTGTGTGGAGATGGAAGTCCACAGTTTAGACATTGGAGGTTTCTATCTCTGTGTGTGTTTATTATATTAACTTTTTTCTTCTTGGACTTGCTGCTCTGAGCTGTTCCACACAGTTAGAGATTGTTTAGTCGAAGCCTGATAGCTTTTATGTGTCTCTTATGGTCCTTCTCCTTTATAAATAGTACATTCTTGAGATGAATATTGAATATTGCTGTATTATTGTATCACATGGTTCTCCTGCTTAAGTTTGCTATTGTTGGCACATCTCTTTGGAGGACGGAAAAGAGGTGTTTGTTATTGAACAGGGCAAAAGTAGATCACAAGGGAATGAAAGTGCCCTGTTTGCTGAGTTTGGAGTCCTCCAGGGGAAACCTGCTGAGAAGGAACTGCTCTGGAATTCTCAGGCCTCGGCATCAACAGCGCTCCCTGCCGCTCCATGACTCCTTCTCTGTCATTCCTGAAATTTAATATACAAATTTTGACCTCGAATGTTTAACAAACACACAAACAGCTAGTTTTAATGCACTGTATATAAATAGGCAGTGTATGACGGCATGCCAAATTTCTCTTTCACATTAACAATCAGTTGTAAGCATCTAATGACTTGGAGCGTGATCTGCACAGCTGCCTCACATTAGCATAAGTCACAATGATAAGGTGCCTAGGATTTAATTGTGTTCCTTGCTCTCCTCATCTTTCTCTTTTTCCATACATTTTCCTCATTTAAGCCTTTTTCTATCCGGTAGAAAACCACTTTAATCAGGTTTATAGCTTCTAACACAGAATTCTTAATCACTGCAACACAGTTGTACGTTTACCAAGTCAGTACTGCTCAGTAACCCGCTGCCTTGTGTTTGCATCTGGCTTCTAGACAGAAACCTCATTCATGTAACTTTATCGCTATTTCCTAAGTCGCCACCCAAAGTTTGTCCATGCACTGACTTCCCAGCCACTATGATTAGGAAGTAGTCTTTGTGGAAAATGCACTGCATGATGTCAGACCTTGCTACTTGGCCAGCGTCAAAGGGCAAAGAATGCAGACTGCCAATAAGGGGAAGGCTGCCATGAGTTTCCAGTAAGCACTCATATTGCTAACATGAGAAGCTTTGCAATTCATTACTTTGGTTTTAAACAGTGTTTACTCAAATTGGTGCAGGGTGAATAATGAGGCTATGAAAAGCATGCTTCTTAATTCACATTAAAGTTGGAGCATGGAAATCAGGGCATGTATTGGGTATCTGCAAAGATTCTAGTGTGTATCTGAGGTATTAACTCATGCTGGATGAAGGGGACGTAATCGGATAAATACATTATTCAGACTGAACAGATTATGTGTTCTAAATAGACACAAATAAGAATAGGAGGTGCATTATTTAATTTTTTTAGAAAGCTTGTCAGAAAGGGTCACAGAAAGCTTGTCAGAAAGGGGCATCCTGTTGAGGCTAGAGGTGTGAGTCAGGCCTGGGATCCTATGAGACACAACAGAAAAGTCATGTGAGCAGCAGGTTTTTATTTTCATGCGGGTGTGAGTGAGCAGTCAGACATAAAACTCACAGAGCAAACAAAGACCACATTTATTACTATGAATGTACAGCGTCACCCTTAGTAACTGCCTGGTCAGGGTCACCTTTTTTAAATTACTCATTTGTTTATGCAGTATTTTGGGAAATAGAACCTACTAAATTCATTAGAAAATATTGCAGCCAGGTGTAAACCAAAATAAGAACTGCCTGTGTGGGATTAAAAACAGTCCCCCACACATATCTAGTTGAGACTGATCAAGAACTCGAGTGATTTAGCTGAGATTGAGGAACCATCGGGAATTCACAGACCAAAAAAAAAAAACGTTCTGGTTTAGGCCATACCCACTTTGGGTTTAAATACAAATATGGAAGTGTATATTTGGTGCACTTAATACATGTCTTTGTGTTACACTCCTGAATGAATAATGCAAATTACAATATTTAAGGCTACTCCTACCAGTTTGTGTAGATTGAGGTCATGATCAGCACACACAGCATAAAACTCCCATTACTATTACAGGTTGTGGCAATGTGAAAGAAACAACCTATTGTTCATGGCAGGCTCTCATTCACTCTGTGGGACTCTTGTGGCAGTCCTTCCGTCTTTGCGTTCCCCCCAGCTGTTCGTCCTCGGCCTATCTGCCCTTCTGCTTCCACTTACTACCCATGCTTCCGCACTCCTCCTCCTAAAACAGATGAACTGTGGCCATGCCCAGCATTCAGCTCTGCTCCACAGTGGCTCCACCAACACAGCATGGAAAATCAAGGTCCAACATTTTCCACATTAGACACTTTACTGCCTGAGAGGATAGAACTAGATATTTGCAATTTGAACCTTGTTAATAGAGGTGCATATGACACAGAACTGTGACTAAGTTTTGAGAGGCTGATGGAAAGTCAGTATATATGCCAGAGAGACCAAATTCATATTAATCATAATCAGGGCTCAGAGTGAATCTTGCATTAGGAGTAAACGGTGAAAATGAGTGTGCAAAATATCCTGTTTGCTAAAATTCTAAAAAAGCCTGTGTAACTATCAAAGGACTCTTTCACTAAACAATCATCAGTGCCTAAGAGAGCTGATTTTTCCTCACCTAATTTAATTTCTGACCCTTACAAACAACTGGAAGAAGTCATAAGAGCAGAATCTTGAACTCTTTTCAAGCTCATTTCTCATCTTGGCATGGAATCATTCACATTTACATTTCAATTCATCCCTTGTTGCTACATAATTACTCTTGTTGTTTAGCAGAGGGATATAAAATTCCACATATTTTCAGCGCAATGATGTGTCAGACTTAATCATCTCAAAGAGAACAAGGCAGACCTGTATATTTATGTGGGCCCATAACTGTTTAGGGTCATTCTTGAACAAAAACACAGTTCTGCTGTGGTACTGCCTTACATACAAAACAATATTATAGTTTAGAAAAGTATGTTGTGATGAACTTGTGGCCTGTCCTTACAGTAATTGCAAATCAGATAACCTAAAATTCATTCATTCAATAAAAGTAATGAATCATCAAGTTATATATATATTTTTTCTGTTATTGCACTCCATTGATTTTAAAACTCTCAATAACCAGGAGACCTTCATCAGGCAAAGTATCCAAATTGGTGAGCAACAGACAGAATTGGGTGGCTCATGGGAATTCAGTTACTGTAAATGAGAGTCTCCATTATGTATGTGTTTTCCCTGAATGTTGTTTAATTTAGCCAAGAACAGTCGATATCCCTGACTGACATTATTAACTTTATTGACATTATTATAGCCAGTGATAACCAGTTGAGATATTAGTTGGGAGTGCTAAAATCTAATATCTATCAATAGCTCAAAAGCAAAACAAAAAAAGGGTTGAGCAATGCATATCATGAGGTCTTATATCATGAGGTCTAACCAATAGCATGATAAGAACAATGTGAGGTAAACTGTAACACATACTCACACTTAAAGGCAGATAGGCAGCTGCATTTGTGATTTATAATTTCAGTGTTCCTTGTCTGTTATGCTCTACTGGCTTCATGCCATGCTTCCTCTGAATATATTTCACATGACCTTTTTCAATCACTGCTGATGATGTGTTAGAGAAGTGTCAGCAAAGTGGGCTGAAAATTATCATCCCAAATGAAGATCAAATCTATGGAGAATTTCACATGACTCTCCCTGATAGCCTGTGTAATATGAATCTACAGTCTGAGCTAGAAAGAAATCAGTCCCAGCCTGCTTCCTCATACCATTCTATGTATTTTTCTTACAAACATTGGCGCTGTTGTTCTTGATTACCAAAATACCAAAATAATCTACCTTAAAACATTTGTTAACGGCAAATAAGCTGAAGTGGATGCCAAAAATGAAACCTTACTGATGCTGTTTTATCTCTGAATGAGCCCCACTTGCCCATTTGTACCAGCTAACGTAAAAAGTAGACTAATACTTTATATACTTTTAATTTCAATTATACTGAACACAGCAATAAGAGCTCACCATAAAGGGAACCACTGTTCCCACACAAATCGCTTAATTATAGATAGCTAGAAATACAGAAGGATGTCATCCAAAAACTATGAATTTCTCTAAAATGAGCTAGTGTTGTTTTGGGATAAACATTTACAGCTAGCTGGCTAGAAACACTGTCCTGAGGTGTAGGTGATTTGTTCTCTCCTACTTATTTTAAGCTAATATTATAGTTAAAAAATAAACCTGTGCTGTGGTTTACCCAGGCTGAAAGCAAATATCAACCTTATTTTTCCCTCCTTAGTGTCTAGTGCCACTTAAGGACAGAAAGGTTGAAAGATTTCAGTTTTGGAGAGACAGTGTTCCCCACAGACTGCATATGTAGGTTGGATAAACTAGGCTTGTCTAGTCATGTTTTAATAATGAAACAAATCATTTTGGTCATAGATAAATGGCTGTGCTATAAAACTGGATGAAATTCCAATAAATATAAAGCTGTGTGTGTAGAGGAACAAAAATCAAGTCCAGAGACAATATTTCCCTTTCTGTCAGTGTCCCTTAGTGTCTGTCAGATATTCACTGCCAAATTGAACTCAACTGGCAGAGACAGACAGTTACTTCATAAAAAAACTGGGGTTACTTTTATGTAGTGTGCCATTGGGTACACTGTATGAACAAAAAAAAAAATCTAATCTACACTGTACGGCCAAAAGTACATGGACACCTGACCATGACACCCATATGTGCTTGTTAAACATCCTATTCCAAAGGCATAGGCTTCCCGAACATCCTATTCCTTCATATTCTTTCAACATATTTCAGAAGAAATGTTAGCCTAGGCACTAAAGCCTAAATGAGAAAGGTGTGCTAATAAAAAGAAATAATCAATAAGGGTAAAATCGGGAAACCATGATATACAGTAAGGAAATTGTTTTCTTACCGTAAGTGTCTTTTTAATTAAATAAAATCATGATTTAACACTAACATTGTAATCTTGTACATTATGCAGTCATAATATGTGGTTTACTAGTTCAAGATGAATGATTAGTTCATGAGCAGTGCAGTGGCACAGTGGCGCAGTGGCTAGTGCTGCTGCCTCGCAGCTCCAGGGTCCCCAGTCCAAACCTGAGCTTGGGTTACTGTTTGTGTGGAGCTTCTGTGCATGTTCTCCAGTTTTCTCTCACCTCCCAAAAGCATGTGCAGGGTGCCTTGTAATGGGTCGGTGTCCCATCTGGGCTGTGTTCCTGCCTCATGCCCAGTGTTCCCGGGATAGGCTCTGGATCCACCACAACTCTGACCAGGATAAGCAGTTTCTGAAAGTGAATGAGTGATTAGTTAATGATCTAATGAGTTATTCAGAAATTATTGTATGAGGTTTAAAATACAATTTATATAATGTATTAATATTTAGGTATTTGTTCCAAAACTTTATAATAAACGTTTGCATATTTAATGGTGATTTTACATTTAATTTATTCATAAATTAATTATTAATAAGGGGACATCAAAAGCTGTCTTAACCTGCAAAGTTTTCTCTGCTCGCAACACTCATCAAAATCTTGACAATGAGCTGAAGAGCCGTTTATAGACTGGACCAGATCAGGTGTAACTGGGAGCAAAGGAAAATTTAAACCTTTACAAGGCAGCAAGACCCTATGACTGGAGTTTTTGCCAACCTTTCAGATGGTGGTTTTCAAATTACCGTATTAACTAATGTTTGGTAAGATATTAACAAAGACTTACAATCTTAAACTAAACTACATATTACTTGCTTAGAAATAGTTTATTGCCAAACCTTATTTAAAGTGTTAAAATAAAGTGTTACTTTAGTGCATTAGTGGTGATACAAAAACATCCTAGGTATGAATTTTTATATTTCATACATAAGGTATATAGTGTAATATGATATACCCAATAAGTATGTTATAATTGTTGACAATGAAGGTAAGGAACTGTAAAAAATAGTAGTAACAATAATAAATTGAAACAACATATTACGAGGACGCTGGGCGGTCCATCTACTGTGCTCTCAAATTAATTACAGAAATGAGAAATTAAACAAACTAAAATATGGGTATATTATTAGAAAGATGAGCATGTTGTTAGAAATGCTATTACAAATACCACACAGATAGACTGCCAGATTTTCTTACAACCTCATGCAGATACTAAGATAATGGCTCCCATTTAACCACCATAGTGCATCTGGAAACAGTCATTACCCTGTGAAGAGCACAGAGCAGCAAACTTTAATTTATACAGGTTATACACTAAATCACCCGCACTCTCAGGCATCGACAATATTTGGCACAGACTGTCCTGGTTAGCTGATCCTGCTTGTGGTGCATTATTTCCAGTTAAAGGTCACATGCTCAATTAACTGTGCTCTCAGTGTCATGTGTCTTTCTGTATTGTCAATTAAGTGAATATTAAAGAATGAGCTTCCCTACAGGGTTGAATAGGCTAGCAGTGATGGTCTAACCCCAGGACACTGTGATTAGGTTTATTCCTCCTCATTAAGCCAATTTTCTCCTCATAAATTCCAATTTACTGTAAGAAAGTAACTGTAACAATATACCCATTGTACACTAAGTACAGATTTTTACAGCAGAGAATTCACAGAAAAATATAGTGTGTTAAGCTTTAAAACACATTTGCATTCAGTAAACTGAAAAGGAAAGTCCAACTATTCACATACTGTATACATGAACACAGTGCTGGAAATTCTACATTTCTTCATCTGGGATTTATTCAACTTGTCTGATATTAACTGTGTTTTATTGTAGTAATAGTTGGACAATAATCACATCATTTTTTATACTTCATTCCATGATTAGATCATTTAGAAATGATCTAGACTAAACACATAGGTACTATTTTTTTCTATCACACTGAATATTGTTAGAGCTCTGTGAAGGACCAGGGAAAAAATGCACCACGATGACATCTACTCTCTCAAGTGAGCTACCTGGAAAGCAGAGTGGAGATGAAAGAAATCAAATTGCATGGAAAGACTGCACAATTCATATACTTTGGCAGACTTACAGAAGGCCACTAGAATAATCCAAGGTACCTAACACAGCTAGACTGACGGGAACTGAGCAGCCATAGCTCCACATGTTCCAGTATAATAACTACTAATAACAGCTAATAACAACTTGTTCAGCCAAAAGTACCTCAGAATCATATTGGCAGATAGCTAACAGATAGCTAAAATTGAGCTTTAAACTGCATGCTCAGTTAATAAATATAATTATATTTTGCAAAGTCAAAAGATCTATTGCAATCAGATATTTTAAGAAATATTAATGCTTAGAGCAAAATGTCCCATTCTGAACAAAAAAAAATGTTTTAAGCAAAAAAACGTGTTTTTTATTTCTAAACTTAGAAAAATAACTATTTCTTTACCCAGCAATAGTTATATGACAAATTTTGAAATATTGTTTACATAGAGAAACAAGACCAAGTACAATTCAATAACAATTTGTTTAAAAGATTTCTTTTTAAAAAATCTGCAAAGGTTCATAAAAATATCAATGTGTGAATAACATTAAACCAAAAACAGTTACACAGTTTAAAAAAAATAAATACATGCTCCATTGCATGAGGAACCTAAAGTGGATGACAGAAATATGTCAGAACATTAACATCTAAAACAACTGCTTCAAAAGACTATCGGTTTAATATGTTGACAAAAAAAAACCCTGTAATTCCATATGAGATTGTATGGTAATCAGATTCTACTAATAAAATTTTAGCTAAGAAAGAATGGTAGCTAACTAGCTAAACTAGTACGCTAACACATTGTCTAGGTTAGGTCTTTCTACTCTTAAACTGAAAAGACAAGAATTAGCTGGCTGATCTAATGACCAAAAAATTATATTAGCTATGTACTTTTTAAAAAGCATATCACTTACCAGCATTCAAGTGTGAGGAATGTTTTGGTGTTGTCTCTGATGTTTGTTGAAAACTAAGATTTGGTGGCTGTTCTTAGCTATCTAGCTTGCACTAGCTGGGTCTAACTAGCAGGGGAACTCTATTAAATTTTTATGTGTTTCTTTTAAGAATAAATAATACAATTTTAGACAATTAATTATACAATTATACAGTTAACTGAGAAAATTAATCAACTGGCCAAGGCTGGCAGATTCTGAAGGCTACGGTTGTGTTTGCTCTCATGAAAACCACGAAGCAAAAAAAAACATGCACTCAACAACTCTATCCTCACAACAGACTAATCTTTGTTTTGTCATGTTTAATTGCAGAAATAATCAAGAATTCACTCCAGTTTCACCTAATGAAGGAAAACATGTCAGACCAAATTTTTGCCAAAAATATAACAGATATTTTTACATTTGGCAGACTACTGCTTAGTTGTATTCTTTTTTACAGTGTACTCATGGGAAGGTTTCTCATTGGGAGGATTCTAGTTTTTTGTTTTTTTTAATAATTAAATGCCGCTTAAAGCACTACCGCTGTGGCCTGGGTTCGATTCCTGGCCAGGGAACCAACCCCAGCCAGTTGGGTTGTGTAAAACAGTGGGCTCTCAGTGCTGGTCCGAAGCCTGGATAAAATCGCTGAGGGTTGGGTCAGGAAGGGCATCCAGCATAAAAAACTGTGCCAACTCAAATACACGGACCAATGATCCGCTGTGCCGACCCGTAATGGGAGCAGCCAAAAGAAGAAGAACAAAAACAGATGCCACTGTCAGCATCTGAATATGAACTGCGCTAAACAGATAAAGATATAGATAAGGACATTGTGTTACACACCCATTATACGCGCGACAATTATTATATTGTCCAGAAGTATGCTGAAATATGACACCCAGGTTTACATATAATATCTCTTAAACCAGATGACCAGTCCCAGATCTCTAGGTAAGCTACAGCTGGGGTCATAAGTTTACACCTTGCAGAATCTGCAAAATGTTAATAATTTAAAAAATAATAATAAGACGGATCATAAAAATTGCATTGTGCTTTTTATTTAGTACTTTATTTAGTGTGTTGCCTTCTTGAGCACCAGTGAATGTTTGCACCTTTTGTAATAGCTGTGTATGAGTCCCTCAATTGTCTACAGTGTGAAAAGATGGATCTCAACATCATATAGCTACTGTAGAAAAGGGGTCAAATATGCAGAAGATGCTGGAAAAGCAAAGAATGTGCAGGACCTGGAGGATTTTTCTGAAGAACAGTGGGCAGTTTATCTGCTCAGGATAAATGAGGTACTCATGAACAACTATCGTAAAACATAAAAACAGTCGTTGTTCATCCAGGTAATAACACACGGCATTAAGAATCAAGCGAATGTAAACTTTTGAACTGGTTCGTTTGTGTAAATTCAGTTATTATTGTGTCTTGTGGACTATATGTAAACATGCGTTACGTGAAATAGCTTATTCAGGGCAGTAATAAATAAAAAACAAAATGCAATTTTTATGATCCTTTTTTTTTTAAATTATTAACATTTTGCAGATTCTGCAAGGTGTATGTAAACTTATGACCCCAGCTATATTATGTAGATCTTATGTGAAGATAACTCATTATTGATTCACAATGCCAACCAGAAAAACATTGGCTTCTTGATGCATCCCAGGGTTTCTTTCTCCTGAGCTTCATCTTTCCGGCTAGCTTACTGTTGGTTAAAGTACTGATATCTAGTGATGGGTGGCCGTGATATTAGATGCAAGGGCTAAAATCTAATATCTTTCAATAGCTTGACAATCATACTATTAGGATTGAGCAACAGATTAGATCATGAGGGTATATCATAGGCTGCATGAATCTACCATTCTATGCATTATTATTAAGACCATTGATGGCGCTTGGTTCCACAAAAGACCAAAATGATGCGCTTTAAGGCATTTGTTAACAGCAAAAAATCTGATGCCGAAAAAGAAACCTTATATAAATCTATATATTAATTTCTCTTTAAAAGATAGGGGAGGCTTAGTCCTGCTAGCTAATCATTACTAGCTGCCCATGCTTATGTCTGTAGAGCTGCTTTGAGGACATCTGTATTGATAAAAAACAGTTGTATGGATATGTCATAATGTTCTCATAGGTACAAAACACGAAATATAAATGTGCGCCAATAATGTAGCAAATTCTTTTTTTCAAAGCAAAATGTTATTTTGCACAAACATCATGTTTGCTGTGAAGCAGAGCTGTGCAACTGCAATAAATTCATGATGAAAGTCTGAGACTAATGCAATTCATTTAGCACAGCCATTTATTTCCAGTGAAGCATTTCTAGTTAGAAAACAGCATTTATCATCAACATCAAACAAGTGCACTAATGAAACACAGGAATTTTTAATGTGTGCTCAATTTGTTGTGACTAACCTTGCTAGAATCTTTTGTGAGGGATCAGGCAAATCACACTGAAGAATGCCACTGGGTATTACTCTTAATATGTTCTCCTATCACTGTTCTGTCAAATTCAAGCAGCCTATAATTACATGAAATGCCTAAAGAACTGGATTTGCATGTGATCTAAAAGTTTAATTCTCTAAACATTTAGGAGATGGCTGAATAGTCATAGCATAGCAGCTGCCTGTATTCAAGCAATACTGTAAGTATGGGGCTTTGAGGACTAACAAGCATATGAAATCTTACATGCCAAATGCTAGACATAATTAATTTATTATGTAGTGGCTTTATGAGCTTGATTACAACAACTGAGTCATGTTCATTTTCAAGTCTGTAACACAGTGGAATGGGGATTTGTATAAAAACACACACACATGCATATCATATATATATATATATATATATATATATATATATATATATATATATATATATATATATATATATATATATAT
>CM075012.1:8781963-8825010 GCA_037576675.1 Pangasius sanitwongsei
ATATATATATATATATATATATATATATATATATATATATATATATATATGATGCCCTACTCTTCCATAGAAAGCCTGGTGCCAGTGTTCATCCACACACAGATTGAGGTTAAATAGTGGATTACAGATTATAGGGATTAAATTGAAGCCTGTCCTTTTTCATAACAAGACTAGTACTTCTTTTTCCAGCACTCTTGTAATGTATGTGGTTGCTGGCTGTTTTGCACATTTAATGACTTAATTCCCCTTACATTTTACTTGCATTTAATTACATATTTTCCCATAGTGCTGAAAGTAAAATATTATGTTTTTTCTTTTCTCGTAGTTCAAAAAAAGAAAATCTGACAACTGGGTGGTCATGTCAATGTTCAGCAATTTCAAGGATAACATCTATTAAAACATTATTTAGTTTCAGTGGTACCCCACACAAAATGTACGAAATGTGTAGGCCTGTATCTCTTAAGAAGAATTCATTTGAGAATGGGTGGCATGGTGGCACAGCAGGTAATGTTTCACGGCTTGTCTCACAGCTTCATGGTCCAGGGATCGATCCTCAGCTTGGGTAACCATCTTTACAGAGTTACATAGATTCTCCCCATTTACACATTTTTTTCCCATAGGAACCTGGCTTTCTTCACACTTCCTAAAAACATGCTGGTAGATGGATTGGCGGCTGCAAAATGCCCTTAGGTGTGAGTGTGTGCATGATATCCTGTGATGCACATTTAGGAAAAAGGGTGAGATGATAACATACTATTCTCACACTTCTGCCAGTAGCCATTGGCATTCCATCTGACACATGAACCTGAGACTCAAAGACACAGGGCTCTATCTCTGTAATGCCAGTTTCTTGGTGTCAGTTATTACACTGCTTTTCCAAGGCAAATGGGTGATGATATGTTTTGTGGAACTGCTACTAAACATGAAGAAAAGGTCTTTAAAGCAACTGTAATGAGGACTCGAGACATTTCCCCTCCCTGCCCACAGAGGTTACACTCAACAGAGTTCTAGCATGATCTCTGCCATCTCACGTCCTCATTATTTCCTGGTTCTACACTATATAAACTCTTCTTGGAGAGCCTCACATAGCCATTCACTTGTGTTTGCATAAGTTCCGGGTCATGTTCTTGTAATTGCCTTTATATGTTTTGACTCTTGCTACATTTTGGGTTTGTTCTTTGGATTACACTCTGGCCTTGATTTATTATTAGTATTGTACTGCTGCCTGATTTTGGACCTTGTTTTTGGATTGTGTTTTGGACTGTGTTTGTGTTTTTTCCTTAAACCTTCTGCGGATGGATCCTCATCCCATATCTGAGTCTGCCATGTTATAGCAAATTTTGGATGTCTTTAACTGCAGCTTTTGAGGTGCTACTTTACGAGCTATCTTGGCGTCAATAAGGATTATGTTGTCAATAAGAATGTCTAAATGCTTTAGACGGCATATCAAGTTGACTAAAATAATTTTTATTCGCTGAAGGGTTGGGTTACTTTTTAGATACAGGCAAAGTTCTTAAGCACCCTAATGCAAAAACAATTCAACAGTTGAAATCATCTTGTATTCTGCCTAATGCCCGTATACATACAGATGGAAATTCGATTTATTTTCCTCTGCTGACTGCAGATTACTGATGCTGTTACACAATCAGGTTAAATCATGTTTGCCCAGCCAATGTGGTTAAAACCATTTCCTCAGTGAGGTGGGGAGCTGGTGGCAGGCCAGGATGTCTAGGCCTCAAACTGTGCTGGTCGGCAGTCTGTAGTGTGCACTGGCATCTCAGGAGAGAGTGCTCTCATTTCACTAAGCAGTTGTAAAAAGCCTGTGATAGACAAGCTGCTCCAGTGCCAGGAAAGACTTCAGCCTTCAGCCTTTGTGCTCCATATAATGTAGACCATGAAGAGCATGACAACATCTGACCATCCGCTAACCCCGGAAAGTCTCTCCATAGCCACTAGCAGGTCAGAAGTATTCCAGGGTTCTTGCACTTCTGTACAGCAGTATGGCCTTTTTGCACGTCAGCCACTTTTTACATCAACAGAGCACTAGGGTGCTTTCATTATGCATGACATACTGTATGAACACCATCTGGGAAGCAGCACACAAGCCGTGACCTGTCATCTCTGTCTTCCACGATCCAACTGCTAAACACAGTAACAGCAGTGAGGAAAGGAAATGTTAAAATGAATTGTGTCTGTATGGAAACACAGCAGGTAAAGACGCTGATAATAGAAAGACTCGAATTTGCCTCATACATGCACATCAGCAGTCTTTCAGTGATATTTTTAGTTTAACAATTGATGCCAGATAAATGTACGGTGGCTTGCAAGTTCAAAACACATGAACAAACACAATAGCAAAGCTAAAAACATACCTGCAAAAACATCACAGCAAACCTAAAAACACAACAGCAAATCAGATGTAGAGCAAATCAGAAAACACAACCGCAAAACTAAAAACACAACAGCAAATCAGATGTAGAGCAAATCAGAAAACACAACCGCAAAACTAAAAACACAACAGCAAATCAGATGTAGAGCAAATCAGAAAACACAACCGCAAAACTAAAAACACAACAGCAAATTAGAAAACACAATGGCACAACTAAAAACGACTGCAAAACGAAACAAAAAAACAGAAGCTCATCAGAAAACAGCAGAATTAAAGACACAACAGCAAATTAGAGAGCAACAACACGCAAAACTAAAAACAATGGGAAAAACAAAAATGAAACAAAAAAGAACAGCAACAGAAGCGCATCAGAAAACACAACAGCAACTTCATAAACATGACAACATTAACTCAAAACAGAAAGGAAAATCAAATGCTAATTGCTGACTGGCTACAGCATGCGGCAGTCTGAGAGACTGAAAAACGAAGAGCTTCCAGTATGTTTATAATAAGAAGAAATATGAGCTTAAATAAATCTACTGAAGCTTTTATTCATGCTTAATTTATCAAAGGCATTTATATGATGTTATTTTAGACATTCTCTCAACTTTGCACAGCGTTACTCTGAGTATGCAAACACGGCCACTGTATAAATGTCATCTGCAATATTATCTAACTCTAAATATATATTTCGGGATAAATGAGTGAAACTGTAGCTCCTTTGACCTGTTCAATTGTGGGTGTAATGGAGGTCTAACACTGAGTCAGGGAAACCGGACTTTGTGGAATGTTGCTTCCCTCCAGCAGTGCATACTGCTGAACAGCACGTCTGCAGGAACTGTAATTTGGTCCACAGACTTAAAGGCCTCTGGTTTAGGGTCCTTAATGAGTAGGTAGCCTCTGAAAGTGAACTCTGGACAGTAATTTATGTCACAAAACGGCAGTGATTTTTTTTTTTTTTAAAGTGCGCCTGTCAAAACTCTGTTTATGGTCAGAACAAGGATGGCAAGTGGTCTGTACCAGACTTCAGTCCTGATGTGCTTTCTCTTAATCTGGGATGAAAAAGCTTGCACACCTGGTTCTTAAATTGTAGGAGCTTCTGGTGAAAATACAGGCTGCAGAAAAGTATTTCCGCAGCCCAGGTTGTCCATGTTGCTTCAGTCTTTGTGAAAGTATCCCAGAGGATTGTCGTCTTGTATATACATGGTATATTATATATTAAATAAAAGAAAAGGGGCTCGTCCATATTCACTGGATGAATAAAAAATATTATTTCACATCATCTGGTTATAAAATGTGCACATGAATGGGTCAGTGTGTGATATTTTTTTGTTGTTGTTGTCTTTTTCCTTTGATGCAAACACTGTCTAACAATTAAAGCTGAAGTCATATATCTCCAGGGTTAGTCACTATTGCAAGCTTTTGCATCTGGAACTCTGTTTAGAAATTTGAGAGGGGCGCCACACTTCTCACCCCTTCCTTCAGCTTTATAGCCAAGTGGCAGCAGCACCATGCTGATGTTTAACAATCGCAAAACGTTGCCTTAAGTAACATGGCAATCCCTCATAAAGTAACACAGTAAAATAAACCCATAAAAAAGCAAATTTGTTTAGGATGAAATTTGTACTTGAATTTCCTATTGAGCATTTATCAGATTAACAGTCAGTTTTTTATTTCTGTTGCTTTTGTGCTCATTTTTATTGACATGCTATTAATTACCCAACCAAAATGGTATAGGTATTAAATTAGTTTTTCTAGCCAGTAAAACTAGTATAAATCAGATTATGCAACACTTAATTCCGGTCCACTAACTTGATTGGTCGAGCAGTGTTCCAAGAGTGCTTATATTTCCTATAACCACACTGGGACATTTCACTGTGTGTATCACGCTGCCTGTCTGTGTCCGCTACGTAAAATTCCACTTCCTAGTTACTAAGGTACTGTTAGTGACATAATCAGCAAATATGGCAACCGATACTTTTCAGGAAAATAAATTTGAGCTCAAAATATGAAAGCTCATCAGATGAAGATGAAAAGGAAGAAGGGTCACCAATTTTACTGGAAGCACCTTTAACTGGAATGTACAACTCAATGTGAGCTAGATAGCCAGCTAGCCGACGGGCTCTCAAGTGATTGTGGCTTCTTCAGGGATCTATTTCCACTAGCAGAGCAAAAACAAACAATATTTGTCCATATTTTGTCTTGAAATATCAGTTATTGGATATAAATTTCTTATTTATAGAACTGTTGTATAAAAGCAGTATCACACTCGCAATCATGTTGTTACCTATGGACAATTCACAGCCGTGCCTATATTCAGTATAAACGCACTCTTGCTCAGGCAGTATTGCTTAATTATTGTATGATGCTTATCACACTTCCTATAGAACATTGTGTAATATGCCTCATCATACACATTTTCTAGAAGGTTCCTTTCACTGAAATCCTTATAAACTCTGTATCCTGGGACAGGAAGGTTGTTTGTTACTAACGATTTTTCTGCCAGTCCTACTCTACCGTTCATTAAGTAAGGAATAAAACAGGACAGCGGGAAGTAATCAGCAATGTGCTGGAGTGATGCAGTCTGACATGAAGTGGAGTTACTGTTACCAAAAGTGGATTATTTTCCTATAACAGCATGTCCTGAAGTGTTTCATTCCTCTTTTACCACAGCAATTTGCCAACAGTTAGCAATTCTTTGTATTTACTGGACTGGTAATTTGCTGTACTTTTTATCCATTTATAGTTACGTTTACTGTTGTGAATGTCCACAATTCTGGAGTCTAAGATTTACAGCTTTACCTCTGACTGTTAAAAAGCTGTAAATTAAAAGCTTTTCCTGTACAAGACAGGATGTAGACATTCACAACACTTTTAGTTTTTATCCATTTATAGTTACGTTTAATGTTGTCAGCATCCAAGTCTTCCATCCTGAAGACTTTTTCTTGTCAGAAAACTTAAAGGAACAGTTTTACCTCTGTTGCGAAATGCTAACACTGGAGACTCCTTCCATAAATGCTAAATAAACATCTCCCTCACCTAAAACTTAAGCACCCTCCACTAAATTTCAACAGTTACACATGATTTTTAATCTGTTTATGTGGAATGTCTGCCATACAAGTCCCTATGTAAGTTACTACAATAATGTATTAGAACAAGTGCATTAATATAAACATTGCATCTGACCTACTGTCTGAGTAACACCTTCTGACTAATCAGAATCGAGCATTCAGCAGCACTCTGGAATAAAATGCTTTTTCATATGTACTGTATATGCATAACACTACCTGTTTATCATCATTGGTGCTGACAACTTAAAATCAATTATATATGTTATTACATATATTACATATTACAAATTATAGAAGAAACAATAAATAAATAGAGAAGAAAAACTACATACTCTCATTTTTAATAGTTTAATTATTAGAAAGATTACTATGCAGAAAATATCATGGCCATTATTCCTCAGTGATGATGCAATGCTTCACCAAATCACAATTGTGTTCACAGACTAAAGAACTTGTAGATTTTCAAGATCTGCCCCAATGGAGTGATGTGATTGCCACGGCCATGCTGTGTATTTCCCAAATGATCATCACTAATTGGCTTTTGGGGAGAGAGAGAGAGAGAGAGAAAGAGAGAGAGAGAGAGAGAGAGAGAGAATGGAAATTTAAATCCAGGGAGAGAGGGAGGAGTGGAGCAGCACCCCTATGTCATATGGCTTTGATGGGGCTAGAGCATGCTGTAACCACTTGTAAGTAAATATGACTGGAAGACATCGTTTTGTGTCTTTGAGTAATATGGATGAGCTTTGTGGAAATGAAAACATCTGTCTCCAGCTGTGGTGTCTTTGAAGTTGAATTCCTGAAAAAACAAACAGATGCTTAAGAATTAGTTCCATTGCAAAATCCCTAACAAGGTACCAGTGCATGTTGTTCCTATATTATGAAGAAATATGGCTGGGTTTTTTTTTCACTTGCACCACAAAGTCAAAGTGCGTGCCATGTCTTCTCATGTGGCTTCACGTTGACTGTCTTTTATGTTCTTACATCAGAGCGCATGCTCTTATCATCATCACACTGGGTATGTCATATATTATTTAGGAAAAATTATGTTTTTGGTTAGCTACATGTTGAGCTAACAACAACCAGTGGCTATTAATATCTCTTAATGGCTCTTAACCTCAGAGTGTGTATCTTTCACACTACCAGTTTTGTGATCGTGTGAAAAGAAAGATGAGAAGGCAAAATAGATGGAAGTGGGTACATTTTAGAAACTACTGTATATGTCTTGCACTGCATGACATTAACAAACACGTCAGTGAGACAAAATGAAGGTCTATAATTTCATCGGTCATTTTGGTTATAACAAAATTATGAGCCATTTTGATTAAACTCTGAGAAAACAAAGCTGATAAGTGAGCTTGGCCCCTTCACAGACATGTTTGAGATTTTTTTGGTCAGTTTTTGTTATAAAAACACAGAACCATCTAAATTACTCTTAATCCAGAGGTGATTTCCATTCAGATGTTGATTCACATCCAAACAATTTGAAGACATGCCAGATGACCACTTTAAGGACATTTGATTTTGTCTAAATTGACCGAATTATAGGTAAAGTATCTCTTTTATTAAAGGCTTGATCTTATTCTCTTTCATTCTTCCATTGAGGCAGGGAGTGGAAGACAGGAATTTGGACCAGATGGAAAATCAGTTGTCTGGCCTCAGCAGTTTCCAGAAGGTGTGGTACCTAGCCTACTGCTGCTGATCCGTCTGCAACTGCTTTCACTTTTTTCAGTCTATAATTTAGCTCCAGTTCACTATCTCTATCATCGGTGGCACCATCCTTGCATCGCCAGCGCTCATGAATTTCATTAGGCAAGCTTCGGAGAAAGAATGCACTCGTATTGGTTAAGGTTAGGAGAGCAGTAAAGACTTTTAAACCTAAAATATGCCATCTGTGCTATGACATCTCCTAGACATTGCCTATAAACTCTTGCCACAATTATACCACCTCATGAGAAAAGCGCAGTGTGTGTGTGCCATTGCGCTAACCACACACTGCCAGTGTCTGATGACCTACACTTGGACATGCCGCAGCGGGGGATTCGCCATGCATTTGGCAGCCAGATGTTGAGCTTTGGTAAACGTTGTTGTTGTTTTTCATTAAAGACTTCCTGGCTGATACAAATTGAAACAGTACAGAACAATTCTATCATCTACCAATATACTGTATATACAGATATTCTTTTTGGTATAATGTTCTTTCTAAAGATGTGTGTGTTAGTAAGGGGTCAGTTAAGTGTTTTATTCTTATGTAAAACAGCAACATTTAGTGGCTGAAATTTGTTTATTAAAAAAATAAGATTTTACAGTTTAAACTGGATATTTTGTACAAGTACAGAACTCTGTACATCCCTGACTATACTCTCAGTGAGCACTTTTTTATTAGGAACACCTGTATACCTACTCATTCATGCAATTATCTAATCAGCCAATCGTGTGGCAGCAGTGCAATGCATTAAATCATGCAGATACGGGCCAGCAGCTTCGGGTAATGTTCACATCAGCCATCAGAATGTGGAAAAATGTGATTTCACTGATTTTGACTATGGCATGATTGTTGGTGCCAGACGGGCTGGTTTGAATATTTCTATAACTTCTGATCTCCTGGGATCATCACACACAACAGCCTCTAAAGTTTACTCACAATGGTGCAATAAAGAAAAAGCATCCAGGGAGCAGCAGTCCTGCAGACGGAAACACCTTGTTGATGAAAGAGGTCAATGGAGAATTGCCAGACTGGTTCGAGCTGACAGAAAGGCTACAGTAACTCAGATAACCCTGCTGTACAATTGTGGTGAGCAGAAAAGCATCTCAGAATGCACAACACATCGAACCTTGAGACGGTTGGGCTACAACAGCAGAAGACCACTTCTGTCAGCCAAGAACAGAAAGCTGAGGCTGCAGTGTGCACAAGCTCACCAAAACTGGACAGTTGAATACTGGAAAAATTTAGCCTGGTCTGATGAATCTCGATTTCTGCTGAGGCACACAGATGGTGCCCTAAGCATGAATGCCTGGGCCCAACCTGCCTTGTATCAACAGTCTAGGCTGGTGGAGGTGATGTAATCATGAGGGGAATGATTTCTTGGCACACTTTGGGCCTGTTAATACCAATCAATCATCACTTGAATGCCACAGCCTATTTGAGTATTGTGGCTGACCGTGTGCATCCCTTCATGGCCAAAATTTACCCATCTTCTACTTCCAGCATGATAATGCACCATGTCACAAAGCAAAGGTCATCTCAAATTGGTTTCAAGAACATGACATTGAGTTCAGTGTTCTTCAGTGGCCTTCCCAGTCACCAGATATGAATCCAATAGAACACCTTTGGGATGCAGTAGAACAGGAGATTTTCAGCATGAAAGTGCACCTGAAAATTCTGCAGGAATTGCATGTTGCAGTCATGTCAACATGGACCAGATTCTCAAAGGAATGTTTCCACCATCTTGTGGAATCCATGTCACTAAGAATTGAAGCTGTTTTGAGAGCAAATGGAGGCCCTACCCAGTATTGGTATAGTGTTCCTAATAAAGTGTTCTGTGAGTGTATATCACACTAAATATAACTCAGCACAACTGTAAAAGTCAGACACTTCCTGGTCAGAATAGAGTTCAGTTATATAAATCTCGCTATATGAAAATGGTGTGACTTGCAAAAGCACAAATATACTGTAGCACAGTGTATTTTGGGTGAATGCAAATTTAAGACTGCAACACTAGAGCATCATACGTAGTAAAAGTTCCTCTGTAATAAATGAAACCGCATACAGACGGGTGACAAAAACAACATAAAGTCTCTTATTAGCCACCAAAACAGTTTTGATGATGGTGATGGAGAGTACAGTTCAAAATCTCCCATAGGTGTACAACTGGGTTATGATCTGGTGGCTGTGAAGGCCATAGCATATGATTTACATCATTTTCATACTCATGGAGCCATTCAGTGAGTGCTCGTGCCTTGTGGATGGAGAAGGAGTCATCCTGGTAGAGACCACTCCCATTAGGATTCCTCATAGGAAAAAAGGTGATCAGTCGGAATAACTGTATTGTTTTGCAGAGACCCTGTGTGTATTATTGAAGGTTTTGTGTAAGCATTAATGCATAAGACAAAACATGCAGCCTGGATAAGTGTGAGACAGTTGGATTACAGTATGAACTCTGTAGCAGCTGCAGCTGGAAAAAGGAAGAGAGCCTAATGCCAGGCTCATTCATGGCCTTGGGGAACAGCCGGGGTTTGGCACCAATTCTTACCGACAAGCATAGTTGCATGCCAGCTTGACCTTGTTCTGTTTTTTTATCCCTCCCTTTTCAAAATCCTTCAACTCAGAATATTGTTGAAAGACACTTATCTGAATATCCTGGAGGTGGTGTTATTTAGCCCACACAAGCAGATTTTGAATATTCAAATGGACTTGTATAAGAGCATACTTTTGCAGTTTAAGGCACAATTTGACATGGGCCTGTTCCACCATGATAGCTTCACATAATTTTATCCATAATTTTATTTTACTACAGTCCCAGATCTGACTGTAGCTGCAAAGGGACTCAGGGCCCAACTGAGCTATCATGAGGCCAGTGGTTTGCATGGTGGATACACAAGCACTACAAGTGTTTCCTGATGAACAAAAAGGCGTAGATGGTTGCACGTCCCTGCAGGACCATTAAGCCCATGAATCAGTGTAGTCATCTCTAAGCCCATATATAAATCAGACAGGCCCAGACAAGGGAACATTCTTTTTTTCCTGCAAAACATTTATTTACAATGACATTTTTATTCTGTACTGTGGACCAAACAGCGTGAAAGATTTGCTGTGTACTTGACCTCAGTCTGGGCTACATAAGCACTGTCCTTTATGTAACTTCCAAAACAGGGCTTACATACTGCAGCATGTGCCTGTCTTTCTACTTTTTAATGAGATGTAAAAAGTGTATTTCATCGGATCAGCTTTGTTTCCTCGTACATGGAAGGTTTTTGGCCAATTCCGTGTACATGATGTAAACCTAGAGACTGTTTAATGTACTTCACACTAGTTTGAAGCGAGCTTTTAAAACAGAAACAAGATATCCAAGGTAAGATACTGACTCTGTCTGAAAAACCATTTTGTATTGGATATCCTAACTGCAAAAACATGCAAGACACAAAATCAGCCAAAAACAAATTTTAAACTTTCTGCATCATCTATCACTTCAGTGATCTGTTCTTGCTAAGCCAACCATATTTTCAGTGATCACATACTTCAGTCATTTCAGATCAGCAGTAATGAAATATGGAGAAGGAAATATTTCAGCTCCAGGCACCAAGACAAGACCCTGGCCTGTGATGAAGTTCCAGGGTCGGCTGTAAGCTGAGGGGATCGTTCTTAGGGTCTCGTGGAGGAATGTCTACTCAGACTGTCCCTCAACTGGTGATGAGTTCCAGCTTTGAGTGAGCAAAGGCTCTGTTAATCAGCAGCATCCCCCAGCCTCATTCCTCTTACTCGGTGCTGCCAGTTCCCTTCATCGCCCCATTTACCACCAAGGACAGTTTACTTATTTCCCCCGCAATGCTTTGGGATAAGCTGTACGGGAACAGGGACTGGTCCTGGATCATTCGCCAAGGTTTTACAGGAAGCAGGTCTTCGGCCTTGTGTGTTGCCCATCTTCAACATTCATCAGTGTTAGTCACACTTATTTCCAGACCACTTATCTGATACAACTACTATGTCATAGTAGTATAACGTCATGTGGTGGATCTGTGAGTCTTATCATACTAGAAATTGAAAAGAACCAAGGGGACATAACACGCTTGTTTGGTTTGGTTCATCCATCACCTTGTCAGAGCCAAACTTTCTGGCCAAATATTACACACAGGGAGAACATTTATTCTCATGCATCGAGCCATCCACGTGCATTTGCCAGGCTCTGGCATTCAGCCTAACAGGATGGTTGCACGCCATGTGAAGTCACTGGCCCATGAAGGAAACAGTAATTTGTAAAAAGAGAATTTGAGGTGTATATTGAACTGAACTCTTCAGGTTGCTCAGATGATTATCAGGTGCAGGGAGATCAATTTGTCCATCAGCCTGCTAATTACTTACAAGAACAGTGATAGAGAATCCAGGTCTTGCGGGAATCCAACAGGGTGAAAGATCAGGCATGTTCTACACGTCGTTTCACACTTCTGCTGCCCAAAAACATGCTACAAGAAAAAAAATTACACAACTTGACAACTTTGGGGAGTGCTGGACATGCATGTGGCTACATGTCTTTGTGTGAAGCTGCCATGAACAGATCCCCGAGGCGATGTCTTACCAGCCATGCTTTAGTCTATTATCATAGTTGTTTTCTAGAAAGACACAAAAGCACTGACTTTGTCTTCATTGCATGAGACGTTGTGATGGACAGATTCAGGTGGAACTGATTTGAGTCATGCCATTTGCCAAACACTAGGTTGTGTAATCTAGTTCAATAAATATCAGTGTAATTAAGGTAAGCAAAGGATTATTTCAAATATAGATAAAAGAAAAAAAAAAACTGGGATGAGATTTTCATTTGACACTTCGACCTCAGTTCCTCTGTGTTCCTCAGCAGGTCTGTTTGTGATGCACGAAAGATCAGTAATGTTGCGTGATCTCAGACTTGGCTGTACCATGCCTTCTTTGTCCCACTGAGACAATGTCACATCAAATCGCATCAATCACTCAGACATGCCCGAGATTAGACAAACGACATCACCAGCTGAGAGTAAACCATAGAATTTTCCTGGAATCACATAAAATAGCAACTTAGAGGAACTAGTAAATAAACTGGGTACCTCTGGAAAGGGCGCCAGCAGTGGATTTCGTGGTTTGTAGCTCAGAGGTCTGCTCTTTGCCCACTGCACATTCCTAAGAGGAAACTGAGAGAGGGGCCATTATACAAATAGCCATAGCTCTGCCAAGAAGGAAGGACTAGGCTGACTGTGTTGCCAAATGCTTCAAGATCTTCAAGATGCCTCGCTCTAATCCTGCACTGCTTTACACAACAATGGAGGCAAGTGAACCAGTGAACAAGTCCTTCTGACACACAGTCATATACAAACACAGCACAATAGTATACTATAAATATTCATGTCTGTTATACTGTTGCACTGTGTTTATATGACTCCCTTCCTTGCTTTCTGAGTATATACAGTGTTTACTCTATAGGTATTATATATCATTCATGTCCCTCTTTGTTATTTCTCCATTGTCTTTTAAAAGTGATTAGAGGAAAACACCTATCAAGCCTGGGTTTGAAGAATAGGCATTCCATGTTGTCCTCTTTCACCCAGCCACAGATGGCTCCAAACTCCTCTTCTTTGCCCTTTAACAATGTTTTCTCTAGGCATTACATTGCCATTATTATACTGAGGGCTTGTTTGTGTTTATGCGACTCCATTTTCTTCACGAGCTTGGATTGTGGTTATCGATGATGTAAGCAAAACATAGTAATTTTCTTTAATCACAGGTCTATCCTTAGCGGATCTTCATTGTCCAATCTGATATGGACAACACATTATTGCACAATCTGTCATCGAATTCGGCCAAGATTTTATTCGGATCATGTCATACTGTGTGACAAGTATTAATCTTAAAAGAATGTTGACATCACATAGCTTAAAATAGGCTTTATGGGCTTTAAGGGAGAAATAATGTTCTAAACTGCAAAATTATCAATTAGAATACTGTCTGCATTACAAATCTAACCTTAAATGTTTACACAAATCACAAGAAAGGTACAGATAATGTTTGTGGTACCCCCTCCCCCTCTCTTTTACTGACCTGACATATAAGAAAATCTGAAGTATGATTTTAATCTTAAATCTAATTAATTTCTTCAAACAAAAAGTACACCATAAAGATTTCAACAGTCCTTTTGGGTGAATCTTATAGAGTCTATGGACAGGGTTTCTCTTTCTCACAGATGATTCCAAATAGTACCACTTTAGGGAGCTTAGAAGAATGCAG
Organism: Pangasius sanitwongsei; assembly: GCA_037576675.1. Taxonomy (NCBI): domain Eukaryota; kingdom Metazoa; phylum Chordata; class Actinopteri; order Siluriformes; family Pangasiidae; genus Pangasius; species Pangasius sanitwongsei. Next base: position 8,795,390 of record CM075012.1, read on the forward strand.
AGTATAAAATGTTCCTTGAGGGTTCTTTGAATAGTTAAAGGGGTTTTATTTGGAACCCTTAGGGAAACGGTCTTATAGGGTTCTACGTAGAACTTCTATGGGTTTCCCTAGAGGGGAAGAAGACTTTTTTTTTCCTAGTGCACTACTCAAGAATGTCTCCATCCATCATATGCACTGATTTTGTATTAGCTACTAGTGTTTATCTAACAGTTTACCTCTATTAAGGCCTAATAGAAAAAAGTGGAAAAAAACCCATCTATCATACCAGAAATATTTTACAATGCGATTCCTTAATAAGCTAGTAACTATTTAAGAGCAAATCATGAATTAACTTAGTACTTATTTGAAACTGATGCATTGTCATCAATGACTGAATATGAGAAGGAATGATTTATTCTGATAGTAGTTGGATATTGGATAACATAAATTTACGGGGTGAACTGATACATTACCTTATATAGTAACAGCCAGGAAAAGATCATGTGCTAATGTAGGAATTCTTTTAAATAGGATACCTATTTGAAAGATATATTAGACTGTGAGCACTACTGTTTCTAATGCTTGCAGCATGACTGAACTGGAGCACAGGCCTGGTGATGACTGACAGCGGACAGGAGACACACACCTTATTTCCTGCCCAGGTGAACATTCCAGCAGTTACACACTCAGGCAGGAGGTGAAAACAAGAGCCAGGAAAGTGCCTACACAAGCAACAAGAAAGAAATATGAAGATAAAAGTGACTGCATGTGTGTGTGTGTGAGAGGGAAAGAGCCTATGCCTTTAGTACTTCAGCAAACGAGTATAATGCTCCCTCATGTGCTCCTGCTTTTACTCCCCACCACTATGCTACAAGCTATAAAAAAAAAAAAAAAAATACACACACACACACACACATACACAAAACCATATTATTCAGCTACAAAGCACTGAATGTACTAGAATGTAGATGAATCACATGCTCGTCCCATCTCGTCATAATTTAACTTAATGTGTAATTGATACAAACAGTTCAAATCTGTACTGGTGGAAAAAAAAAAAAACCATTCCAGAGAATTTGAGCGAAAGCATTAAACTATCAACCAGTAAATGCCCTTTTCCAAGCAAATCTAATTTGGGGAATGAGTAATAGGAAATCACTGTTTACTCCAACTGATGAATGAGTCAGCGTTTTTCTGTTAACAACACGACTTCTCGGTATAGTTGTGGGGGTGAGGAGCGTTGTCAACATCAGGGAATGTACTATCGTTATGACATGAGTTATCGGTCTGTGAGCTGCAGGTCAGCGTAAGTGGGAGCTTCAGTCTTTCACTTCTGGCTTTGGTGCATTACAGCTGCCCCCCTGAGTATGGCTGAAGCATTACACATGCCCTACAGTCAACCAGGCCTTTGGGTTGTAGAGGCTGAAACTGTAGCGTGGCAGCGTCTAATTTTTTTTTCTTGTGTATTTTATTATTTCACATATTTTACATTTGAGGCACAGTGCAGGAATACAATGTGAATGGGATGCCGGGCTAATTTAGAGTATCTGAAAGAAACCCAAATAGACATTAGCAAAACATGTTAAACTCCACACAGATAGTAATGTACAGTACCTGCTGTGCCAACAGGTTATGCCGTAATACATTAAATAGTGCATTATGTTAAGTAAGGGTGGCACAGTAGGTAGCGTTGCCAACTCATCACTCCAGGATCTCCGCTTCTATCCTGAGCATGAGTTAGTGGAGATTCTATGCATGTTCTCCCAATGCCCTTGTTGGTTTCCTCCTGCCTCTCAACACCATGCCATTAGGCAGACTGGTTAGTCAAAATTGCCCCTCAGTGTGAATGAGTGTGTACAGTGCCCTGTCCAGGCCGTATTCCCACTGCACACTCAGTGTTCCTGGGAGAGGCTCCAGATCCACCATGATCCTGACGAGGCACTAAGCATGAAGAAGAATGAATGAATGATCTAAGGGAAAGAAAAAAAAAATTCCTGTAATTTTCCTGTAACAAGCACATCCCACAACTTTGACCATGTGAAGGGAGCTCCCATGCCAACGTAAACATATATATTCAGTGCATGTAGGGGGAAAAAAGTACAGTAAATCGACACTGTAATGCAATAAAACAAATGTAAAATATAAAATATTCACACAAAACCATAAAAATATCATGAAACCATATCAAGAGGTGACTGTCCCATTTTTTTTATTTTGTCACATAAATAAGAAATAAATGAATTAGCCATTAGGAACAGTGCTGAAAACCCAAGACATTCGTACTGCAGGTGAGAGCAGCCAGGCCTCTCCACACAAGAAAAACTCAGAATAAATCAACCCCAAGCCACTGGCATCTATTTTACATTATATACACATGAAATTTATAATGCATTATTTCACACCCTCAACCCAGTAGGAAAACTCAAATGCCCTGCACCTAAAGGTAAGTGAAAACAGCAGGATGCAGCAAAACTCTAAGCGGAGGTAAAGGTCACGCTTGTGTCTCGTTTTGCCCCTGCTGATTGACTGGCAGTCACAAAATGACAACTGCATGAATGGCAGAAGCACAGGATGCTTCAGCCACTGTGCTTTTATGAGATGGTGACTGAGGTCATCACGATGAGCCTCGGCCAACAAACGCAGCCAGACGCATATGCAGTGATTTCATGCTCAGTCCAGCCACACCCTGGAGTTTCTGCGGCTGTGTTGCTTTTCCAAGGTCAAAGGGCACGATATCTAAAACGAGACCATATGAAAAGCTTCATTGTGGCATTAAAGGGTGGAGGGTGACAAAAAATTCGAAACGTTCGGCCGCTTAACATCAGGATCCATGGTTAAAATACATCCTGTATGACACAATTCTCTATGAATTATTCAAGCAGACATTAGCGCCAAAGTTAACAGCAGCTGTGTTTTGACTTGAAGCGTAGTTACATAGGATGCTAGGATGGACATTCCATGTTAAGACACATTTTGACAGCAGTATGTAGGCTTTGTAAATGAGCACCCACATTAACATGAAACTCAAGATGCAATGGATAAAGCACTCATAAAAAGTTCCACTCATGTGAGAAGCTGCACCCAAGTACTGACTGGAGCCTTCCAGAACAATCACTTAGAGGCCATTTTCCTGGACGGTGCAACCAGCACTCTTCTTCAATAAACATTAAACTCTTTGATACAAACTTCGATACAATTGTGTGAATACTTGGTTAAATTATGAATCTTACACATTAAAAATAGTATTTTTCCAGTTTGGGTTACTGGAAACAACTGTGAGGGTTTGTTGCAATTTGACAAACACTAAAGACACTTAAATGCATCCACCTGGCTTTTAGCCTCTTTTGTTTCATATAACACTCATTTCATCAACACAAATATAATATTACAGGACATTTTGGTCAGTGGGAATAAGTTAAAATAAATTAAAGTCATATATAACAAAATCAAGCAATAACAAAACCAAACCAAAAACTGAAACATCCTGGTCTAATGATGACGTTTATGTCACGGCAAACATGCCTAACAAAAACCCTCCATAACTCTGACACGGCTTTGTAAATTAGGCTCACTAGTAAAATGCATAGATGTTGCCCAGAGATTTGTAATTAGCCATTAACTCTTAACCCAGTGCTCCTCCTCGTCCTCCTCCTTATCATCATATTTTGCAATGCAGATTCTTCAGTTCACACACACACACACACTTTAACACAGTGTTACAATAGGCTATGTGATACGCGTGTGAAATAACTACATAATAAAAAAAAAAGTGCCAAACTGAGAATCAAAAAGCATCTCAACTTTAAAATTCATAACAAATGGAGACATTTATAACTTCTGTATATACACACACAACTTGCAAAAATGAACACACAACCTTCCCTGATCGGTTAAGGCCAAAGTGCAGTGAGTGTGTAGTAGATTCGCACATCTTATAGGCTGCTACACTCCATGTGAATGTTCCCAGCTTTGTTAATGCCAAATGTGATAGTAGCTTTACACATTTTAATGACTGGACAAACTCACATAAAATGAAACAAATGTACCATCTACAATAAAATGCAACACAGTTCTTCCTTCAATCATTTTTCCTTTTTTTAACAGTACAAAAAAAAAAAAAAAGATTTACATATTTACATAGCTCCAGCATCCAGTGGAATAAGCCAAAGGCAACTCAGGATCATGTGAAGGTCCTGCTTGAAAGAGAAAAATCTGGACATCCATGTGGGCTTCAGCTAAGAGGTCTGTTATTGGAGGATAAAAGGTGCACTGGCTCATATACAGCAGCTCACTCATTGGTGAGAAGACACAGAAAAAGGAATTCCTTCAGTGTATCCAAAAGTCAGAGCCAGTGTGTGGTCAGAGCATGCCGAAGCCCTCGCTGCCCTCACTGATGGCCAGCTTCAGCAGTTTGTGCAGCTCCTCGTAGGAGTCGTAGGTAGGGAGGCACAGCTGGTTAAAACTAGAGAAGTACCAAGAAAAGAAATCCCAATTATTACTAATGAGATCACAGTGAAGGAAAGCCAATTGGTTCATATATTACTCAGTGGTGCAGAGCACTTCAATTCTGTGATGCATGCTAATCTTTTCAAATTACAGCACCTGCTGCGCTAAGCACACGAACCGAGGACATGGTCTGGCTGCTGGTAGGAACTATTACTAGGCCTATAATTTCCTTGAATGGATGTTAGGGATATTTCCAGAATCAAGATGTGGAAAGAGTGACAACTGAGCAAAGTAAAGTGCAGTGGAGCACAGCACAAAAACTGTTATATAATGTTACTGCTAGCACAACATGGTCACCTCGCATTTCAGTACTTCATAAAGCTAAAATGAAGACACTAACCAGATTCGTATAATGCGTGTGTACGAGTATGTGTCAATACTTGAGTCACAGACTTGCATTTAAGTCACTAGTCTCATTATTTGTAATTTTGACTTGGACTGGTTATCAGTGACTGGGTTTTTGTGTGCGTGTGTGTGTGTGCGCACGCGTTTACTTACCAGGTGTGTGCAGTTGGCAGCGTGCTGTGTGTTGGTGATGCTATGATTTGGAAGGAGGGGCAGAGTGTGTTGAAGCCACCGGGAGGGAGCTGTGAGGAACCGGTGGTGAACTGGAGGAGACGTGCAAGCTCTTCCTGAGTGAAGGAGGACACCACGGCCCAGAACCACTTCATCACCTGCAGACACACGCACACACCTCATTATGAACCTCTATCCTAGTAATTATATGAAATGGAAACGCATTTAAAACGGAATTAAAAAGAATTATGTGGTAACAAAATGGCAGTTGGAATGTTACAAACTGTAAATACATTTTCAATACTTTCATCAATATATCATTTTTTTTAATTCTATCAAATTCGAACATCCACTGTGAAAATCACTGGAAGTTATCTTTTAGGTTTCACACATATTTAAATGAACCAAACCCAATAAAAAAACATTACTGAGGGGTATGTGGGAAGAGCACACCCAGGCACTGGAAAAGGCAAAACTTTCATTTATTCATGAAGAATACGGTGACAGATAATGTAGAGAAAACAATTACAAGTGTGTGACGAAGTGATCCAATGCTAAATAATAAATAAATAAATAATTGAATAAAAATATAAATAAGCTTTTTGTACACTTTGGCTGAGATATCCAGAATACACTGTACCTCTGTTCTCTAGTTCTATCCTCTGGCACTCGTTTTACCATTCTGCATATATGTTTAGCAGCTTGCATATCAAAAAATGTTTCCCACAGCCCAAAATCCACAGCAGGTTTGATGTACTGAATCTAGGCAGTCAGACCACACCAGGGTTTGTTTGGAAGCAGACAGAGACCACCACTCGCACGTTGTTTTGTTCTGCACTCCAATGTGACCGCACCATGGGGGGTAAACACACCAGGGTTCGAGTCAAACGGACTGAATGCTGCATGTGTGAAAGCACAAATACGTGTTTAACAACGTACCTTCTCTCTGAAGTGCCATGAGCCTCCAACGATAACAGCATGGGCTTTGAAATCCTGCACGTTGATATCGCCAGTACCACACATCAGCAACTGTGAAAACAAAACACACAACAAACCACTGGCGTAAATAATAGTAAAAATTGGAGGTTTGGTGGCGGGCATAAGTCTTAAGTGACGATACAGATAAACCATGCACAATCTAAACGAAAACATAAGCTAACAATCAGCTTGTCTTTAGTACAATGGTTCTCATGGTGAGGTCTTTGCCAGGGTGTCTGTGTTTTTTTTTAAATTCACTTACGCTGGTGGAAATCACAACGTACGATATCAAAGTTATTACATTTACTACTGAGTTCTTATAATTAATCTGGCCACTTGAACCGAATGACTTTAATCATTATGAATCAGGAGCTCAAAATCATTGTATACTTGGACCTGTGTTCTGTTGGTGGAAAGTTCAGAAACAGAAAGCTCTATGGCTCTACTAAATAGAAAAAAATACTATTTCACACATTTGTTGCACAATAATGTTAATGAAACAAATCTGTACTCAGGTGGTATGGAATATATTACAGTTATAGGGGTCCTTTGCTGCAAAAAAGGGTAAGAACCCTGTATGAGTATGTACAGAAAGCATAATAAATTTTTCCTCTTTCAGAAATCTTGACAGGCTTACCTCCAACTCATTTTCATCAAATATGGCCAAAAGGTTCTCAGGAACAAGTTCATTCAAACCTAAAATGACAAAACACCTTGGTTAGATCTGAACGCATTCGTGTAACGAAGTTCCAGTTTGAGGAGCTCGTACCTTTGAGGAAGTGCTCTACTTCATCCCTCACCTGACTGGCCAGTCTATACTGAGCCAGCAGATTCAGGTAATGCATCTTATTCTCGTTAGTGACGGCAATTTGTGCGCCACCTGATATCAGCTCCACCACCTGGAAAGATAGAAAACGTCATACATGTCAGAAAACACACAGAGCAATAATCTCCAAAACACACACAGCTACAACAAACAAGTGCTGTTTCCCCGCCCATACAACTATGACTGCTGCATCACACTCCCATTGGTGTCACGACAGTCAAATAAGTTTTTAAGTAAAAACGTTTGTCAGTTGTTTTTTAGCTAGATGTTGCAAATCAGTCATTTGGTTGAATGTGTATCACCTTTTCCAGTTGTCCTGACTTGCTGTACTTTTCCTCAGCAAATACAAGGTCCATTTCGCTCACGTCATTTTTTAAGATAAAGCAGACTTTTGTTTTGTAGAACTCTGGATCATCGGTCTCAAAGTACTGCCACAGCAAACAGTAATTAAAACCAGTCAGATGCATAAAACAAACATGCTTTACTTCTCTCAGAAGCAATACACATGAGTTTATCCAGGACTATGCACTTTAATATGAATCACGTAAACATCACGACAGAAACTGTTGCTGTGTGCAAACACAAAATGAATGGAGGAGTGAAAAGGAGGAAGCGTCTCCGCAGGCCCTTGTGAAAGTGAACAAGCAATGACACTACTAACTGGACAATGCACAGGCTTATAACTTTATATTAAATATGATATGGACACCTGTTAAAGGCTGTTATAGGAAAATAATCAGTGACGGAGTGTGTTGTGACGCATTACCACTCCAAAGTTTACTATCTCTCTGTAACAGCAAGTTCCTAAAGCGGTTTATTCCTCTTGTACCACAGCAATTTGCCAACACTTGTTGTGGAATGTCTGCAGGACAAGTGGAAAACTTAATGGAACATCTCTAACTGTTACAAAGCACTGACTCCTTCCAAAAATGTTAAGTAAATAAATAAATAGACTTCACAGTATCAACAATTATGATTTTATTATTTTTTTATTAATCTTAGATTTTTGGAGCATTTTGTAGAGCATCTTCCAATACAGTTAGTACTGTGGATTAGCTGTTACTAGAAAAATGATAGTGTTTGATCGATCTTATTTGATGACTATGAAGTATTAAAATTTACATTTTTGTGCGAGTTGCAAAATAAGAGCTGTGTAACACCTTGTAGTTCATGCGCAGGCCGATGATCTGGGCCAGGAATGAGCGAGTGAACCTGGCTCGCACTAGCTGCTTGTAGGCTCCTCCTAAAGCTGACTCGTACAGACACTTCCCCACCACACGCCCTGCAAACTCATACATCTTCAACCTCAGGTGAGCAGGACGCTCTGCGTTAGGGTGGACCTGCCAAACACACACACACACACACACACACACACACACACACACACACACACACACATTTCTAGTGATCTTTAGTCATAATTCACATTACACATTGGCCAACAACTTGCTGAATTTTTGTCGATGGCATGCCACATTAAAAACATTGGTAGAAGAAGATAATCATATACTGGTTTATTTCCCTTATGTATCATTCACAAGGGATAAGATTTACTGGCATATGTCTGTTAAGTATTGCTGCCAGACATCTGTAATGAATATGTATGTTTCACATGGTATAAGCAATCTCGGTATAAATCACTTGAGACTGCTGGGAGTTTCTTCACGATGTATGCATGGATACATACACCTAATTTTTTTTTTTAAATACAAACTGATTCCTTTGTCCTTTGCTTGTTGTAGAGCTTGCTGTAGATCATATGTAGGTCACATGACCACGCCATATCCGTAGCCTATACCTGTGCTTGGAAGTCAGTAACTTCCCTACAACCCCCAGAAGCATCACTGCTCAATTTATACAATGACTATATTTTATTGTTATTGTTCTGCACTTAAACCCTGGCCAGTACTTAGTTTTGTTTTGATTTTGGCCAGAGACGATAAAAAAAGGAGCACTTTCTGGAGTGAATCTTTACCTATATGTCAATTCAGACCGAATATGGCCTATATTACCTGGGGTTATTCCTATATATCATTCCACTGAAAGTAAAATACAGCATATTTACATATGTGCACATAAAAAAAAAAAAAAAAAAAAAAAAACTGCCATGATGGATTCATTATTGCATTTCATTAGTTATCATTATTTATCCTAGTTAATGAGGTTTCTGGGCAACCAAAACATGGGACTGAGCAGCACACTAGAACTGTACACCCCTACATTATATCAGGATACATTATATCCTAAAAATGAAAGCAAACAGGAAAACATTGAGGCTATAAGAGCTGATGCTTACCAGACCCTGGTTATTGTCACTGAATCGTGTGAAGAGCTGGTTATTGGTGTCAAACAGATTCTTACAGATGAGTTCAAACCACTCGCGCCTCGGCCCTCCCCAGTCCAGAGCTTTATAAAAAATAAAAATTAAAAAAAAAAAAGGACACACACCAAGTAATTCATATAGTCGCTATCTACACATTCACCCTATTTAAGTATTATAACATTTGAGAAACATCATTATATTTAACATAAAAACAGACCTTCTTCATCCTGAAACACCACCTCAAAGTTTTTACTCCAGTCTGATACAGAGAAGTTTCTGGTGGCCTTTAGAGACTGCAGAAAAAAAAAAAAAGACACATAAATCATGATGTTACGAACATTCAAAGGAACACTTCAAGCACTGATGAGTTCCAGCAGGTCAAGCTACTCACAGAGTCGAGAATGGAGTGGCGGCTGATCTTCAGGCAGGTTTTAATTCGTGGCCTCTTCGAGTGAATGTGCCTGAGCTCTCGCTGGAAAAAGCTCACCTTGTCCTGAAATGTTTCTGAGCCTCCTAACATCCAGAGAAAATACACAGTCAAAAACAATTCACCTACATAGTTAAGCAGATTCAGCTGCATATATTTTTCAAACTCACCAATGTTCTTGTGGAGGAAGCGAATAAATGTGGCTGCCATAATGTTCCTGTCCTTGCAGCTCAGCTCTACAGGAGGCTGGATCCCATCATCCACCACCAGCGTCAGGTACTTATGGATTGGGTCAGGCCCATGGTAGGTGAACTAATGGGAAAGTGAATAACCAATAAGCCCATTTTTTAAAAATCTTTTTTAAAAAGTGTATTTGCTGCTTGAGCAACTTAGACATTACCTTCGTTCCTGGGCACACACGAAAAGTGAAAAGACGCCAAGGAATAATCTTCAGGTAAAACTCCTTCACAGAGAGTTGCTGCAATATAACACAAATAAAATACATGTGAGAATAAAATTAAAAGAAAATTACTGACATTGCTAACCCGAATATTAATCACTGACCTTTGGTGATATGTAGCAGTAGACCTTTTTTGGTTTCTTGACCTTCTCCAGTTGGCCCTCCACTGGAGAGTCATGCTCTTCCTCATCATCGCCCATGGATGGCCGTCGTGGTGGGGTGAGCAGAGAGGATGCTGGGAACTGCCAGGTAGAGCTGCTGTAGTTCCCTGTACCATAGAGGTAGGCCTCGAAATAGATACTAATTCCTGGGGTGGACACGTTCTTCTCCACACAGTTCTTCTCGTTCTCTGAGGTGATTATAAACAAAAAGGGGGAAAACAGGCGAGGTGGTGTGAGAGGATGCACAAGAAACACATACACACGCACTCTAATGTTGGATTGATAATAGACATAATAATAGAGTGATAATAAAAATGCATCACGTATCAGGCATTCTTGATGTTCAAGCACCAATCATTTTTATAAAAAAAAAAATATTTGTGAACAAGCTTTGTGTAAGTTTAATCGCATTCATAAATTCATGTTGTGCCAAGAAGACAATCAACTGATTAGGGATATCTGTTCCATAACTTGTAGATGAAAGTCTGCTCCTTCATTTAATCATTCTTTAAGAATGACTTACTTAATGAAAAACATGTCAAAGGTGTCAATGTTCAACAGAAAATCATGTCATTTGAGACACATAACGTAACAAATCAACAATATGACAGCTTTTTATTGCCATAGAGAATGAATGATGGGCAGCATACTTCGACACAGTCCTGTGTGTTGTAAAACATTAACTTGTTTGTATCTAGAAGCCCATCCGATTTCATATTCCATAAATTGGGAGTCTCAGGACAAAATCAAAATTCAGACATGACAGGAAATCTGGAATGGATGAAATGGAGGATAATTTTTATACAGTCCTTCTGTGAACTGCAGAAAACAGCAAAGCTACCGGATCTCCAGAGATAGTTGCAGGGTTGTTTTTATTCCAGGTTTTGCAAAGTGGCTTTTTTTTAGCCCATCACACAGATGGTGTGCATTATATATTATCTGTGGTTGTACAGTTGAAAACTTTCACTGTATCCATTCAAATGTTATTACAGTCCAAATGAAACTGATTTTCATATTATTGTGGTGCAAACCATCGTAAAACTGTGTTCTCAGCAGTAACAGACTGAACCATGGTTCACTTGGACAAAGACAAGACCCCGGATTTCTGGGGGAGTCGGGGTTCTGTGAAGGTGGAGTGTACAAATCTGTCACAACAAACTGACCTAAAGGAAATGACTGCACCAAACGAGGATGGTGTGAATGCATGGTTAGAAATTACTCTTACTTGCCAGAAGTAAATGGAAGATACAGAGAGACTCACCACTAAGCACAATGATGTCAAACTCTCCATTACTGAGAAGTTGGTCCCTGTAAGTAATGCGTGCCCTGAAGCAGCCCTTTTTCTTCAGAGTGAGCCGCAGCAGAACCTGACACTGCGGCTTATTACAACAGACGGTCATGCCATAGTAATCTTCAGAGCTGTCCTCCTCCATAGTCCCCAACTAACAGAGTCAAAACAAATGCATGATATAAAATAAAACGTGATACTTAGAATATTGCAGTCATAGAATAAAATTGCCTATAAGTATGCAAATACAGGTCATGTAACACCAGTGTACCAGGGGAAGGGGGAGCTGAGTGTAGGGTCGGGCCAATTTTAATTCAGAGATTTAGAATAGAATCAGTATTTCTTGATGAGTGTAAAAGCGTGTGCACGTTTCTGTGTTTTTTCTGGTGTCGTTTCTGTTGACATTTTGTGAAACTGGCACATCAGGCATTTTATGATCTACAACAGAAAGCATTCTAATCATGTTTTAATCACAAGATGTTATTATTTTTTTTTAAAAAAACAGCGCTTACTGAATGTATATGCACACTGTAGTTGACCTCATCCACAAGAGAGACGGAGTTACTGGTAGGGTTGCCATACTCGTCTCGAGGCTCGATCTGCAGTGTGTGCTGTTGACCGTACGTCAACACCAGAGTTGAAAAGTGGTATGCAATCTTTGTTTTGGATGGCACCACCGTCCCTGTAACAAACACACGACATGATCTTTAATTCAGGAAAAAAAAACAGTCAATGATAGACAGAGAGGCAAAGAAACAAGCATGAAACTGGTATCATAAACAAACAATACAAGCACATCAATCAAAATGACAGACAAAAACAGTGTTTTCAAACAATACTGATATATTCCAAACTGGCTTTAGCACTCTAGTACATCGTGTCCATAAACACAGCTGACTAACAAGAAGAAAATCCTGGAAACCCTGCAGAAAGCTTACAAACACTTGACTAAAATGAGAAAAATGACTGGTAGCTCTATTACATAATGTTTTCATAATGTTACATAAAGGGGAAACTTTATCAAAGCAAAACTAGACAACAGAGATGATAAGGACAGCATGCTGTGCTCGCATCAGCTCTGAGCTCACGTTACCTGGTTGAAATACTTTATAATAGGGGCTATATGCCACATTGAGCCCCCCCAGTTTAACAGCCACCTCATAGCGGCCCGCCTTGCGCACAGTGAAGGTTACTTTCACCACGTTGGACTCGGGCTCCTGAAGGACCTCCTGGGTGACTGGAATGTCCAGAGCCAGCTCTATGTGAGTGATGTTCACCCTCAAACCCACGGGCCTATGAGCAGGAAATGGCTGGCCATTCTTATAGAAGAGCTAGGAGGAAAGTCACAGAGTTAGCATACTGTAAAATACATGTACCTTCTAAGAACCACTACCGTATTCATAAAGAGTATCTTATGCTTAGCCCAGGACACAATATGAACATCCTTTCAACACACTTAGTACTGTTTGTCTTTACTCTTCTACTCTTTTTAATCCCACTATCCGATGTCATACATTCAGAAAAACACTTGCTTGTTTCCTAGATTTCAGATTTGTTTACAAAGTTATAGGTGCACAGTTTCAAAAATAATTTAAGAAACAAGAAAGCATGCCTACACTGTTCTTGCTAGTGTAAATACCCCTGTTTTTTAATTTTAAATTGTTTTGGTTATAGGTCTAGTTAGCATATTTAGTTTTGTGTTTTATGTCATATGTTCTTTGCAAAGTAATACACCTATCTTGACTTGGACACCTGTGGACTATATATGATACGATATACAAAGGAGAATTCCTAGCATTGATCAAGGGGAAAATGGGTGATGGGTGGGAAAGTGGCAGAGTTTACAGCGTGGCAAGACTTAAAACATTTCTGTTCACCCATCAGTCTCCATCCAATCTGTCATAGCTTGAGCATTTTGCCAAAATGTTCATGATCCAGATGTGCAAAGGTGATAGACACAGATTCCTGAAGACTTTCAGCTGTAACTGCACACAAAGTATTGGGGGGGAATATTTATGCAACCAACAAATGATTCTTTGTTTGTTTAATTAGACTTTGTGTCACAATAGAAAAATATTTTGCATATATTCTGGGGGGAGAGTAAACCCAATTAAGTTCAGTGGGGGGGGGATACTTACGCAAATCACTATAGAATGTAGTTAAACCAATGTGTCTTCTTTGCAAAGAAGCTATTCATGTCATAAATTAATACAATTATTTAGTTGTAAATAATCGTATTATAATTATCTCACAATGACTGCTCACTTTTAACATAATGACAGTGTGCTTGTTGCAGTGCTGAGGATACCTGCACACGGAAGCTCATGGTCTGGCCCACTTCCTGGGGCTCCTTCCAGTCCCAGGAGACTTTGCAGGAGCGCGGGTCCAGGTAGTTCCCCCGCACATAGTCGTAAATGCTGCGGTCGCCACGACGCCCTGGGTCCTCATTCTGCAGGAAGCTGACCACACGTGCTGCGAGCTCACATAGGAACTTGATGGTGAAGACGAATGCGATGATGGAAACGGTTATTCCACCTAAAAAAAAAAAAAAAAAAAAGGTATAGAAAATGGAATATACAAGGTTAAGTCAGTTCAAGTGAAACAGGAACTGATTAATATTCAAGAATAAACATTGTATACTTTGAGATCTTAGTAACACAACAAGTGCCTAAAATTATTAACAGTGTGTCAAGAATTCAGCTGTTTGTTTAAGCAGAAAATACCCTGAAGCAGAAGCACATCACTGCAGAAGCACATCATACACACTTGTAGGCACTTGGGATTTGGGCACAAGGCAAAACTCACCAATCACGTAAAACATGAGGTCCCTTATCAGAAAGCACAGTGCAACAGTACAGCCGAATATCAGCGCTCCAGCTGAAAGAGGAAAACATGCAGACGATGTAATCTTGCATTACCGTGAATGAAACACTGACACAACGAACAGGAAGAGTATGAACCAAAGCCGATCAAGTACACTCTGGCCTCATTTACACCTAAAATCATTAACTATACTGAGTTTCCTTCATTGGCTCTCCTTGCTTTGTAAATGGAAACAGATTTCATTTGTACTCTGTTGAGAAGCAGCTGTATATCTACAACATCTAGCGATTTAAATAAAAACAGCTACTCCCTTGAAAGAAGTGAATGGGTGTGAGCAGCCGAGAGTGACAGCACCAAAACTAAAGAGAACAAACGTACACACATTCATGCTGTCAGGGTGTGGTGACATTACATAACTTACATAACTTTCTAACATATAACGATAGCCACGTAATATTACAGCAGAACTACCTAAGGCTAACAAAGGCACACGAAGTCTTCCTAATGCTGCTGAACTCACCGATGGACCACTTCTCATTCAGGCGCCTCTCAGCAAGGCTGTGCACCAGCTGAACCTCGTAGTCCTGGTCTCTGCTACCCCGGGAAGCTTGGAGAACCTTTACGCCTGTGGACAGCTTGATGTAGTCCTCGTAGTAATAGCCCCAGGCTGCCAGAGAGAGCTGAAGCTGGCTGTCAAACTGAGCGAGATCATCCAAATTAGTGCATCCCAGGGTCTTCAGACTATGAAGAAAAGGGAGTGAAGTAATGCTTAGTTCATATGACGCATGTATCACACTGAAAGAGTGCAAAGTGAAAATCCCAGCAGACTAGCAGCTTTGAAATACTCAAACCAGTCCATCTGGCACCAACAAACATGCCACGTTTGATGTGAAAATTAACTCAAACTATCGATCTGTATCTACACGATTTTTTGCATTGTGCTGCTGCCACATGATTGGCTGACTGGATAAATGCAATGTCCAGGTGTAAAGGTGTTCCTAAAAAGGTGGTCATTGAGTGTATATTGATTGCATATAATATTAGCATAATTTCAGTGTATGAGAGAGAGGAAAGAGAAGCCATTATCATTAAACATCTACATCTGAACAATGTCATATTTGTACTGGTTCAGTATCTACTACTACAGATTCATTTACTACGATTTATATAAATTGAGTTCCCAGTACTCTTGATGCAAATGTTATGGATATGATAGCAAATTGTGGTGTCATATACACATGATATGTAATTAAGGCACGTTTGAAAGACCTTGTTTTCACACAGCCAAAGCTGATTCATCAATTCAAATGATATTACTTGACCGTTTAAAACACACAAGCAATGCCATGTTCTTCTGTGCACGTGATAGCCATCGTGTATGATACAGTTCTGAACATGCTCGGAGTGGCAGCAGAGGTAGCAATGTAACGTGTGTAAATCAGTAACAAATTACACAGCCAAAGGGTTTTCAGAGCAGTCCATGTCCACTATGGCAAGAAACAGAGGTTGCTGTAGTATAATTTAGTCGGAGTCCATAGGGACATTTTCGAAATCCAGCCTACATTTCTAGGGAGCCATAGCCAGATACAAAAGGGACGAGAAACACTGGAGAGGGAGACTTTATCTGGGAAAAAATAAAAACAGGTAGACGGAAATTGATAAAAATACATTTTAATCTGTGCAAACTTAACCGTGAGATTATCTGTGACTAACCCTGAAAACCAATAGTTAATTTTTTTTTCCAGACCGCTTTAACAGGTCATAATATCACGACCACAGCTCTGTATGCTAGTAAAGTACAAATACAATGACACAAAACACACAAACGTTCTCCGTTTTAGTTATGAGAGAGCTTGTCTCTACTAAATTTGACTATCAAACTGAACACTTTAAAATATGTATGTATATATGTATAAATATATGTTTTAATATATGTATTAATATACATGTATTAAAACAAGTGCCTTAATATAAACTTGTGATTTGATTTACAGCTGGCACTGCTGTCAAAAAAACAAAAAAAAAAAAAAAAAAAACAATCAACACCTTCTGACCAATCAGATTTGAGAATTCAGCCGCGCTGTAGTATAAGAAATAATTGAGGAGTTTAACAGAACTGGTTATACTTACAGAATGAGAACAGAAACACCAGCTAGATTTGAATTACTAAAGCACAAACAGACTAAAGCAGACTCGGATGTCTGGAACAGTTTAAATGCTTGCGAGACATAAGTGCGATAAACCGTTTGATTTCTCATTTACTCACATCTAAACACCACATTATGCATAACGTCAAACAAAATATAATAACCAGAGTAAGAAATGCCTAAACATTACGACTACTGTGGACCTTATTGCTAAAATATCCACAAAGTGAAACTATTTCTCGAATAAAGCCTGATTTGTGTATTCGGTGTGTGTGAGAATGTTGCGGCACTCGCTGCAGCAGTGCAGAGACAGAATGAGTGGAGCAATGCTCGAACAGTCACTGCTGCAATGACCTCCTGTTCACTGCAGCTGGCAGAGCTCAATGTCATTCAGCTGGAGCGGCTGTGGTGGGCACTACTGCCCCCTCGTGGAACAACATGCAAACAACAATAACATGCAGCACCAAAAAAAAAAAAAAAACCCTTCCATGTAACTTTCCTAACTAGAGCAGACTTCCTTTGACCCAATAGGACCAAGCCTGTCTTGAATCTTCACTCTGTATATAAATGTTGTGTATGGTTGCTCTTACGTGTGGTAGTAGTGCTCGAGGCTCTGGGAGCACAGCCACTCCTGAAAGGCAAAGTCTCTGAGCAGACGGACGTTGGCTTCAGCGATGTCCCTCCAGCGCCGCTGTTCCTTCACCAACTCCTCCAAACGAGTCAGCACACTCAGACTCAACTCTTCCAGAGACTGCACATCTGTACAATCAAACATCCACACATATAAAGAGTAAGACACATGCAGGCTAAGAGAGGGCAAAGTAAAAGCTGCACTCCTACTCAAGAAAGATCTATGATTGGATATTCAATTTATGTTGTTTTTTTGTTTTTTTTTTGCTTTATTATAATCTACTGCCTATTCACCATGATACACAAAACCTCACCAGCATGTCAGCATTTTTGAAATGAAAATATATTTTGCAACTCTAATGATTTCAGATGGTGGCAGAGAATGAGAGTGTAATCAGTGCAAATCCCTTTAAGGGCCATGAACTTCCAATGCAATTTATTTTTTGGTTTGAGGTCAACAAACAAGCTCTAATTTCCTCCATCTTAAGAAATTAAAGTACCAAGCTGTACTTTTCCTTGTTTCGCTGGAGTGGTACCACCAAGAGAACATCCATCCATCCATCCATTCTCTACACCACTTATCCTACACAGGGTCACGTGGGAGCCTGGAGCCTATCACAGGGGCCTTGGGGCACAAGGCGGGGGACACCCTGGACAGGGTTACAACCCATCGCGGGGCACAATCACACACACTCCGGACAATTTGGAAATGCCAATCAGCTTACAACATATGTTTTTGGACTGGGGGAGGAAACCGGAGTAACCGGAGGAAACCCCCGAAGCACAGGGAGAACATGCAAACTCCGAGCACACAGGGCGGAGGTGGGATTCGTGGAGGTGCAAGGCAACAGTGCATATGGTGTACTATTAAGGTACATCAGTAGTCCTTAAGATCCAATTATGTAAATTTATACTATGCACTTTCAGGTAAAACATATATACTAAAAGTACAAAAGATGTACCATTAAATGATACTGTACCACACCATGCCAGCTAAAAAGAAACAGCAGAGTTTGGTAACTTTATTTCTGATACATACTATCAATGACATCAAACGCTAAACATTCCTGACCTTCAAATAAATGCTTGTATTCGGACAGACTATGGCCTTGCAGCCATTCTTCAATCTGACTTTCCTTGCTCTTCTTCCAGCGCAGTTCCCAAAAAAAAATCCATGAGACTGAACAGAAGATTAATGTCAGCAAGAAGCGCCGGTCCATCAGACCATCTTCAGCCTTGATCAGACCTCTGCGTGCTCAGAGAATACCAGTGGACTTCATGTAGATGGAGTCTCTCTCTCTCTCTCTCTTTCTGTTAATATCTGTATTCTGGGTCCTTTCAGAAGACTTGTTTTCTTCTCAGTGTTCTTCCCATGTTGTCTTCTGTACTTGAGTATCTCTGTAGGAGAAACACAATACCCCAAATTCAACATTCTGTTGATGCATACATTTGTTAAAAAAAATCTATTACAAAATACAAACCCAACCCTGTGGCTTATAGAGAGGCAACAAAAATGTCTTGTAAAGTAATGTAAATATTTAAAAAGCACAAAGCAGTGGGTGGAGGGTGTAATCCAGATGTATTCATTATGTATGAGCTACCCCAGTGAGCGGAATACTTATAACTATCTGCCATCACACCAGTGCACACTTACTACACATCTTACAGCCAGGCACTGGAACTGGAGATCACACTATGCAGCAGTTGATATTTTCTTAACAAATCGATTAATCTCATGGCCTTGAGTCTGCACATACGGCAGACCTTGTGTGCTAAAAGACACGCTGCTGCTGACAAATGTTCTGACTCCTTCACCTACTGGAAATATCAGAGCTCTGGGATCAGCTGGTGCTCAATACTTGATATGAGATACTGGTCTCAGCTTTTACTGCCATGTTATGCAAAACATCAGAACCACAATGCGAGCAAGCTTAAAGACAAGGGGTGTACTATGTTCACGTTCATGATCTGTGTTGTGTCAGTCAGCATACAGGATCATAAATTTAGTACATCAAAGTCAGTACATCTAATGGAACTAAGCCAGCATTTTAAGCCAGAATCAGAAATATATGAGATGTTTAAAAAAAAAAGTGCTGGTTTCCAGCATGAAGCTGGCTGCCATTCCTGAAAATCAAGGTCAGTTATACCTGATTTAACCTATGTGTTATCTTGCATTTCTTAACACTACTGATAACAACTGTAGATAGTCTAGAAAGTGCTGTAAGCTTTGCAGTGCGTGTGAGCTGAGGGTCAGGAGCCAGGTGTGTCAGGTTATTTGGCTGGCTAAACAAAACCATGGTTGCACTTTACCTGATCGTCCAGCACTGCTTATACTACAGTGTCAGCGACATTAAACCCTGATAAACGCGTAAACTTAAAAATTAATTAACAACAGCTGTAAGGTAATTCCTCTCAGATGCTAATAAATGAGGCGGGTTACGGTTAATTAGGCAGAAATGCCCATGTTCATTAAGTTAGCCAGACAGCTAGCTAACCCGAGCCTCATTAGAAACAACAGCGGAATGTTAAAATGCCACAAGTAAAAAAAAATAAAAAGTCTTACCGGACGTTTACACCGTCTGGAGCTGTGAAACCACCCGAAAGAGCAAACTCTGTTCTTAAATTTATGTCTAATAGCCGAACTGTACAGCTTTACTTGTATCGCTGATATCCTTTAGCAGTCCGTCGGCAAGCGGAAGAAGTGCAATGCCATCCATGTCGCCTTTTGATGACGTCAAACGTTGACTCCTATCGTCGACTGACACGAGGGTTTTGGTGTACTGTGTTTTATTTCTACTGAAAATAGAAATGGTAAGGGCTTGTTTATTTATTTAATGCTATTCGGAAATAAATGTACATAAATATTTGTTCTGTATCATGATATGTTTTTTAAAAAAAAGATCAAAAAATGTGTAGTTTTGGGTGCCAGGTTTCCACTGAGAGCACACCAAACTGTGCTAGCTAGCTGTGTTTGCTAAATGGTTCAAGAAATGAGTGTTTGTAAAATGATTCAAGATGTGATCATAAAAGAAGCAATCAATCCACAATAAACAATAAAGTGCAAGAAATGTGCAGTGGTAATGTAAGTGCAGGTTTATCAGAAGAGTATGTGTAAGTGTTGGAATTGTACAAATGAGCTTTAACCAATAGCAGGAGAGATTGAAATAGATGATGTATTAGTAAATAGTAATGACTATACATTAATACCATCAGAATAAGGAGTGCAGATTTAACAGAGGAATAGAGTATAGTCTGTGCAAACAGCGAAGCGGGTCCAACTGAAGGAGCCAGGGGTTTGTAGCAGCCTATGAAAAGAAGCTCTGGGTTCAGTTCTCAGAAAGAAACTGTCTCTGAAGCCACCAGGAGATGGAAAGGGATGAAATATGATGTGTGCTGGGTGGGATCGGGAGTCAGAGGACATTTTATGCTCTTTTCTGGATATATCTGATGTACAAGGAGTGCACTAACGTGAGGTTATATTTTTATCTGATTATCTTCGAGACCTTGTGCACAACCTGTTCAAGTTCCTTCTTGGCCTGTGAGTCAATATTGCTGTAGCAGATAGTGAAGGAGGATGTCAGTGTGCTTTGGATGATTGCTGAGAAGAACTGTATCAGCAGCTCTACACCTCTGTGATTTCTGATGATGATGGTGTTCAGTTCCCACTTAAGTGAGCTGCCATGAAGGCCCATTAAGTCTGTAACAGCTATTGGTTGGTTGCCAACACTAATGGTCTCTGTGATTTAAGGATTTCCAGAAGTGGGGGCAAGGTGGCTTAGTGGTTAGCACATGTGCTTCGCACCTCCGGGATGGGGGTTCGAATCTTGTACCCTCCCCGTGCTTCAGGGGTTTCCTCCAGGTACTCTGGGTTCATCCCCCAGTCCAAAGACATGCATTGCAGGCTGATTGGCATTTCCAAATTGTCCGTAGTGTGTGTGTGTCATTGTGCCCTGCAATGGGTTGTCACCCCGTCCAGGGTGTCCCCCGCCTTGTGCCCCAAGTCCCCTGGGATAGGCTCCAGACTCCTTGCGACCCTGTGTAGGATTAGCAGTACAGACAATGGATGGATTTCCAGAAGTATATAATTTTTGGTAACTTTTTGGCTATTTTCTTCTTATCAGGGGAAACAGAAGAAGCAGAAATATGCTGCAATGAAAAGGATGATCAGTTTAAAGGATCAGAGAATGTAAGTAATTATTAAATTAAATTAAAGTGCATTCATCACACACAATATCTCATGTGTGGAATAGTAAAATGACACTAAAGCATACTGTGCATGCCAAATCTAATATTTCAATATGATTCTTCTATTACCAAGAAAGGAGAAGGATAGACAAAAACCAACCAAAAAGAAGAAAGAAGATCCGGCGGCTGTCAAAGAACAAGAAGTGTAAGAATAGTTGAGGTTTATTTCTTTCCATGTTGCTTAAATTATTCTCCAAAATGTTTTGTATCCAGTTTGATTAGTAACTTGACTTTGATGAAGAAGTGATGATTGTGTGTGATGACACTGTCTTTATCACCGCAGGCCAAAGTATCCATCGTGTATGTTCTTCCAGTACAACACTCAGCTCGGTCCTCCCTATCACATTCTCGTGGACACAAACTTCATCAACTTCTCCATAAAGGCCAAACTTGATGTAATTCAGTCAATGATGGACTGCCTCTATGCTAAATGTGAGTGATCACTGTCTTTTTTTTTTTTTGTCTCACTAACTGATTGTTTTTGAATCACTGCCTGCACTGAACTCATGTGCATTATGTTGGGTTTGTGTTCTTCAGGTATTCCTTGCATCACAGACTGTGTCATGGCTGAGCTTGAGAAACTTGGGATGAAATACAGAGTTGCCTTAAGGTAACAACATGCATTCACACATTTTTAAATTCTTTTACTTAAATATACTTTTATAATATTTTGTTAGCATGCATGTATACATGCTGTGGCTACTTACACACACCTTGTATCTTCATTCATTGGACACTTTAATATATTATATAAAATCTGCCATAATGAAGGGCTTTGGATAATAAATTAATTTATTAATTTATCCCTAATGAGCAAGCCAGAGGTAACAGTGATACGGAAAAACTCCCTGAGACAATATGAGGAAGAATCTTTGAGCTGCAGTCAGTAATTGTATATTTACAAATTGGACATGTATGGTCGGTGGTCCTGATAACATGCCTGAAGAGTATAACTGCAAGATGAATTTTAAGGAAATGTTACTTCCTCAAATGTCAGAATATTATGTTGAGTAGATACTGAGTTGTACAAGTTTATAAATTACATTTTATTATACCACAGTGCTGTTGAATTCTCATTTCTGATTGGTCAAGTGGTGTTTATTCATTTTCTCTGACAGTAGTACCATCTGTAATTTGAACCACACATGTATATAAATCCTCTTATTCTAGTCCTTATCATTTCTATAATAACGATATTCACGGGGACTCATATGGTGGACTCTCCACCTAATCTAAGACTAATCATAAATTAATTTCTGAAATATGTTGCTATTTAAGACAAAGTAAGGAGATGTTTATTTAACATTTATGGAATGTTAAGGAATCTCGGGTGTGAACGCTTTGTAACAGTCAGTAAGTTTTCCATCATGGGAGAGTATTCAGGACAGAGGACAAATTTGCTTTCCGGTTTCTCGGGTAACATGACAAGCTGTGGGTTTTTTGGTAATTTTTTTTGTGATTTTTTTTTTTTTTTTTTTTTTTGGTCTTGTTTAGTTTAAGAGCTTTTTATAGCTGCTATAATGGAAGTTATAATAGGAGCTAATTTGTCTCATGCCCCAATGTTGTTGCTGCTCTTTCGACTGCTCCCCTTATGGGTCGCCACCGCAGATCATTGGTTCACGTATTTGATTTGGCACAGTTTTTACGCCGAGTACCCTTCCTGACGCAACCCCCCCCAGTTTTGAGAGCAGTGAGAGCGCTGTGGCCTAACCACTAGTCCTCCAGGGACCCATCTAGTCCCCAAATGTATTGATAGGCAATTCCGGGTGATAAGGGTAACTCTGCTTTGCACCGGGCCACAGCACACCATTCCATCATTGTTTTCCCCATCGTGTTTTATTCCATACAAATCATGGTGTGATTTTGAACATGAACTACGAACAATATGAATAAAAAAGTAGCCATTACAGAACCTGACTCACTTTAGACTTCAGTATAAAAGCTGCTGTTGAAAATCACATTTTGTGATTAGGTTTAATCGCCACAATGCTATGATCTTTAAGAAAGCGGTAGTACAGGTGATCACCCAGGTAACAACACAGTATTAAGAATCAACGGAATGTAAACTTTTGAACTGGTTCTTTTGTGTAAATTCATTTATTGTTTTGTCTTGTGGACTATATGTAACCATCTGTTATGTGAAATAGCTTATTCAGGGCAGTACTAAATAAAAAACAATGCAATTTTTATGATTCCTCTTTTTTTGTTTTCTAAATTATTAACATTTTGCGGGTTCTGCAAGGAGTATGTAAACTTATGACCCCGACTGTATGTGTTACCTGAGTTGATTTGTAGAATTTCTAGATTTTCAATACAGCTGTGAGGGTTTTATGGATCCATTTTTTATTTTTATTTTTTGGCAATATGGCTTTCATTGTCATTTGTCTTTTCTTTGTAGAATAGCCAAGGACCCTCGTTTTGAACGCTTGCCATGCTCACATAAGGGAACATATGCTGATGACTGCTTAGTCCAAAGGGTAACTCAGGTAAGACGGCATTGCCATCTGTCAATTCATTTACATGTTAAGTTACCAAGACAATACCTAAACTGAAGAGTGGCATTTAATATGCTTTCTTCACCTTCCTCACTAGCATAAGTGTTACATCGTGGCCACAGTGGACAGAGACCTGAAAAGGAGAATTCGGAAGATCCCGGGAGTCCCGATCATGTACATCTCTAATCACAGGTAATCAAGCAAACAAATACCTGCATTGCATTATTAAAATTTTTTTTTTTTTTTACCCTTGAACATGAATTGTCTGATTAAAAAACTAAATAAAATGCATCAATTGAAGCAGTTGTTACAGTTGGTCAGTAGAGGGCGCATAATTCATTAGTGAATTCTGCTCTGTGTATAGAAATTAGTCTGAACAATGATTAAATACAATTTTACAAATACTGGGGAAAATATTCCGAGCTTTGGAGAAATATTCCGAGTACAATAAGTTGGTGTATTAATTGAGAGTGCACTGTTGAATATAACTAGTGAACCTTTTTTTTTTTTTTTTTTTTTTTTTTTTTTTAAAAAAGATATCCGCACTATTCAGTAGGCACAGTTTAATGCTCTGTATGCGCGAACTCTCAGGATGCTGTAGTGCTGGTTTTATAGATAATGACTGGGATTTTAAGAGAAATTTATATAAAATTGTAACTTTTGAAATTTCTTTTACTTAACAGGTATAACATTGAACGAATGCCAGATGATTATGGAGCACCAAGATTATAGTACAGTAATGATGGAAGTGATCTAACTTTTCAGTCTTGTTTTGGATTCTGTAAGAAACCAGAGCATTGTATTCTCAAGTAATTCAATGTTTTTGCACATTTGGCTTTTTCCATGCCTTTTTTTTTTTTTTTTTTTTTTTTTTTAAGACTTTAACTTTTTTTTTTCTGTACAACAAAATTGTCAATTATTTGGGTAAATGAAAATAAACTAATGTGAATAAGTGGATTATGTGTTGTGTGTTTATGAAATTATACTGACATGCTGTGTGTAGAACACTGTCTGAGCTCATGAGAAATTTAACACTGTGACATTTATGAGCAACTTCGACCTAATGGCCTGTAGAACATTTATATAATAAAACAGTAATAAAATTATTCTTGCATTAAATATTGACATAGGCATAAACAATAATTAAGTGTGGCACTTAAATCTTTAAAAACACAATTTGTATTATTTAAATTTATAGTAAAAAACTTTCATGTGTTAAGAAAATTTATTATAATTGTTAATAAGAGTAGGTGTCTCAAGAGACTGTTATGACTGCTTATTTTATACATCATCTCTGATACAGATTTGATTACTGCATCCAGTCACTCAGTGCAGGCTTAATTGGGAGGAGACGTTAAGGCTGCAGGATCTGCCCAAGCCCAAACCTTGGCTGAACTCCGAATAGAGCCACATACGATACATAATGCACTACTCAGGGTGCAGAGACCGTTATTTCCACACCCTAGATAGTGCACCTAGATAGGGACTAGGGAGCCGTTTAAGATTCTGCTCGCTGTAATCCATTTAAGCCGCGCATGCGCAGTAGAGCGCGTTCTGGGAGCGTCGAGGCGGTGTTCATTGACACTGTACCCGGCGTTAAACCAGCGCCAGTGTCTGCTTAACGGGTCGCTAGGACTGACTCGCGGTTTAATAACAGTGGACTGGGAAAATACGCAAATATGGCTGTGGCTGTGGAACGATGTGGAAAAATGACACTGAATTATTTCTTCAGCAGCTTGGAGCTGAACTGAACGACCTCGGGAATACACAGACCGGTATCTGTCGGCTCTGGGGTCGCTTTTTGTCCTCGCTTTCACACACTTTCTGCCTCTTTTCTAAGAAAAATAACACTGTTGTCTTTTTGTAACGTTTTTATTTTCGTCGTTTTATCTGTGGTGTTTTTGAAAAAAGAAAAAAAAGAAAATACAGCAGAGTCTCGGCTAACTGTCGTGTATCCTTACGGGAAGACTCGGAATAACCGACTTGTCTTTCTCATTAGCGCTAATTACAGAAAAATGGCTACAGTTTCCAGAAGTGAAACACTAAATCTCTTGCTTTCTTTTTCGTAGTGTCTGTCGCGAGCTAAATATTTCCTCAGATGTGCAGTTTTTTTTCCTGCTTCCTCCCTAACTTCACCGATTAGAGTATTTTACTAGTAAAAGCCGTTATTGTTATTTTTTAAAATACACTCGTGTGCTTTGAAACATGGCAGACTGTTTATCCAGGCCTTAGTTTAACGCTGGTTTAGGTAGTAGATGATTCAGGTAACTCCTCCAGGTGTGTTGTTATGAGCCCTAGATGCCAGTCACGTGCTGTGGGCGTGTCCATCACTGCACGTCTCCACGGAGACTGATGGACAAAGCGGGAATTGGCATCTGCCTAAGTCAACCCCAGTCCAAGTCAAAGGTCACCGGGGTCCCAATGCTGCGGCCTGCCTTGAGTCTGGAGGGTGTGGAGGAGAGGGACGAGGAGCAGGAGGACGATGGAGAGGAAGATCTGCGAGATGGAGGGATTCCTTTCATCGTGAATCGGGGAGGGTTGCCAGTGAATGAAGAGACGTGGGAGCGGATGTGGAAACACGTGACTCGGATTCACCCTCAAGGAGAGGAAGTGGAGAAGAGGATCCGGGGAGCCACTGACCTACCCAAGGTCCATATTCTCCTGCTACCTCAATATTGATTCAGTGTATACGTATAAAACTTTTAATTTTCACTACATCTACATCTATATTATTACTTAAATATACTGCAGTTACTCCATGCTTTCTTCTTCCCTGGTTCCATCCTGAGCTTGGGTTACTGTCCGAGTTTCGCATGTTCTCCCTGTGTCTATGTGGGTTTCCGCCAGGTTTTCCGGTTTCCTTCCACCTCCCAAACACATGCATGTACACTTCATTGCCCCTTAAGTGTGAATGTGTTTGACCCTGTGTGTGTGCACATGCATGGTATCCTGTGATGAACTGGCATCCTATCCAGGGTGTACTAACGCCCATGGCTCCTCACCAGGATAAAGCGCTAGATGTTCTTCTATGGTGTCAATTCATAGTTTTTTATTCTTATTTTTGCTGCTTTTGTCCCTATATAGCCCCACCCATTCATCTTGTATCTTATTCCTTTAGACCTTCACAGTCTCGCTTATTGTTCATGGTATATATTTCTATGCATTGTCGCCTATGCTCCTTCTATCCGTACCTCTTTTATGTATTTTTATGTTGCCCTTTTATATTCTCAGCTTTTAACATTTTTTCAGATGTCCTCAATAAGATCATGTAATGTTTGGGCCTGCATGAGTTACAGAAAAACAAAACAGTCTCTGTTCATTTCTGTTCTTTATATTTAGCTAGTACATTCCCACAAAATCTGTGAGAATGTAAAGATTGTTTTCTACATATAGTCCAATTTTGTCTACTATAACATACACGTCCTTGAAATCTAAGCAAAAACATCAGAGCATATCTTTCTGATATTGATTTGGATATCAGTCACACATTGCTGTAGTCATTCCCACATGATCATCTGCACATTGCTCACCCTAACCCATAAGCTGAGAATTTCCAAAGCTTGCCCAATGATCCCTAAGCTGCATGGCAAATTTCAGGTATTCACCCTGCGTTAACATTCTGTTCGTTTACAAGTACAAACATGCTTCATTTATTTCAGATTTGAAATAAAAATGTCATGTGTTCAGTCATGAACATAATACAGTATGACCTTGCTCTGTAGCAAGCCTTTGCCTTCACATGGAGAAGTTCATGCAGTAATACAGTTAGGAAAATGCATCGTCCATTAGCACATCACCACACAGTACATCACATGAATGTAATGGGAGTCAGATGACAGAGTGCTGACTATGCAGAGTGAATGTAACCGGTTTGATATGAGCTCATAGATGCTTCTTGGTAGAGCATCATGACATCATGCCCGTTGCACACGCATGTCTTAAAAGGCCTGAAATCCTGACTAGAGGGTTGCATAATTAACATGCAAATATTTTTAATACACATACGTACATAGTGAGTAATCCTGAATCCTGAGGAACACATTTCTATTCAACCAATAAGGACGTTATTCATTCAAGAGCACAAAGAAAAGACGTGTTAAATAATTGTAAACTTGTAAGACGTGTTAAAATATTGCTGATTCCGATACGCTTTAAATATTGCTGAGTCTGAAAAAAAATTACTTTGGCCCAGTATCCAGTGCCAGACTTCCTGGCTCCTTTGTAATTCAGTTTTCGGTATACATTTACAGAGTGTGTACAGTCTAGACAAAATTCACGCAGAGAATCTTAAATGCTCTTTTATGAAATGTCAAAAACACAAAAATGTTAGCGATTCCGAGCTATCTGTTGAAACAGAAATACAGTGATCTTGGGGGGGGAAGCTTAGAAATGGAGTCAATCTGACAGATTCACTTCCTTCTAAATGCTGTCTCTGTGCCTCAACTCAACGTCTCTCTTTGTTTATGTCATTCCTTTGCAAGTGAGCAATTAGGATTCTGACCATGAGTTTTGCCCTGAAGAGAGGATCTGCTGTCAGAGAGAATGAGAAGATATTCTCCAGCTGCACTCACTGCACCACTGTGTTGTGCTCTATCTCTTTAATCCTGCAGATTCATGTACCTACTGTGCCTACATACCAGCCAACCACCGGTATTCCACATCGCCTGGAAGCCATACAGAAATACATCAGGGACTTGCAGTATCCTTCTTCAAGTATACAGCTGGAGACATTCGAAATGCTGTCCTTAAAAGCTTACTTATTGTATACATCATGGCACCTTGTTGATCTAGCAGCTGTTGATTTAGACATAAAAACATCTGGCATGACGGTTAGTCCATTGCTAGCTCATATCATTGGTGCATTTAAGTGTTATGTTTGATGTTTAGTGGTGCAAATTCACGTCAGACAGAGAGAAAGTAGGCCACAGAGATGTGATCCAGACACGGGTATGAAATATTTACAAGTTGGCTTCAAACAAGAGACCACAGTTTACAATTTCAGTCCCAATGATATATTATTGTTAAATACTATCCTTATGTAGAGATTTCCATAAACATTTTGAGCAAGTGTAAAATGTACATTGTGTGCCTTGCGTTCAATTTGGTATCATTTAAAGCTGATGTTTCTGTATGCTGTTTGTTTCTCAAGTAAATAGAGTTTATTACTATTTATTTATTTATTTCAGTTATGTGAATGTGCATTTTGTGTAATTATTTGTGCCATTTGAGTACCTTGAGTTCAATTTGGTGTCATTTGAATATGCCGTTTCTGGATATTATGTCTGTCTGTAAATATTATTTACTTAACAGTGTTTAACTAGGTACAATCATACTGGAACCCAGTTTTTTGAGATCAAGAAGAGTAGACCTCTCACAGCGTGAGTATCTTGTTTAAAACAGTCTCGTTCTATACTCACTGTGCACTTTATTGGGAACATCCTGTACAATTATCCAAACACCCAAGTATGTGCCACGAGCACGGGGCATGAACTCCTGCACATACATGAAAAATGTCTTCAGGTCTTTTTCCAATCATCGACTATCCAGTTTAGGCAAATCTGTGCCCACTGTAGCTTCAGATTCTTGTCCTTGTCTGAAGGGAGTGGAACCCGATGAGGTTTTCTGCTCTTGTAGCACTTCCACCTCAAGGATCAATGTGTTGTGCATTCTGAGATGCTTTTCTGATGAACACAGTTGTAAAGAGTGGTCATTTCAGCTCCTATGAGCTTGCACCATTCATGTCTTCTTCTTCTTTCGGCTTTTCCCTTCAGGGGTCGCCACAGCGAATCATCACTCTCCACCTATCCCTATCTTCTG
>CM075012.1:8826729-8852473 GCA_037576675.1 Pangasius sanitwongsei
TTGTCACTCCCAAAGAGAACCTCAACATCTTCAGCTCTGCTACCTCTAGCTCTGACTCCTGTCTCTTCCTCAGTGACCATTCACTCATTCAATCATTCCTCATTGCACCATTCATGTCTGACCTTTCTTATTAACAAGCTGTTTCCACCCACAGAACTGCTGCTCACTGGATGTTTTTTGTTTTTCACACCATTCTGTGTAAACTCTAGAGACTGTTTTGTGTGGAAATCCCAGGAGATCAGCAGTTTCTGAAATACTCAAACCAGCCTGTCTGCCACCAACAACTATGCCATGGTTAAAGTCACAGAGATCACACTTTTCCCCCTTTCTGATGTCTGATGTGAATAATGACTGACGCTTTTGACCTGTATGCATTGCGCTGTTGCCACATGTTTGGCTGATTTAGATAATTGTATGAATGTACAGCTGTTCCTAATAATATGGCTGATGAGTGTACAACTCTGATATAAATATGATAAAAGCTTAAACTAAAATCCCATACTGGCCCAAGCTGGTTAATGCTGGTTTGTGTTGTTGTGGTTTTGTTGGTGCACCAGCATGGTCATGCTAATTAACAGAATCTTGCTGGTACAGCTGGTCTTCCTGGAAGAAGCAGCATGGTCGTGTTTATTGCTTGCATTATGCTGGACACATTCATGTGAGCTGTTTTTAGGAAGGAAATTACAAGCAGCCCATGTGAATAGGTTTTATTTGCACACGATGTTTCATATCTTTGCAAGAGTCTTGTTCCTGTTGCTGTTTCTGGCATGCTGAGAAGCAGACACAGGAAGCAGCTGAGGATGTTTATGGATTGGCTGATTATTATTACATGGCCAGTGACTTCAGTTGAAGGAAATTTGATTTCAGCATCACTTTACACCGGATGTGTGTGATCTGCTCAAAAAGTCATAAACGTCAGAGTGCTTTATTTTTAATGTGTGATGCTTTGAGCGGTTTTATCTGATAATTATTTATACAGACCTCTGCTGAGAGCCGTGTCTCATTTTCACTTTGATTTTTCATTCAGGGTCAATGGTAGTCTTATCACTGGGCAGAAGACAGGAATACACACTAATACACCCTTGACAAGATGCTAATCCAAAAGCAGGACACTGCGCACACACTCTTGGGGGCAAATTAATGTGTTAGTGAGGGGAAAACTGGGTACCCAGAGAAAACCCAAGCACAACTCATTGTTGGGTGTAACAATAGATAAAGCTGAGCGTGTTGATATTTGATATCAAGGTCTGTTTCTGCCACAGGTTAATGGACATAGCAAAGGAAATGACCAGAGAATGTCTACCAATCAAATGTTTGGAGGCTGTAATCCTTGGAATGTATCCTTCCACATGGACTTCACTGCACACGTTCTCACATCATTCATATTATTAGCATAAAACTTTAATGGAATGACAATAGCCTAACAATAAATGGATAATGCAGATAAACAGAAATGTTTTATAGCTTTGAGATGAGTTTGTGCTGGAAACACAAACCCGTAAAGTCATATTACATCTTGTCAGATGTATTACTGGAAACTGTCCTGGACTGCTTTCATAAGATTTTTAACACCACAGGACTGTAGCCCTTGAGGTCCAAGATGTAAAACAAAACTCAGACAAGACTGATATTCTTGCCAAACTTCAGTCTAAAGTTAATGTAGAAAACTTTTTTGTAGCTTGTTAGAGCAAAGCAGCATAGAAAAGACCACAAAAATTATCAAAGAAACAACAATGGTTTTGTTTTACCGAATTAGTCGCAGTGAGGATGTTTTATATAATGTATGCTAAATATCATAGTCACAGAATGTTGATGGACACAAATGCTAAAATTCTGAGGCTATAACATAATATTATAAATAACATTAAGCTAGTTTTATGCCAGAAATCTGCTTTAGTGCCACTCTGATTGGACCTACTTTCTTGCCGATAACAATCAAAGACCCTAAGCCCACTGAAAGAGTACCGAACCTTACATTTCTTAACCTGACCTACACTGCAGTTACCTCACCAACAGTATGCCAACTGTGGAGCGCTTCCCCATCAGCTTTAAAACTCAGTTCTCAGGGAGCCACTTCCGCCACATTGTGTTGGGGATCCATAGCGGCGGCCGTTTCGGGGCTCTCGGGATCAGCCGGCGCGTGGATCTGATGTTCAAGCCGCTGGAGTACCGCACACTTGCTGACTTGCTGCAGGAGTTTCAGACTGCCTATAAGGGTTACTGGCACACAATGCGCAAAGTGAAGATCGGCCAGTACGTGTCACACGACCCACACAGCGTGGAGCAGATCGAATGGAAGCACTCGGTGTTGGACGTTGAAAAGCTGTCAAAGGAGGAGCTGAGGAAGGAGCTGGAGAGGCATACACGTGACATGAGGCTCAAGGTGAGCAACAAGTCTGAGACATGATTCGTTATGTCTCATGGTGTACCATCATACAGGTATATATTTACATTCCAAATGATCACCAAATAAATAAACAACACTATGTTCAACTCTCTTAGTTTATTTTAGAACGGAGCAAGCCGGGTGTGATCAGCTGCTTCAGTCAAAGTGTAAACACAGATGTGGTGGATAAGTGGCTTTGGGACTATTTAACCGTGTAGCACTGTGACAGTATGACAGCCCAGAGACATGTTTGCTACAGTATCTATTAGAGGGAGGAACAAACCTGGCTTGAGTTTCGGTTGCCTCAGCCACAGTGTAAACACAGCAATGTCAGCCTTGTCAGTGGCTTAGAAAGCTGGAAATTAAACCGACAGCACAGCAGCAACGGCTGTGGTGTACTTAGATGTACAGTAACTTGTTTATCTCAGTGTTGCAGAAATGGCTCTTCCTTTTATCAGGCTTATCAAAACCTCTATTTGGCATGTCTGCTTTACAGTTAGTGTCCCTTTCTTGTAATGTGTATGTATTAGGGATACACACCAATGTCTAAAATGATCGTTTGTTTGCTCAATTTTTAAATGAAAATAGTGATCACTGAACTGAGACAGTTGATGATGGTATAACGAATCAAAGGTAGTTTCCATTTAATGTGATGATTTTGAATTTGGACAATTAAAATGCTAGAAAGTGCTGTCTGTAGCACACAATGTCACATGCTAATCACAGTATTCAAAACAAAATAGCACTAATATTTTAATTAAACATAAAAAAGCATCGTCTTTCACAGTATACAAGTGTGTATTCTCATCCTTGATATGTTGTTGTAGCATTCTGCATAGAACCTTTAATGGTTCCCATAGGGACAAACCAAAGAACCCTTAAAGGGCTTCAGATTCAGTCTTTTTTCTTTGACTGTATAAAATCAGATTTAAAAAAAAAAAAATATATATATATATAACAAAATTAGACTCGAAATAATTAATATGATTAGTTAATATGCCACCACAGCATGCAACCAAATATATAACAAAAACACATGAATGGAAAGCTCATAGTTTAATGCAACAGAGTCAATAAATTAATTGAGAAAGCCGTAGAAAGCTTAGACTTTGGGTACATTACTAAACGGACAGGAGATAGAAAGCATCAATAGTAGTAGTGTGCTGAACTGAGCTCGAGGAAAAAATGTTGCATGCATATTTTTGATCTAAATGCATGCTGACATCGTGCCATTTATACATTCATCATTTCCTAGCAGTGCTTCCTCTTGAGCCATCAGTCTAGATAGCAATGGAAAGAAATTCCACTCACATGTAAGGTACTTAATTTAAACACTTTTCCTCTGTTTTGCATCACACACGACTGGTAACATCAACTGATAGCTGATTTAATTAAGAAGGTAATCTCAATGAATGGACATAGTTCCATTAGTGAGGGAAGGATTTTATGTCAGCTCTTCTCCTGGTGCCACCTTCAGCACTTTCCCTCTGCTGCTCTCTTGATGTGATTGTGTACGACTGAGCTCGCGTGCTGTCCTCCATCACTCTCAAGTGATTGATGTGCGTGGTGTGGATGGCTGGAGGAGAGGTATCAAGTGTACAGTTATGCCTTCCTCCATTAGATGGTCTAAAATACTGAGTGTGCATACTAGACTTGTTAGCGTGGCATCTGACCTCAGGTGCAACTGCATCTGTTAATGTTCATTTTGAAAGCCATGATAACATGTCTCAAGATCTCAGCTTTAAGAGGACATCCAAGTTTTCAATATAGTTTTTGTTTTGGTCTTGTGACAAATAAGGTGTGATGGACATAGCAGTCCAACAGTATTAAATTAAGGTAATGGATGTATTGCAGATTGGCAAGCCTGCGCCTGTTTCCCCAACCAAGGACAGAAGGAAAGACATGGGATCTCCTCTACGTAACCCAGGCAGCCCCATGCGCAAGAACAGCCGCAGCGAGAGGAGGTATTACTCTCTGCATTCAGCTCAACTCTAAAGACACTGTGTACACTCATTAGTTTCTACATGCACACAATTGTCACTGTTGCCAAGTAATACTTGACTTCATACTCCAAAATGAGAATTCAAGGCTCTGTTACAAACAGCATACTGTGCACTAAAGGGTTTGTTATCCTTAATCACAGCTGAGTGAGCCGAGTGAAGTTTGGAAAGCCCCTGAGCTTACTTTCTGAACTGTATGAGGACTTTATCTGTCCCTCAAACAAGTGGGCGGGTAATAAATGGCAAGCCGCGATATGGATGTTGTCTACTCAAAAAAGCATGCAGCACACTTCAATCCAAGTTTGAAGTACAAAAATACACAGAAACACACCAAATTAGTCATCCACTCCCTGACTGTTGTTATCTTTTAAGCTAAAACAACTTTGCAACTGGACAAAGATACAAATTCCAAAACAAGGATAAATAATCAGTCCTCTATTATTTAGTAGCTTTCCCCCATTTAGATCACAAATAAATGCCAGCACCCCATCACTCCTGGATCCATTTTTCTCTTATTAATCATATTGTACTCTCACTCACTGACTCCACTTTGGCTTGTTTATTCTTTCACACTCACTCTTTCTCTTCCCTGATTGGTTGGTGGCTCTCACCTGTCACAGTGGAGTTGGACTTCTGGATAAGAACGTTTGATCGGTGCTGGCGTATGATGTACACTATATGGCCAAAAGTTTGTGGACATGTGACCAGAAGCGCACAACTGTATAGAATGTCTTTGTATGCTGTAGAATTACAATTTCCCTTCACTGGAGGCCTAGGAGCCAAGCCCATACATGTTCCAGCATGACAGTGCCCCTGTACACAAAGTGAGGTCCATGAATACATGGTTTGCCAATGTTGGAGTGGAAGAATTCGAGTGTCCTGCACAGACCCCTGACCTCAATCCCACTGAGCACCCACAGGCCTCCTCACCCACCATCAGTGCCTGACCTCACTAATGCTCTTGTGTCTGAATGAACACACATTCCCAAAGCCACGCCCCAAAATCTAGTGGGAAGCCTTCCCGGAAGAGTGGAGGTTATTATAACAGCAAAATGGGAATAAATCTGGAATGGGATGTTAAACAAGCACATATGGGTGTGATGGTCAGGTGTCCACATACTTTTAGCCATATAGTGTACGAATGCATACATAATATGTCAGTTTTTCCTGACATATTATATAATAGTTTAAACAAAAATTTTAAATAAGAGCAGGCGAGTTAATAGAAAGAATTACTAGAACATTCAGTAGGTATTCAACAGGTTGGAAGAAGGTCAGACTGTATAAGTACAGACATGAAATACCCAATTAGACGACAAAAAATCTATTATGGAAATTTGGAAACATTAGTGTTAATGTAGTTACAACTAAAATATTGCAGCAACATTGAAGGAATGTTTCTAAATGTTAAGTAACCAAGCATATCTAGAACTGTAAAATTCAGAAAAAGTTCTGCTAACCAAAAATTGTGAGCTTGGCTGCTGTGGTTTGATGAGAGAGAAGTTTTATTTCTCAGCAGTAGTCAAATGTCTGTCTCTCTTTCTATCTTGTTATAGGCTATCAGGTGAGAAGAAGTCTCTGGATCCAAAAGCCCCAGCTGATATGAATGGATACCAGATCAGGGTGTGAGCGAGGTCTCTTATGTTTGAAGCATACAAGTCACAACAGACAGTCTGGCAGCCAAACCGTCCTGGGTAGATAAACTGAGACAGGACAAAAAGAAGTCTGAAGAAGACATTTTAAAGGACAAAAATGTTTTTAAACATGTGGGACAATACACCATGGGTGAACTGTGTCACAAAATAGTAGTAATGTAAAATTTTGCAAATGTGATGCCATGTCACTTTTAACAAATCAGCTGAGCAGCTCCACTTCAACAACCACTTTTGTAGAGACTCAACTGAGTTGTAAATTCATTGCACTCAGCTACTTCCTAACTGTGTAAATATGGCAGTGTGCATACCTGTTTATCTTGTTCTTGTTTTTATTTTTTCACCTAGTTTTTAATCAACTTGTCAGGTGCCTTGTAAATGCCTCACAATCAAGCCACCCTTCTGTTAGCACGGCTCGCAGGGTTTGAGTTGCTCGACATTCAGCACATCTTTCAGATCTTCTGAAGGCAGACAGCTGCTGGTTACGCCAACAATCTGAAACGCATCTTGTTATTGTTGCCTCTCTAAACCAAATATACAAGATTTAATGTGTAGAAGAGGCAAATCCAGTTATAGTGTCCATGGTCAACTCAGTTACAGTGCTTGAATATTATTTAGACTTGGTCCACACTAACATGGGTCAATTTAAAACTGCTTTTTGAATCCACTCTCCAACGCAGATAAATCTGAAAATGCCGTAGTGGGGACAGAATAAGGGGAAACGGAGCATTTTTGGAAATTCTAAGATGGCAGAACCTGTTACGATGCTGTTTTCAGTATTAGCTTTTTTATTGTCGTATTTGACTGCTTTGTACACAAGCAACGCTGTGCCGTGTGTTTTATGTTTAATTGTCGCAGTCCAGTGGATGTCGGTGTGCTCGACAGAGATAGCAGTTGTACAATAAGCATCAAAAAGAATGAAAATGACTGAACTGACATAAAGGTTATGGGTCAGACTCTCAGCATGCCATTTTCCATCGCTTAACCATTTAATTGTGGACGGGAAAGTTTGGGAATTGGACTGAAAATACCAGTGTGGCCAAACATTAGCTTTCCTCATCTCCACTATTTAAGCAGCCACATTTGACTGAGTTTTTGTTACTTTTATAATGGATGTGTTCTTTTAAGCAGATGATGAGTCTTTTTTTTTTTTTTTTTTGTATTAAACATTGACATTCTAACCACTTTCAAATGCAGTTGAACATGCTTAGGACAAGATTTGTCAAGCTGTAGAGATTTGACTCCTTTTAGCAAAGTAAATATAGAACATCAGTTTGAGAAATACAAACTAGAATCTGTTTTTGTTTGATAATCAGACAGTCACTATTAGACATCGCATTTCAAATGGCACTTAAAATGCACCATATACTGCAGCTGTCATTTAGATTCTCATTTTTAATGATCTTTTAACATTGTAGCTTCAAATGTAAAACAGAACAACAATGAATGTTGATTTGTGTTATTGGTGGTTTGGGACTGAAATACGCAAATCACCACTGACATTTTAGCCACCACTGAGCTTAATAGACTATACTTCTGAACAAGCCAGACTCACTAGCTGTTGAAAGTGCAACAAACCATTAATCAAGTCATCACAGCCAAGAACACAAAGAATAGGATTTCACATGTGTGTGTGTTCTGTCTCTTAGCACCTGCTTGCACCATTTTGTGAGCCATTTAAGCATGGAACAATGATCAGAGAGTTGCCAAAGTATTTCCCCCAGCAAAGTGTTAAAGACTGGAAAAAGTCGCTGAGTGTTAGGCGTTAGAGAGAAAAGGCAGCTCTATTGTTTTTTTTTTTCTTTTCCACAATGGAAGCTGTTTGCAATTCTTAAGAACAAAGAAACTTTGAGATCCACAGAGATGCCATAGTACTGTAATGTTTGCTTTCCTATAAGGAAAAGATGACTTTAGGCAATATGCAAACCACATGCTGTGCCACTGACACACATATGAAATCAGAATAACCAGCTTACATCTAGTATGTCTTGAACTGGATTTAAAACATGGTGGATTTATCATAGAAGCCTGAACCTAAGCTGTAGGAGACATTATTCACTGTATTATTGCTAATGCTAGAAAATTTGGTAATTATGACAAAATTTTACAATATAAACCATAACCATAGACCATAACCGCTTTAATGATAAACGACTTTTGAATAGCATACAATCTTGTCCTCCTAGCACATCTTTGGTTTGGCCTCACGGCAAGCCCTTAAAAGCTATATGTAGGACCCTGCAACAGAGTTTCCTTTTCAGAAAAGGTTTCAAGATCAGGTACATTCAGCATTTTCCATGTTAGAAAATATTTTGGGGATAAGACTGCACAACTTCATTTGTCAGTGTTGATTATTTCAGATAATGCCCCATGTATTGGCTTAACTCAAGCTTTAAAACAAAAGGTGCTGACAATCGATCTTGGGTGGAAAATATTTAAAAATGGAATATGACTGAAATGCCAGAGGCTTGGCCCTCTAGGGGAACTCATAAAGGTTGAGGAAACAGAGAGTTTCCTTTTCAGAAAAGGTTTCAAGTAGAATATATTTACAAAGCCTGAAATAGTGTATGTTTAGGATGAATATACCTGTAGATGTGTGGATAAAAGAAAACAAGTAAGTAAATCAGAAAGATTTCCAATGTTGGTCTTGAACCTCTACAGTCCTGTAGAGTTTTAGTGTCAGACTGGAACTACACTCTGCAGGAGAGAGATGAAGTTTTAAAAGCAGGTTAAAAGCAAAAATCTTCTGAACAAAATTATGTTAATAGGACAGACTATGAAGTTGATTTATAGGAACAAAAGAGGGGAAATTTTCTCCATTAGAAACTGGAAGTTTGGCGGGAAATACAGAGTGTGTGTGTGAAGTTAGACTGTAACTTCTGAGGAATAACCTGAGGAATTGTTGACCTACTTTAAAAACATATCAACCCATCGCTCTACTTGAGCATGTGCTCTCCTTTGGGATATATCTGCTTACACACATGCTAACAACTTTAGGAGCAACTGCAAGTGAACAGCAATGTATGTTGTACTAAACTCTTGTGCTGCTTTTTTGTTTCCCTCCCTCCCTTCTTTCAAGTCACAACTTGTTCTTGTCTGTCTTAGCTGAAAAACCCATGTCGCCACACTCTGCTCCCAAAACAGTCTTTATTCAGCAAAGATTTAATCAGCATTAGGTAGAGGAAAACAATGTTAAAACCAGTGCCTGGTGTTGTGTAATCCGTCGTTTAGGATCCATCTTATGTAGCTGAAGTTCACAGATTTGGAGCACTTGCGTGGTGAACAATAAAAGGTTCATGGAAGCAGGCAGACAGAACAGAAGCCTGAACTGCTTATCGCCTATAATGAGACGTGAATAGCTGCCGTGCCTCCTTCAGTGCAGGAATAATGCACTCGTGCTGTGTAACTCCTCTCAGTCTGATCGTGTTCCAGTGGAGGCAGCTGGGAAACTCGACGTATTCCAGCCTGCAGTAGAGTAGTACTGAGAGGACAATACTGTCATCTGAATGTGTAAAAACAGCCCTCGTGTTGGGGGAAAAAAAGCAAGATTTTCCAGGTTGATTACTAAATCTGACAACTAAAGCAACCACTCAAATCTTATTTCTTGTTTTTATAGATTATATATAAAATCAGTTAGCCCTGAATTTATTAACCAAATGTACACATTTTCAGAGATTTGTTTTTTGAAGGGAGGTCTGGTTTAAAGCACATTAACTTGCACTTAAAACATTGTCACACAATAATACTATTTATTGGCAAGATATTTATTTTTTCTTCCACTGAAAGAATATGAAGCCGCTCAAAACAAAAGCAGATAGTCTCCAATATAAATTCAAAAACAAAATGTTTTGGCAACAAGACTGCACAGCTCAATTTGTCAATGCTGATTATTTCAGATAATGCCCCATGTATTAGCTTAACTCAAATTTTAAAACAACCTTAAGACCACAAGGTGTTGACAACCTTATCAGTCTTGCACAGCAAATATAAAAAATGCCATATGCCTAAAATGACCTTTAGAAATTTCATCAGTCAAAAGGAGGAAACCATTTAAAATGATAGATAATGTTCAGAGTTGGGCCATAATCTCTGACGGGAAGAAAACCGTTTTACCACCTGTCTTTGACTTTCAGTAGTTGGAACAATGAGAAACACACCTCTTATAACAAAGTGCACT
This sequence comes from Pangasius sanitwongsei, assembly GCA_037576675.1. Classification (NCBI taxonomy): domain Eukaryota; kingdom Metazoa; phylum Chordata; class Actinopteri; order Siluriformes; family Pangasiidae; genus Pangasius; species Pangasius sanitwongsei. The sequence goes on from CM075012.1 coordinate 8,836,945, forward strand.
GCATTGGGGCCCTAGCAACACTGGTAACTTGAACTTGGGGTCACGGAGGCACCGCTTGGCTGTGTCACACTTGCTAGAACCCTGATCACTCAGCAGAGCTGAAACTTGGCCAGCAGACTGAGGTGGTCAGATGGGAATATTTCATTTGGGAGTCCATTCAGCAACCAAAGGTCAGCTTCAGACAGCAGAGCAAGACGGCCAAGCAACTTCAGGCCCTTCTCTTTGTCTGTAGGTAGGTATAAAATAAGACAGTCCATAAAACAAAATTCATTCATACAAACCAGCAGCCTGGATGTCCGGGACAAACAGACTGTGTGTCCAGGCTATTTTTTTTGTTTGTTTGTTTGTTTTAATATGTAAAACGCCCAGGATTCGCTAGCATCACTGTGATTGACATGGGAGAGAGTATGTCATCCCTCCAACCCAGAGAGCTCCCAGCCATAGATGGCTGTGTTGTCATCAGGAAGCAAACTTGTAGTGATCTGATGATGGAGCAAAGTAGTAGTAAATTTTTACTAGGTGTATTAAATAGCATGGATGGGCAGCTTACGACCTTTTCATAATCAGGGACACACAGTCACCTTGAGGTTAATTACACATATTGAAAGAATAGATGCTTCTTCAGAAACCTGAGCAGGAAAGTACTAATGCACTTAACAAGCTAACTAGCTCACCATACATTATTATGTTACGTTAACTATCAGCTTTTAATTTGTTAAATTGGCAAATACGGGACTGAGCAGCATACTAGAGCTTTAACTTAACTGGTAGGCTAGCTAATAAATGTATCGTTTGTCCACCCCTGCACACGCAACTCTTCACATGAAACAGCTGTGTGCATATTCTACTTCACTGATTTGAAATGGGATTATAAACGTAGTGTCCTGTGGCCTACCATCACAACCCGTAGCGTGTTCTCTTCTTGTGGAGTAGAAGATGTAGTCGACCATGGCAGCTCCATGTGAGTGTAGCGTGGTGACTGCACAGCATTCAGTGCCTGATATGTCTTGGCTGTACACAGATCTTAGGTTAAAGCCATGACATATGGTGTTTCTGAAATGCCTGTCAAACCAAAACCGAAAACATCTGTTACTAAAGAAATATGTTTTTTTTTCTTATACAGTATCCAACATAAGAAAAAAATAACATTATTCTTAGGCATCACAGTTTAAGACTATTTTGAGAGTCAAGTTCACCTTGGAGGAAATGGCTGTGTTTCTTCAGGAGCTGGAACAGAATACATGTGTGAATATGTTTTACAAATTAAAAAAAAGCATAACAGTATTATGATTTTAAATGACTGAAGGAAATGTCAAGCACTTTACATAAGACGACAAAGGTTACAAAAGATACAAATTGTGCTAAAATATCAAACTACTGATAAAACCTTATAAAACTGTCCAGTATAGCATGTAGCCATGTGCCTGCATTGTGTATCAAAGAATGACTTTTTTTTTTTTTTTTCTTTTTAAAAAACACCACCACCACCCTGATTTGAGTCAGCAGATTACATCAGATGTGCCAACATCTACAGTTATCCCTAGCATTTACGATTGTTGACTCCTTGCTAAGGTGATACGGGAGACACCTTAAAACTGTCAGACTAAAATTACCCTGGAATAAAAGCCAATTCACTGAAGGGTAAAGGACACAGGAAATGAAAGACCCTTTTCAGTTACTTTGGATTTGTGCTGACTTTATCTAGATGAAGTTTCACCAGTGAATCAGCAAACCTCTTGTGAGCCAATGAAAAACAAAGGTGTTGAACATTTTACATTTTTCACTGTGTCGATTAACAAAAAGCATTCAATAATAAAAGCACAGAGTAAAAGTATGTTGTGAATCACCATTTAATATTTTCTTTCAGGATGTATCTTCATTTCATAATTATAATTTTATGTACTGAGCTATACTGTGTTCCTGTTTGAGTCAGACAGGTTGAATTGGTTGATACTGCTTTACGAATTGTTTTATACTCTATTAAGTGAAACATTATACTGGCAAGTACTTACACTATATGGCTAAATGTCTGTGGACATCTGCCATTCACACCCATATGTGGATCTTCCCCAAACTGTTGCCACAAAGTAACACACAATTGTCTGGAATGCCTTTGTACACTGTAGCATTAAGATTTCCTTTCAGTGGAACTAAACCTGTGTACAAAGCAAACTTCATAAAGACATGGTTTACAAAGTTGGAGTAGAAGAACTCAAGTGGCCCTGACCTTCTTGCCAGACATCAGTGCCCTATCTCTTGTGGGTGACTGTGCACAAATCCCCACAGACATGCTCCAAAATCTAATGGAAATCCTTCTCAGAAGAGTGGAGGCTGTTATAGCAGCAAAGGGGAACAACTCAGTATTAATGCCCATGGTTTTGGAATGGGATGGTCAATGGCCAGGTGTCCACATAGGCTTTTTGTACTCTCTCTCTCTCTCTCTCTCTCTCTCTCTCTCTCTCTGCTAGGATTTTGTTATTAGCAATCCTTAAGGGGCCTTACACTAATTTATATTTATAAGCTGACTCATGTTGAATCAGGGAAACATATAACAACAACCCAATGAGTAGCTCTATGCATCAGTGAACTGAACTGAGATGATCCCATTGTAGAGGCTCATGACTCAGCTGGTGTGAGAAGACAGTCAGTGTCACTCTACTCATTTTCCACATTTGGTGCTTGGAGTCAAAATGATTAAAAATAGGTTAGATAGTTACTTGGAGTGTTGTCGGTGACACCTGGTATGAGCTCCAGGTCAGGGGGCCGCACACAGGCTGCCGGGCAGTAACGCAGCTGCTGCAGGAAGTCATGATTGTACTGCAGTTTCCCTGAAGACAGAATAAATATAGCTTCACTCACATACACACACACACACACACACAACAGCACATATGCCTTAAAATGGAGCTACACACTGGCACCAGGATATGCACACTCATCAACTTTAAAAATGCACTTCCCTTCAATACAAAAAGCTGCATTCTTGTCTACACTCACCCGGAAGTACTTTTTCCTCAAATAATTCATAATAATGCACTATACACACACACACACACACACACACACACACACACATTTTATATAATATACATACATATATAAATCCTGAATGTAAAGTTATAATTCTGAATATATAAATATAAATACGAATATATATTTATAAATCCTGAATATATTGTTATAACTGAATATGTATCTGGATTTTCTGCAGAATTCAGCATGACTGAGAGGGCTAGGGAAATTGTCAACAATCTGTTGATGAATAATATGATTTTATTGAGACAAAATCAAAAACTGATTACACAACTGATAAAATGTATGAATATATAGTCAGGGTTTATAACTACATATTCAGATTTATAAATATATATTCTGATTTACATTTATATATTCAGAATTATAACTTTATATTCAGGATTTATAAATATATATTCAGATTTCATATATTTATTTATTATTATATAATATAATTTTATAAATAAATAAAGAATTTTATATATATATATATATATATATATATATATACACACACACACACACACACACACACACATACATACACGTATGTGTGTGTGCGTGCGTGAGCATGAACATGAATGACAGGGCTGAGCAGACTAACCACAAAAACGGTACACACACATACGAATAGAATCTCTCACTCACACTTGTGTGTATTCTGGGAACACACATACATTTGCTGACCTGATTCTTTGCCTTCAGGCTCAAAGATGTCATAGTACCGACAGTTATCACTGATACCCAAGCTGTTGGGCCACAAAGGAGCGTAGAGCCGCCTGTGATAGGTTTTGTAGGACAAGTCCTCCTGACCAGACACCTGCAATTAAACATGCAAACATGATCGTTATTTCTTAATCATGTTAAAACATTTATGTCTGTTAATGAACAGCTTCTATTCTCCGTATTTCTTCTATTCTTGGTGGAGAACATTCTCTAGTATTTTCTGAAAAAGTGGGTATGCTGTTAACAATCGTTATTTTAAATAAAACTCTTTGAGAAAGAGCAAGTGTAAACTTGCACTAAAATTGCCTGGTACTCACTCATGAATTCTCCCTTGCACTTTCTTATATAATTTGTCATCTAGTGTATATTCACACAGATGAGTGAATGGAAAAAAATGAACAAGTGCAGATGGGTCTATACAAGTGTACTGCAAGACACAATTAAGCAGTAAAAGAGTACCATGTCCTATAGCATGTATAAAATGCTGATCAGACCCAGCTGACCTTGATTTTGGGTCCAAATGGCAAGATGAAAAGATCTATATGACTTTGAAAGAGGGTTGTTTATTAGGGCACAGTTTCGCAAACAGTATTTCAATAGGAAGGGTGAATAAAGATCCCAGAGATCTAAATAACATTTGCATTCAGATTTAATGGAAAGTCATCAGTAAATAGTGTTGAGAATTGTGTGCATGTGAATTAGCGTGTAATGTGTAAGGAAAAAGCAAAGAGCAACTGTTCTTCAGGTGACTGAGAATGTCAGTGAACCGTTAAGTGTGGGGACTGAGACGCACCATCCAGTTTGGTAGTCCATGGTAGTAGAGCTGGCCCGTGACGATCAGCTGATAGAGTGGCATGTTGGGTAAGGAGTTGAAGTCCCCACATAGAATGATCTCGCACTCACACCCTTTGACCTTACACTGCCTGACCATGCTGTCAATCTCTGCCAGCATTATGGCCAGCTGGGCCAGTTTCACATCTCCCCTCCTGGGGTTGAACAGCAGGTGTGTGTTGGCCACACAGATGGGAGGGAACGTAATGTCGTCACCATGTGCTGTGGTTGGCTGGAGCAGCAGCACGATGCCCACATTGTCCCGGTCCAACAGTTCACAGTCGTGGCGCTGGAACTCCAGCAGGCGCACAGAGAGTTGTGTAAAGCACTTAGTGCTGTAACACACTGCACAGCCGTCTGTTTTGGTGCCTGTGCGGCGTTTGTACACACAGTCATATCCTGGGGAGGAAAGAGAGCGAGACTTAGTGATGATCATGATGATGATCACATACAAAGACTTGGTTTCCAAAACACTATACGCCATACTCTCACATTCTGTTCATCAACAGAAGTGAATGCTCATGGGTCACAATATATACACAATGGCTCGCATCAGTATTCACCCACCTTGAACTTTTTCCACATTTGGTAGTGTTAACGCCTGCAACTGAAACAGTATGTCATGAAACTACCCAAAACTGATTATAATGCTTCTCTGGCTAATCCCCTTTTTACCCGGTCACTGACCTTTGGTGGACGGCCTTCTCTAGATTGATAGAGGCAAGGTTGTGCCATATTTTTTCTCATTCTTAATAGTGGATTTAATATTGTCCTCTGGTGTGTTCAAAGTTACAGTGGGGTATTTTGCATAGATTCATGAAATATAATCTAAATGAAGTCCATTTCAATTTCAGGTTGTTGCACTATAAAATGTGGAAAAGTTCAAGCAGGGTGAATCCTTATGCAAGCTACTGTGTGGCGATGCTTGATGTAGGCTGAAGCATTACTGAATCTATAGATAATTTTGGTAGTGGCCTAAATGTAAAGCATTAGAAGAAGGGAGGTTATGTGATAGAGAAAGTGAAGGTTAGGGAAAGTGCGAACTCAAACAAACCTAATGACTAAATTCAACTCATTTTAATACTGAAGTTACTTTAAGTGATCCTGTCATTTTTGTTTTTTATCTGTAGAACTAAAATTATTGTTAACAATCTTATATTGCTTCTAATTGAAATATTAGATTTGGCAAATATAAAAAAAAATTGGATCATTAATTGATAAAATTTCAAAAAAAAAAATACTGTTACAGCTGTAACAAAACAACAAGATCACCAGGAAGGAGATTTTCCAGAAAATGGTTTAAGTAAATACAGAAGTTATTCCCAGATCAGCTATTATAGATGTAATGAAGGAAAAAAATGTTCTCACCCATCTCAACCAAGGCTGGATACATCTGCTCTTGGAAGTGATTCTCTTGCACCTCTTGAAGACAAATAATCTGTGGGTGTAATAATGTACAGAACCAGAATTTAAAAAAAAAAAAAAACAAAAACAAATTGAAATAGGATGTCTAGTTTCTGTGGCCTGACTGATTCACATTTATTTTACACACCTTCATTGTGATCTGTAAAGAACTACATCACTACATTATCACACACAATTTAAAAGCATTAGTGTTGAGCTTTAACTCACATCAGGTTCCCAGGTCTGCAGCTCTTTGAGAATATTCTGTAAACGGTTTTCCCATGCTAGCACGTCCTCTGAGCAGTGTGCATACAGCTCTGAGTTAGCCTCTAGCAGATCCTGGGCCAGGATGTTGTAGGACATAATGGTGAAGTCAAACTTAGACCCAGGATCTACACAGGCTGTGTGGGGAGATATGCAGGGACTGGAGGTTTTACCAAGGTCCTCCCACACCCTCCACACCACTAGGAAAGAAAATACAATGTTAATCATGATAGAAACATACTCAGATAGTTGGTAAGTATATACTGGTTCAGTACTAGTCTGCATTTAAATATAAAATTCTAACAAAGCCAAAACATACCAATCCAAAATCAGGGTCCATACTGGCCTGCAACACTGAATAAGTCCAGTACTGAAGTTGACATTTAAGTAAAAAAAAAAGTCAAAAACCAAAATAAATTTGAAATTAAGTCCTTTTGGTGCGATTATTATTTCCTGCTAAAAACAATTATCAGGAAATAATAAAGTGTAGTACTTATGAAAAAAAAGTACCTTCAAAATTTGTATTTTCTTGAAATCCATGGTAGTAGCTTGTGCCGGGAAACTGTAACGGATGATATACTACCTCTGACAGTCCAGGTCCCACTGGAAAATGCCAACCAGTGGGCGCAGGCTGGAGCCATGTGTGATTAGTAAAGGATGGTGCATGGTTGTCCGCCAACAGCACACTCAGGTCATACACAAGACTGGCATTACTAGCCTGGGCTTCACTTCCTCTGGTGCCCAAGTCATCGGCATACACATCCTCACTGGTAAACAGAGCAGACGTCAATTGTACTGGTACTTTAGAACCGTCATTCTCACTCTCTTCAGCACCACCTGCTGTTGGTTCAAAGGACTCGTTTCCATTAGCGCAAGCTCGGGATTCTTGTGGGCTTTCCAGAAGGTCATGGTTACCAGAGCCAGCATGTGTCAGTGTGCTGGAAGGAGCTGCTTTATAAGAACCCAAGTGACATGAGAACCCACCTGCTGGCATGAATGGACAGACACCTCCAGCCTTTGTCACCATCCCCTGAAATCTCTGTCTTTCCTCCTCAGAACTAAACTTCCATTTGCTCTCATCGGCAGCGGTCTGGAGTTTGGCCCATTCCATCACTGATTCTGGATTAGGATCTATCAGGTCTGCTGAATGAATCTTCTCTTTGTCGTCCTCCAGCTCGTTCTTTTGCTCCACTACCACCTCCGTGATCTCAAGAAGAGATCTGCTCTCCACCAGTCCCTCAGCTTCCCTCCTTTCTCGCCGAGTGTGTGTAGGGGTTTCTGAGGCTTCAGTTCCAGTGTTGCACCACTGATCCAACAAAGCAGCCTGCTGCTCATTAAGCCTTCTGCAAGAACGTGCACCACCATCGCACACTGCTTTGCCATTAATGATCACTGGATGACGTTTCCACCAAGACTCTGTAGAAAAGAGACAATTATTAGTATTTTCCTTTCTTTGGTTCAAATTGAAAAAATTCCAGATTTTTTTTTTTTTTTAACATTTCCATCAACGTTCATATTTTTATTATAGGCCAAAAAAATAAATAATCATGGATACAAATACTTAATTTTTATCCCAACTCTTTAAAAAAAAAAAGTACAATTTATTCCCTTTTTTATTGTTAAGTAAATTGTTAATTGTTTTAATTCTCTGCAGTTGGATCATATATTGTTGAAAAGTTTATTTCCTTAAACAAAGTTATGTAGTCCCTGCATAGACACTTCATTAGATCCACACACTGGTTCACAAGTCTTAAAGCCAGACTTCATATATCAGGTTGTATTTAACATTTTGTGCAGTTTTAACTTTGAAAACTATGTAAATATGCATTTGTCATGCATGTGAATAGTGTTTTTAAAAGGTGTTTAAGAAAATTCAAGAAATAAAAATTAAAATTTTAACTGTTTAATGTGAAAGTCTGACCAGTGGCCATGTAGCAGATTTTTAAAAAAAAAAATGTTTAAAATTGAAGTTAATGCAAATTATTCATATTTATTATATATCATATGTATTCATATTTAATTATCTATTTTAAACACAAAATCTTGTATTAATATATATAATACTACTAATATAAAATAATATATATAACTTTTTTACATAGCATTGTTGACTTAAAACACGGTTGTTTATTAAAAATACAAACCTGAACATGACCATAGGCTGCTAGTTTATTTAAAACACTGCAGAAGGATAACAAAAGCAATTTATAATCAAGTTCATTTAGTATTGCTCAGAGTAGAAACACCAGGCCGAATCACAAATCCTCCCACTACTGGCCATCTAGTGCTCTAAAGAGTGTTTACAAGTCAATAGTACCAAGTGCACGCGTACAGGAAATAGGACGCCAATTGGAACACATCCCGACAGTGTACCATGTTTGGACATTTAAGAGGCATTTAGCTCACCACTTGTCTTCTTGACAAACGAAACGTGTGAGAAAAAAAAAAAACACCAGTAAAACTGTGATATTACACGGAGTTATTTTAATTCCATACGAATTTAATAAATGGCATTGTGTGTGAGTAATGTGCGGAATTTAAGTTAGCAAAGCAGTTAGCAATGCTGCTAGTTGAGTGCTAAAAGTTAGCTAGCTAGCTGAGAGGAGTGTAGCACTGGAACACATGTAGTCGAGCTCCAAGCTTACCTGAAAGCCTAATGAAGACCTGGGTTAGCGGGTATAGCCCATAATAAATAAGGCTCCCAATCATGGCTCAACTATTAGTGACATAAGAAAATAATCTCAGGAAAAAAAAAACACTTTATTCATCTCGCTGTCCTGATTACTGTTTAGCTTCTGTGCGCACGCGCGCGTTTCTTTGCACTGCGAGTGCAAGTGCGTGTAGCACGCATTAGACAGCTGTAAACAAAGCATGGAATCATGGGTAACAGAGTCCAAAGCATTAAAGGTGTAGTGGGCTCAGTAAATTTGAAACGGGGGAAAGATGTTAGATGCTGTGCTGTGTGCCATGCCAGGATCTGTAATAGAATTAAACACACACACACACACACACACACACACATATATATATATATATATATATATATATATATATATATCCAACAATTCAGCATAAAGAGGTGTGTCTACTTGCTTATCAATCATTTCCCTGCTGAAAAACAACGGAAACCATCACAGAAATTCTAATGGTTTCCACTACAATTACCATTGCAAACCATCAGCTAACTATTAAAACCATTACAATTACCAGTCCTTAATTGTATCCAATAGACATAAAAATGCTAATACAATAGAAGCCAAATAACAAGTAGAGACTCACAGGGACCATTACAGTTTCCATTAAAACCAGACAATTCCCATTATAACCATTAAAACCATTACAAATTCTATAAGCCAACAGATTTTGTTGGGGTTTTTTTTCTTCAGCATTTTATTGTTTTTTTTTTCTTCTTTGCCTGTCCATAGAGAAAACCCCGCCTTCTTGTTAACGTTCAGGTGTTGATTAATCTAGTTACTAAATATTTCATGCATAGAATAAATCATGTCCTTAAATAGCTAAAGCAAAAACTGTTTCAGGACATTGCTATTTTTAGGCTGTTTTATTTGTGCAGTCAAAGATTATAGATCATCATCATCATCACTTTATCATGTGCAGTTTGTGTTAATCAGGGACATATTCTGACTGTAGGACTGTAGTTAACTGGATATCTTTGGTTTGTACCTGAATAGAATTTGTGAATTCGGTAACATTTTATAGCAACTTTATTCATAAATTTGCTTTCTAGTTGTTACTAGATTCAAGGATTTAGATACATATATTAACAGACCTAGAATAGGATAGAATTTGTTGAGAAATACTTTATCTCTAGAAATGTGATGATTGATTGCATCGTGCTTAGACGATGAATATTTCATGACTGCATGGGCCAACAGGCTTAGCACTGAAAGGTATTCCACAAGCAGCATGGGTATCACATGTATTCCTGTTGCTAAGACAGGCTCTGAATTTATCCTTAAGTAAACACATAAACACATCATCAGATTTGAGTACTGTGCTGTGAGGAAACACACATGAAGCTTTGGAGGAATTAGTAGTTGAGCCAAATTTAGTTCATTATCTGAGTGTATGGTTGGAGGATTGTGATATGGAGGAGTCCATCTTGTCACTGGATTGTCTTAGCCTGGCGGAGAGAGCCAGCGCTTATGAGGCTGAAGTGGAGGATGAGTGGGATACAGACACTGAAGCTGAAGGTAAGTGAACTTAACTAATACCTTTTTTAAAAAAAAAAAAAAAAAAAACTGGAACATATCCATGGGCTGATGAGACACCTGTCACTTTATGATAGAGCAAAAGAGCATTGTGAAAGACATGTCCACGGCTGAGGTGTACCTGCAGGCGTGTAAACTGGTGGGTGTTGTTCCCGTCAGCTACTTTCTGAGAAACCTCGGCTGTGCCACCATCAACCTCAACCACCACGGCCTCGGCCCTTTAGGAGGAAAAGCTCTGGCTGTTGCTCTTGTGGTAAAGAAGATGATTACTTGGCTGCAGGGTTAATGTGTGTTGAGCACTAAGGCAATTTCATATACTGTACGCATGAGCCTTCTAAATGAAAATGATGGCATGATAGTGTGCTTAACATATTCATATTTACTAAAGTCGTCTCTGTGTTCTGCACAGACTGACACACACACAACAACGCTAGAACTGGCTGACAATTTTCTGCTGGCTGAGGGAGCACGATATCTTGTGCAGATGCTGAAGGCCAATTTCACTATTCAACATTTGGTAACTTTGTCATGGTTATTACTGTTATTATTAAGAATTAAGAATATTCATTAAGATCTTTATAATACTTCAATAGTTAATATTGTTGTTATTAATATTTATAATAATTAAGGAGCATACATACAGTAATACCTAAATGTTATTATTGTTATTATTAATATTCATAATAATTAAGATGCATAATATGATGCATAATATTTCCTGATAGTTAATGAGTGCAAGATACATACTTGTGCACTAGAGGCCAGTAGAGTCTGCAGATCTACTGATCCTCACTCCGTCCTGTAGGATCTCTCTGACAATCATCTTCAATCTGCTGGAGCTGAATATATCACAAAGATGCTGGTGGATAACGTGTCCATCAAATCAATCAAACTCTCTGGTACTCTCTAAAACTGTTTTTCAGTGATTCCATGATTGGTGTGCCTTTAGTGTTCCAAATAAAAAATAAAAAAAAATAACAATAATAAATTTTCAACATTAAATGAAAGAAAAACATGCATTTCTTTGCTGATAATGGCTGCATTGAGTAAATATATAAAAAAATAAAAAATAAAATAAAATAAAAATAACGGGATTGTGGGTTTTTTTTTTTTAGCATGGAATTAGCAAATACACAAAATGTGGTTAACCAGCACCCGTGATAATGGTGTGAGTACATTAAGAACTTACTTAAAAGATTTACTTAAAATGCTAATATTATTATTATTATTATTTTTAAATTAATAATTGACTTTCAATCTATAACAGTAACAGTGCTGTACTTTCAAAGCAACCCCTCAATCAATGTCATAATATTAGATTAGATATTATTGAAAATAAAGCAAAATTATGAGAGAATTTACTTTTCTTCTTCTCGCGATCTTCAGGAAATTTAAGCTGATGCTACATGCACATGAACATGTCACTTGTGGAATAATCTCAATATTTCATATGGGTGAAGGTGTCCAGGTAACACAGTTGAGTGAAAGTAGTGGGACACTAAAAGTACATTTTGCATAACCTATAATGGATGACCTTTCAAGCAAGAGATGTCGAATGGATTCACACATGAATGCAAAAATAAGTTTTCAAAACTATTTTAATGTTTATATTTTATTGTAAAGTGTAGTTATAGTGGGCTTGGATGAGCAAAAATGGTGTTTTCTAAGTGCTGTAGATGTTATTAATGTTTGAAGTTATTCATCTCAAACATTTCAAACATAGTTTGTTGTGAAGGACATATTGCATGTGTTTAAAATGTCTTTCACCTTTAATTTAGATACATATTTATAAGTGAAATATTAATGGGACACCAATGGCACCCTAATTGTTGTATCACCCTGTTGTTCACGTAAGAATTAGCCATTTTACTACATCCAAGAAAATGTGAGAAAAGATTAGCACATCCCAGAAACAGATATTTTGTCTCTTTCTTTGCAGGAAATGAATTCTCTGAGGATGATGCCAAATGGTTTGCAGAAACCTTTACAGTAGGTTAAAACATAATCCACTGACATGAAGGTAAGCAAAAACATTATTCTTGTGATTTTCAAAAGCACTAATTTTGAACTTTCTTTTTAGACCAACTACAGAGTAAAAGAGTTAGACCTGAGTAACAATAAGTTCTGTGGAAGAGCAGGCGAATACCTCGGCCAAATGCTAGGTAGATACAGTTTAGGAAAAGGTGTATATTTAGCATATATTAGATGTGATTAAAACAATTATTTTTATATTGATACAGCTAATAACGAGGGTGTGGAGGTCCTTAATCTGAGTTGGAATCACCTCCGAATGAAGGGTGCTGTGGCTTTCTGCGCTGGACTTAAAGTATGAGAAGCTATACAACAACACACATAAAAGAAAAAGAAACTACCATTATAATATATAGTGTTATCATTTTTAAATAACATAATATATAATGTATTATTAAGATTATGTTACAGTAGTTAAATACTCTGGGCTTTTAAACTCGAAGAATACATTTTCACTTATCTAAAGGACTTCATCAGTAGCCTTGGAAGTCCTCGCTCTCAGTCTTCTAGACTTACTACTCGAAGACAAATTGGCTACCTGAGACATTTCATGCTCAAGGAAAAAAGTATATCTGAATATTCATTCTCTCCATCAGGTCAATGTGACTCTGAAACACTTAGACCTCTCCTGGAACGGCTTTGGCAATGAAGGAGCGCTGGCTTTGGGTGAAGCTCTCAAATTCAACAACACTTTAGTGTACCTGGACCTCAGTAACAACCGCATCAGTGATGAAGGAGTAGGAATGCTTTGCAGAGGCCTCGAGGCCAACGACACACTCAGAACACTGAAGGTGGGTGTGAAACAGTTTAGCTTTCATAATAATAATAATAATAATAATAATAATAATAATAATAATAATAATAATATAGGCCCTTTCATAAATTAAAATGCAGCTCAAAGTGTATTACAGAGAAAAAAGGAATGAAAAATACAGTATGGGAACAAGCGAAAAAAGATAAAATATATATAATTGGAATTATAAAAATACACTGTTCTAAAATAATAGAATCTAATAATAAAATAGCCATAATATAAATAAGTAATTAAGATAAAACTTGTCATAGCAAAATGGGTAAAGCAGGGAAGTGTTGTTCAGGAAAAACAACCCTTATGTATTACAAAATAAATAAATACCATACTTGCTCATAAAATGTCAAATAAAATAAATAAATGTAGAACTAGAGAAAAGGTAAAGTAAACAGAGATGTTTTAAGCTGATTTTTAAAATAGGTAACTGTAGATGTTTGCCACATGAGCATCCTCACCGTTTCTTTGTATTTTGTTCTTGAAACAGAAAGATTTCTTTGTTTGATGATCTTAGACGTTGTGGAGCATATTCAGTTTGTATGAGTATATTCTGTATGTAGTATGTTATCTTGAAATCGGCCTGAACCATAGACGCCAGTGTATTTGTTCTTTTTAATGACTTGTCGCATGCAGTGTGTTCACAGAGAAGAGTAAATGCTGTGCCTTCTTGCAGCTGGCTTATAATTCTCTGACAGTAGAAGGTGCCTTGGCCTTGATCAGTGTCATAAAGAACTCTCTGAAAACAGCCCTCGAGGAGATCAACATCTGTGTGAGTCTCATATATGATATGAAGGACAGTGATAACTCAGAGAACATGACCCAGCCATGCATAGTGCAGTGTATATCAGATAGTATATCTTGTATTTATTTAAAATTTAGCATTGTAAAAGGTTATTAGATTAAATATGCATTTGTTCTGTTTGTCATACTCATAAACAATACACTAAACCACCTCTTTATGGCACTGTCTGTGTGCTAGAACGTGCTGGTGAATGAAATCTTTGTACAGCTGCTGGAGTTGACATTTCAAGAACATCCTGCTTTAGAGGTGCACTATGGTGGTGTTGGAGGATTTATTGCCAAAAAGCCTCCAAAGAGGCGTGATCCTATGAAGGTCATTCAGGTACACAAGGAGTATTTACTTATAACACAGTGGTGACTGTGTAAGAAGTTATGAAAATGATAACCATTATAGTCAAATTTACTGCAAATGTGATGTTTACTGGTAGAGTCAAATTTCCATCATAGTAGCTTTAGCGTTCTGTGTTAAATTTCTAACAGTGTCATTTGCCGTGTGTTATTTTGCAGGATTATCTTGATCAGCGCAAGCTTCGGCTGTGGGATTTCTTTCGCAACATTGATAAAGATGGGACGATGCATGTTCCTGTCTCCGAATTCAGAAAGGCTGTGCAGGCATGAGACTATATCCTCATCATTAACATTTGCTGATGCATTGTCTGTGTCTCAGGCTTCTGAATCATACTCACTGTTGCTCAAGATGCATTGATTTTTGACCCATCCAAGCATCCATTAATCCATCTTGCACATTTATATTAAAAACAAAACAAAACAAAACAAAAAACAAAGCCCTCCAGGGTGTACAAATTCAGTTTATTATTTATAAAATATAAAAAGTATATAAAGTATGAAGTATATAACATTTATGTATAAAGTATATAAGCATAAAGTACTGGTGTCTTTAGACACTTCTGAATGGCCAATTGTAAATTTTCCCTTTATTTCTTATTTAGCTTAACAATGTCTGTTGTTTTGTTTTTTTCCCCCAAAAGTTACAGCATGTTACTTTCTGTTACAGCAATCTAACATCCCACTGGATCGCTTTCAGCTTGAACAGCTCATCCAAAAACTAGACCGGGAAGGAACTGGCATGGTAGACTATAGGTGTGATGATTTCTTTAAGCCAATTAATTTTATAATACAAATCAAACCCATTACCTTTTGGGCTTCATATGTTTCTGATTATGTTTGCTCTAGTATTAGCATTTGCCTAGAAGGTCTTAGTTAGCAAGATTGCAATTTAATATCTACTAAAAAATGGTAGAATTTTTTTTGCTGTCTAATCCAGGATGAATAAAGTGTTATCTTATTTTCATTTTAATAGTGCAGTATAATGATGCAGGATAAGAATGGGGGGGGGGGGGGGGGGGGGGGGGGGGGGGGGGGGGGGGGGGGGGGGGGGGGGGGGGGGGGGGGGGGGGGG